>BSBN01000555.1:5400000-6000000 GCA_027924645.1 Cunninghamia lanceolata | reverse complement strand
ATGTAAGCACAAAAAAATGAGGCAGCATTGATCTCAAAATGTTGGTGACAATATCAACCATCTTTCATGAAAGTTTACAACCAATACATGTTGAAAAAAGAAATTAATGGATTATAAGATTAGTTACAAGACACAAACACATATTATATCCACACAAAGGAAAGATGTTTGGCAGAACCATGTTATTAACAATGATGTTCCTTCTTCTAGTAGTTGAACTCGTAGGGTAAGCGAAACAAAATGTCCTTGACGAAAAGTGTTGAGTTCCCTCCTATGTTACAAAACAAGGTTGTTGTGTCTAAAAGTGTTTTGTCAAAATTTGTGTCTAAATTTTGGCAAATGTCTAGTTTTATTGTTTCTCAGTCAAAACCCATTGTGAGAGTCTGGGAGTCTCAAAAAATCAATCAAGGTAGATGTGGTTTAAGGTAAAAAGGTTTTGTAAGGTCATATGTTATTGATTAATCCAAATCTATCCACTTTCTTTCTAGTGGAATCTTGAATCCAAGTCTTATTGAGTCTTCACCTATGAATGTGAGTGGAGTCAAATTGATTTGACCCAAATTGTGTTTGTATTCATGGTCATAAGTCAATTTCTTGTTTTGACTTACACCCATGTTCTTCCTATGGTCATCATGCTTATGATTCTTCCCATTGTTTTCAAAAGAAAGTGTCCACACCTATGTTATGTGTTGCAAATCCCTTGTTTGAGCCAGTTTTAGGGGAGACATCAAATGCTTCTTTAGATACTCTAGTTATGACACCTTTACCAGAGATTGTGTCAAATGTTACAAATGAGACTATGTTGACTATTGTTAATGCTCCCCCTTGTGATGTCAATGATTTTCTTCATGGTGATATGGATTCAATATGTGTTTGAGATTATATTGGTGATTTGATTTTTTATGATTTGTTTGATTATTGCAATGCAGTTGTCCTAAAGGATTGATTCTAGCCATTTTTCAATTAAGTTTTTGCTTTAGTGTGTTTTTCTTGCAAAGGGGGGCCCTTGTTGGTATTCTCCTCTCATATGCTAGGAGGGAATCTTGTGTATGACACTTTTGAGTGGAGACTTCACATAGATGATTAATGTATGCTTTAATGTTTTTTGTAGAATTGTTGTTTTGTGGTATTGTTGATGTATTTCAGATTTTGCCCAATTGTTGGCAAGAGCTTTTAGATGCCTTTATTATTGATGTAATTTAGATAATGATGATTTCTATTTATTGGCCATTGAGGATTGATCATTTTATTTTAAGTGTTGATTATTGCAGTTTATAGCTTATGATAGCTTTGGACATTGTTTGATCTTGATTATTGTATAGTTGAGGATGACTCATGTGATAGGTCCTAGGATTATAAATATCTAGTTTGATTGAGTGATGATCAGATGAGAAACCACATCAGATATACATGAGTTTTTGCAAAGATTGATTTTTTGAGATTACATATTACAACCTTTTGGACACAACAGATATCAAAGAGATGAGTTTTTTTATGACTATGCATGGATCTAGTACATCATGATTTAGAGTGAGGAACAATGATAAGAGTGACTCAACAATTGTCAACCATAGATTGATCATCTTTGATTGAGGTGAGCACCAATGATGAAAGTGGCTCATTAATGGTCAACTATAGATTGATTATTTTTGTTTGGAGAGTGACTACAGATTGATGATTGGAGAATGCAAATTCACCATTTTTGGGAGATGCCATGATCAGACCTAAGTCACCATATTTGATAGACACCTTTTGTTCCTAGAGGAGTAGGGTTTTTCTTAGTGTTAGCATGTGTCTTTATCTATTAAGTTTGAGAGTTTTGTGGACTAAGATGGGTTCACAATTTCAAATAGTGCTACAACATAATTTTGGGTTTTTTGGACTACTTATGAGCATCAACATGAGTTATCGAGTTTTTCTCTCTGGTAGATAGTTTATAGGGACACACTATGAGTGGGTGTGATTCCTTTTTGAGTTAGAGATGAATCACATGCATTGATATCATCATGATTTGTAGCCATCTGCATTACCGTAGTTGCAGGGAATGTTGATAACTGAGAGGGGGGGGGTGAATCAGTTATCCTTAATTTGCTTACAATTCAAACACTTAAATCCACTTTGTTAATCAATAGCATAGTAATTAATCATTCATGAAAGCATAAGGCATAAACACTAGAGCAGATACCCACAACACATGAGACACCAAGATTTTGACGTGGAAAACCCGGTTAAGGGAAAAACCACGAGGTGATTAACCCAAGGATTATTCTCTGTTAGAAAAATAAGAAAAATAGATGGCACATGCCAATTAGGGCTCACTGCCCGAGCACACTGCTCACAAGGAGGCACACTACCTACAAGAGACACACTGTCTACAAGATAAAAAGTATTACAAACTTGAACTGGAGATTGACATCTTTACCATGCCTGGATCAGTTCCATTTAAGCCCAAAAACTCCTGCTCTGCCTTTCGCACTTCTCTTCACTATATCACTCTCATCACCGCAAGACACACTTCAAAATGAATTCACAAACCCTTATTTATACAAGGCATTGACTTAGGAACAATCATCTAAGTCAGAAAACACCTACAAGATCATTCGCAAGATGTGTAATACATCCGGTCGGCCAGTCTTAGGAAGAACACCAAAATCTGTGGTTATTCTTCAAATACAAACTCTAACTTCAATGCGGACCACCAACATGAACTGGACACGATCCACAGATCACCACAAGCTTTCCTGAATCACCAAGAACATCCGCACTTCATCTGCTTATTGGAATCCTTCTCTCCTTCATCTGGAACTTCAAGAACATAGTCTGTCATCACTGTCATAATGCAAAAGGTTCTTTCGGACCTCCAAATCATTCACAAATCTAGTTGTCACTTCACACTGACTTCTTCAACACTACTTCCAATCCACAGAATGAGATAATGTAATTCTGGATCTCACCAGACCAATCTGTGACACTCTGTCTCCACTGAACACCTGCCGGAACCGGTTCTACACAAGCAGACATAACTTCTTCAGATCTTTATGTGGACCTCTGAAAGCTTAACTGGAACATCTCAAGACTCATATCTACAAACCCTTTAAACCGCATCCTCTGATCCTCAACCTATTGAGTACTTTTGCCTTCTTCTCATCACTATTCTTCACTATTCCTGATGGAGACTAGTTTCATCAATAATCTTAGAACACAACTCATCCAATCTTTCTTGTCAATGCAATATGAGTATGTTGACATCAATGACAACACTGGTTAACCTCATACTTGCAACAATCTCCCCCTTTGTCATTGATGGCAACATATGATGTGAAAAACCATCAAGACAAGAACTTCTCCTTTCTGTCATAGCTCCCCCTATTAGCAACAACTCTTCACATGTCTTCTTTTCCTTTACTGCTCCCACTTTGATCATCAACCACTTGTTTTTCACATGTCTTCTCTCCCCCTTTGACATCAATGGCAAAGGGCTCATACTTGCAATTCTAACACATCAAAATCATACCAGCTGCTCCCCCTTAGTAGCAGCTCCCCATCATCAATCCAGATCACAAGATATGACTGTGATATCCACCGGACTGATGCACATCAGTGCATCCTAGTTCATCACCGGAGGGGCCATGACCCCTAACTTCTCCCTGAGATACTCAAAAGAGTCTTTGGGAAGAGGTTTAGTAAAAATATCTGCAAGCTAATCCTTGGAGGGCACATACTCCAATCTGACTTCACCCTTGTTCACTTGTTCTCTCAAAAAGTGAAATTTGATAGATATATGCTTGGTCTTAGAATGTAATACCAGATTCTTAGAAATATTTATTGCACTTGAATTATCACAGAAATTTGTGATAGGCTCCTCATATTCTACTTGAATATCTCTTAGCATTTGCTTCATCCACAAAAGTTGAGTGCAACTACCTGCTGCTGCAATGTATTCTGCTTCTGTTGTAGACAGGGATATTGCTTCTTGTTTCTTGCTTAGCCAAGAAACCAACCTTTTTCCCAAAAAGAATGCTCCTCCACTTGTACTCTTCCTATCATCCACATCTCCTGTCCAATCTGCATCTATATATGCATGAAGAGAAAAGTCATGATCTCTAGGATACCATAGGCCATACTCAACTGTTCCTTTCAAGTACCTAAAAATTCTTTTGATTGCCATGACATGAGATTCTCTGGGATCAGCCTGGAATCTCACCACAAGACCAACAGCCTGCATTATATCTGGTCTAGTCTGAGTGAGATACAGTAATCCTCTAATCATTGATCTGTACTTTGTCTAATCTGTCTTAGGAGAGTCATCATCTTTGCTCAAGTTACATCCGGTAGCCATAGGAGTGTTCATTGGCTTTGAATCTTCCATTCCAAATTTCTTCAATAGTTCTTTCACATATTTGGTCTGAGAGATAAAGATGCCTTTCTCTGTCTGAGTAATTTGCAGACCCAAGAAGAAATTCATTTCACCAAGCATTGACATTTCAAACTCACTTTTCATTTGGTTTGCAAAGGTTTTACACATACTGTCTCTTCCTCCAAAGATGATATCATCAACAAATACTTCAACAATCAAGATGTTTTCATGATCAATTTTGAAATATAGGTTACTATCAGCAGTACCTTTGTTGAAACCAATCTTCAAAAGATGTTTGTCCAGCCTCTCATACCATGCTCTTGGGGCTTGCTTTAGACCATACAGTGCCTTCTTTAATTTACAGACCATATCACCATGATCAGATAACTGAAATCCATCTAGTTGTTCAATGTACACCTCTTCTTCTAGGTCACCATTCAGGAAAGCAGATTTGACATCCATCTGATACACTTTGAAATCTTTGAAGGCAGAAAATGCAAGAAATAGTCTGACTGCTTCAATTCTTGCCACCGGAGCAAAGGTTTCCTCAAAATCAATCCCTTCTATTTGAGAGTAGCCTTTGCAGACTAATCTGGCTTTATTTCTGACTACTTCACCAACTTCATTTAGTTTGTTCTGGAAGACCCATTTGGTTCCAATCACATTTTTGTTACTAGGTCTAGAAACAAGATCCCAAGTGTGATTTTTCTCAATTTGCATCAACTCTTCCTCCATTGCTTTGGTCCAATTTTCATCATTGCAGGCTTCATTTATTGTCTTAGGTTCAATCTTTAAGATCAGACAACATTCATCCGTATTTTGAGCAACATTCCTTCTAGTTTGCACACCTTTGCTTTTGTCACCTATGATCTAATTTTCAGAGTGGTTCAATCTTACATACCTTGGAACTTTGAGAGTTTCTTGCACTTCTGCTTCTTGATCAGGCTCATCCAGACCTATCTCTTCTTCCTGATTTACCGGATCAGTCTGAATCTGACCTTCAGGAGAGGATTGAGTTCCTTGAATCAGAACACCATTCTGATCATCTTCATCATACTCAAAAAATCTTGAGGGCTTTTCAATACCTTCATCAACCTTCACATTTGTACTTTCTATCATCTTTCTCAGTCTCTTATTGTAACACCGGTATGCTTTGCTTTGAGTAGAGTAACCCAAGAAAATTCCTTCATCACTTCTAGCATCAAACTTTCCTAGATCTTCATCTCTTTTAATGTAACATTTGCTACCAAATACTCTGAAATATCTCACAATAGGAGTGATGCCAAACCAAAGTTCATAGGGAGTCTTACCGGTATTGCTTCTGATTTGAACTCGATTGAGAGTGTAGACTGCAGTGCTGACAGCTTCTCTCCAAAACATCTGAGGAACATTTGCTTCCATCATCATTGTCCTAGATGCTTCCTGGATGGTCCGGTTCTTTCTCTCAACTACTCCATTTTGTTGTGGAGTCTTAGGAGCAGACAACTGTCTCTTTATTCCATGCTTCTCACAAAAGTCTATGAATTCACCGGATGTGAATTCACCACCTCTATCAAACCTCAGACATTTCAGTTTTAATCCAGTTTGATTCTCTACCATAGCCTTGAAGATTTTGAACTTCTCAAAAGCTTCTGATTTCTCTTTCAGAAAGGTAACCCACATCATCCGGGAATGGTCATCAATCAGTAACATGAAATATCTATCACCTTGCATACTCTTGATTCTGGTCGGACCACATAGATCAGTATGAACTAATTCCAATAATCTGGTAGAGGACTGATCCTTGCTTTTGAATGAGATTTTGCTCTGTTTACCTAGCTGACATTCTTTGCACAAACTATTTGTAGGTTTTACCAACTTTGGAAGATCTCTTACAGCCTGAGTATTGCTTATCTTGATGATGTTATCAAAATTTACGACACATCCTTCTATGCCATAACCAACTCTGATCAACTTGAACAAACAGACAACTTTTATTAGTACCAACTAGATGGAAGATATTACCTTTTGTTTGAGTACCGGATGCAATCTCAGTTCTGGAGCTTTCAAAGATCCTACATCTTCCATTCTTGAACTGGAGATCATAGCCTTTGTCCACCAGCTGACCAACACTGAGAAGATTGTGCTTCAATCCTTCAACATACAGTACATTACCGGTTTTGTTCTTTCCATCAAAAGAGATAGTTCCCCTACCTCTGATTCTACCAGCAGAATTGTCACCAAACTTTACCATTCCTCCTTCATACCTTTCCAAATCTAAGAACTTGTTCTTGTCACCTGTCATATGGTGAGAGCATCCACTGTCAATAACACAATCATCCTTTTCTTCAACTTGGGCAGCCAAAGCTCTTTCTATAACCTTATGATTGATAGATTTAGGGGATATTGAATCTTCTTCCTTGATGGCAATGAACACCCATTCATTTCCAGATTTGTCTCCTATCTCTGATTCATCATCTGTTACTCCTTCATTATCAACTTCTTCATGAACATAATAACAATTCTTTTGGAACCTTTGTCTGTTAGAATTTGATCTTGTGGATCTTTCCGGACATCTTGAGGCAAAGTGACCAATCTTATTGCAGTTGAAGCACTTAAAGGGTAATTTTCCTTCATACTTACCAGATCCTCTTGGCAGTCTTTTTGCAATGAGGGCTTCAAGTTGAGTTGTTTCTACTTCTTCCTCTTCCATGTCTTTTCTTGCTTGATCATACCATGACAGCTTCCTTGAAGAGTTTTCTCCCGAATCAAATCTTTGTTTGCCTTTCACATAGGCACTGGCTTTGAATGCAGATTCAGTCTTGGGGGGATCATCTCCAAACTTGGTCATTTCAAATGCAGCCAGTTTGCCAGCCAATTGGTCTCTTGTGATAGTTGTATGGGCTCTGAATTCATCAATGGCAGCAACCTTGATTTTGTAGGCAGCAAGAAGGGATCTGAGAATTTTGCAAACAATCTCATTTTCATCCAAAACTCCACCAGCATTCCTAATTCCACACACCAGCTCATTTACTCTTGGCATAAAGATAGTGATATTTTCATCATCTCTCATCTTCAATCTTTCAAATTTCCCTTTGAGACTCTGCAACCTTGCACTCTTAACATACTCATCTCCTTCATGCAGAAGTTCCAGTTTAATCCAGATCTCATAGGCAGTAGGTAGGTCAATAACATTTGAGAGCTCTGAGTCAGTTAATGCACTTAGAAGAGCCTCTTTAGTCCGCAGATTGTTTTCAGCATCTGTGATTTCATTTAGAGTTGTCGGACCACCCTGTGGAGGTACATATGCTTTTGTGACCATGGACAAGTATGCTTTTCCCATACACTCCAAGTGACATTTCATGCGACCTTTCCAAAGAGAGAAGTTGGTTCCATCAAACTTCAGACTATCCTTCTTGTATGACGACATCCTAGATCTCCTCAAGTGGTTAAGCTCCTTTTAGAGAAACTTGGCTCTGATACCAATTGTTGATAACAGAGAGGGGGGGTGAATCAGTTATCCTTAATTTGCTTACAATTCAAACACTTAAATCCACTTTGTTAATCAATAGCATAGCAATTAATCACTCATGAAAGCATAAGGCATAAACACCAGAGCAGATACCCATCAACACATGAGACACCAAGATTTTGACGTGGAAAACCCGGTTAAGGGAAAAACCACGGGGTGATTAACCCAAGGATTATTCTCTGTTAGAAGAATAAGAAAAATAGATGGCACATGCCAATTAGGGCTCACTGCCTGAGCACACTGCTCACAAGGAGGCACACTGCCTACAAGAGACACACTGTCTACAAGATAACAAGTATTACAAACTTGAACTGGAGATTGACATCTTTACCATGCCTGGATCAGTTCTATTTAAGCCCAAAAACTCCTGCTCTGCCTTTCGCACTTCTCTTCGCTATATCACTCTCATCACTGCAATACACACTTCAAAATGAATTCACAAACCCTTATTTATACAAGGCATCGACTTAGGAACAATCATCTAAGTCGGCAAACACCTACAAGATCATTCGCAAGACGTGTAATACATCCGGTCGGCCAGTCTTAGGAAGAACACCAAAATCCATGGTTATTCTTCAAATACAAACTCTAACTTCAATGAGGACCACCAACATGAACTGGACATGATCCACAGATCACCACAAGCTTTCCTGAATCACCAAGAACATCCGCACTTCGTCTGCTTACTAGAATCCTTCTCTCCTTCATCCGGAACTTCAAGAACACGGTCTGTCATCACTGTCATAATGCAAAAGGTTCTTCTAGACCTCCAAATCATTCACAAATCTAGTTGTCACTTCACATTGACTTCTTCAACACTCCTTCCAATCCGCAGAGTGAGATAATGTAATTTTGAATCTCACCGGACCAATCTGTGACACTCTGTCTCCACTGAACACCTGCCGAAACCAGTTCTACACAAGTAGTCATAACTTCTTCAGATCTTTATGCGGACCTCTGAAATCTTAACTGGAACATCTCAAGACTCATATCTACAAACCCTTTAAACCACATTCTCTGATCCTCAACCTATTGATTACTTTTGCCTTCTTCTCATCACTGTTCTTCACTGTTCCTGATGGAGACTAGTTTCATCAATAATCTTAGCATACATCTCATCCAATCCTTCTTATCAATGCAATATGAGTATGTTGACATCAATGACAACACTGGTTAACCTCATACTTGCAACAGAGAATAGTAGCTCATTGGAGACTTCAAATTACAGGGGCCATTCTTGGCATGTTTGCATTCGCATGTTTGCATATATCTCATTGCTAATCCTTAGTCTACCATGACTTTAGATTACAAGTGAGATAGTTAGACATATTCTCATTTTGCTCACTTTGGTTTATTTCCTATCCATATGCATTTCTTCCTATATTTCATCTCATATTTTATCATTGTAAATCTGAATCGTTCGTCATTAGGTCACAAATCTGTCAGTTTTCTTTCCCTAAAAGGCAGCCCCCCTTTTATAAGGATATTTGTACTGTGTTTTTAGCAGAGTTGAGAGTAACAGACATCATTGGATTGAAGATTGAAGAAGAAGAGGAAGTGCATGTATTGTAATCTCATATTTGAAGATAATACAACTTGGAGCCTCTTTTCTTGGTGGAGTTTTTTACCCAAAAGGGGTTTCTCCACATTACATACTGTTAGACACACTAGGATACTGAGAGGGGGGGTGAATCAGTATCTAAACAATTCTTCAAATTTAACAACTTCAACTTATCCAGAGCAAATCAAAACTTAAGCATCACAATATTAACAAGAACATGAAAGATTAACACAATGCACAACAACACATAACACCAGATATATGTGGAAAACCTTAGAAGGGAAAAACCATGGTGAGGATTAACTCATAATATATGAAGCTCAAATAATAACTTTGTTTTAGGGGCTTTAACCCAAGGAAGCTACTACTCCCTAAGTAACTTTGATTTAGGGTTACTCCCAAGGAAGCTTCTACTCCATGATGACTTTGTTTTAGGGGCTTTAACCCAAGGAAGCAACTAATCCCTAATCTGAGAACAAACTCAGAAATGATTACAGTATGACAATCTTTCAACTGTTTGAAAACTACCTTTGAAGCTCACACATGATGATTGCAGTTCTGTCTCTTCACACTTTATTCTGAAGATCTGATCAATTAGGCACACTCTATACTTGATCACTATCACAAATATGTCTTCAAGAGCAATCTGGACAGCATCAACAACATATGCTCTTTCTCCCACAATCGCACATTAATAATGCCTTTATTCTGCTTGTGAACCTTGTTCATCAACTTGCAATCATACCTTCCACATTCAAGTTGATCTACTATTTATACATGATGTTACATTGATTACATAGCTTGTCAACCAGATTTAACATGAAAAATACATTTACAGGTCAACCATACATTACATAATATGAAACGTGTAGAAGATAGGTCCAATTAAGACATGTTACACCAGCAGAAGACTCGCACCTTGCAGACCCCAACACTTGCTTAACCAGGTCCAAAACATCCTTCACAGCTTCAAACCTCAAGGAATTACCTCCGCACACTCTGCTCATTTGAAAATAGGACAACTTTAAGGTAAGCTCACAAAAACTTGAAGAGTAATGACCATATCAACTAGAAAACCTTGTTCGATACTGGAAACAAGAAAGATCTTTGTGAAGCTCTTCCAAATGAGTCCACATGACTCATACAACATCCCCAAACACTTTTTTGCCACCACACATCAAAGAATTCTGCCGCACACCTTCAATCATTAACTCTGAGAGCACACTGTTATCTAGAACACACTGCAACATGTTGTCAATTGAAAAACTGAGTTGCGGACCACCAAGAAGCTTGAAATAGGAAAGAAACATGAAATGCGCATTCAAGAACATGTTCACAAAACCGCAAGGTCAATCATTTACTTCCGGAGGAATGTAGAGCATTCCAGTAGGTCTTCAACAATACTCCATTCTGTCAGAGCACATACCGGTACTTTATCATTCATAACTTTCACTGCGAAGGGAATGATGGTCTAGAACTTTGGAAACAACACATTTACCATCCTCTAAACGCAGATCTAGAACCGCATAGCCATATCTACAAATGCGGAGGAATGCGGAGCATTCCATTCACCTTTCAACATCACATTACACTGTCAGAACCTGAACCAGAACTCAGTCACTTATATCCTTCACTGCGGAAGAGAAAACACTATGAAACTTAGGATTTGGCATATTTACATCATGCTCAACTTAAATTTTGAACCGCAAGACCACGGCTTCAAAATTAAAGGAATGTGGAGCATTCTATTGTCATGCTAGAAACATTTTCACAGAACCCACACTGTCTTCAACCTGCTTCCGGAGGCCAAGTCTTCTTTGCATCACCATATACAACTCAAGATCAGTAGGGATGATCATACAACATGCTTCAAATCAATAGGTGCACATCCTTAGCATCAGCAACATAATTGATTCTCTTAATTCATATTGATCAAGCTTCAAACTTAACTCTGCTTTGATTAGGGATGTAACATTAAGCTTTCTCTTTCTTAGGAATATGACATCCAACCATGAACAGTCTCTTATTCTCATAATAGTGTTGACATCAGTGATGAGTCTAGTTATTAGCTAGTTTTCTTATGGTTTTATGCAAGTTCATAGACATTCTCAGACATTATCTTACACATATTTCTACATTATGCTATCTCTTATGTTCATTATGCAAACCTAAACCCGATTATTAAGTATATGGAAATATGGTTATAATGTGATGGATATTGCATGATTATGTGTGGGGATGTATGAATTGTAAAGGATATATGTGCTTGACTATGGTTGTTAGTATTGTGTGCATGTTTTGTGAACTAACTATTGCAACTGGAGGAGATGGACTGTAGCCCGCAGTAACTGTAAGGTGCAACCCACAGCCAAAGAGTTTCCAGACAGCAGAGCAGGGGAGGTTCAAAAATAAACTGAGCATTACAACATGGAGGCACTTGATGAAGATGACTACGCATCATGATGACAATTAATAAATATGACTGAAGGGGAAGAATTATGTTGCAGTTAGGAGTCTAATGTGACTGATTCAACCAGTCCGTGTTCCAGTTCTGTTACAGCAAGAGTCTCAATTTCATTTGGACTCTTACTTCTTTCTTTTTCAGTTATTAGTTACTTGGCATTTATCACACTTTGGTATGTAGGGAGTGGTGATTTATGATTTCAATTAAGAGACCTTGTTTTGATAAACTCCCCCGTGCCTATATGTATGGCTCGATGGTTGAGGTAGTGTAAGTTTGAAGTTAGTTTCTATTCAATTTGCAAATATAGTTACTAGATCTTTGTCCAGTTGGTTACACAGACAATGTTTATTTGATGATGAATTCATGAATAAAATCTCCCAGCAGAATCTCATGTGATATTTTAAAGATTGTGCAATGAATGATTTGGGATTAGTATGATTGTGTCAATCTAAGAAACTAGATGTGAAATAGATCAATGGAGACAGTCACTTGAGCAAGGGCCACTCAAGGTAACTGTCCCTCACTTCATTTCATGCATGTTATCATTGATGTAACAGTTTTTTCATAAATGCATGATCAATTAGATTCTTGAGTTATTCTAGTTTGCTTCAACTTGTTGTACTCCAGAGTGTAGAGTGTATGTTAGATTATCAATATTAAGTTAACCCCTAGCATTCATTCCTTGATAGAAATTGGTTACAATATTTTATTGTGTGTACTCGTAGCAATAGTACTAGCATTACTTTCCTTACTATTTTACATTTTTGAGATTTCTTAGCAAGTGTAACATTGTATTAGGATGAGTTAGGTAGTCCTAAATCTTTGAAAGCACATACAGTGCCAGTGCCATCACAAGCTTACTAGCCATGGTCAATAATTCAATGAAGGTCTAAGTTCTAAAGGTCCAAGTGGATTGTTCAGTCAGGTTTTTCCTCTGAATTGTGTGATTGTTGCCAAGTTTACTAGACATAGTAAGGATGCTACATTTTTGGTGTCATTGCCGGGGATGGTGCTACTTTTAGAGATTAGTTCCTATTATTTCCAAGCTTTCTTAGTTTAAACATTTTGCTTTCAAAAAATAGGATACTTAGGTTTCATTCATCCAATACTAGAATATTTCAATAACATTGTGTAGGAGTCATTGCTATACAAAGTCATACCTATTGTATGCGAAGGCAGAGAGATGCTTTGGGAAGGTTTCTCCCATCAACCCAACAAGATAGAGCAGATATTGGTGAATACAGTGATTAGAGCGAGGGTATTACTAAAAAAGAATTTTCCCTCTCATCAACATCTACTGATAATACAGAGAGGACCTTCCAAACAATGGCTGATGTAGTGGATGATCCACCAGAACAAGTGACCTTTGAATTTCCTATTACCAACCAAGATAGGGTTGCTACTCTAAAGAATATACCTCCTTCAGCATTGCCAGTCTTTTATGGTTTGGTGACTGAGGATCCAGATACATTCTTGTTTGAGTTTGATGTCCTATGTAGAAGTTATGACTACACAACTAATGCTCATAAGCTCAAGCTATTTCCTGCTACTTTGAAGGATACTGCTCTAAGATGGTTTATGGGACTGGGCAAAGATGCTAGATTCCAAATTGAGACATAATGAAAACAAAATTCTTGGAGAAGTACCAAGATTATTGCAGATGAATTGATAGGAGAAGAGATGACATTTTCAGGATGACTCAAAAATAGGATGAACCATTGGAAGATTATGTAGAATGGTTCCAATTCTACCTAAAGAAAAACCCACAGAATCAACTCCCAGATGAATCCCTAAAGCTTGTATTTTGGAGAGGAGTCAATGATGATTGCATGGATGCCCTTAATCTTATTGGGGTAGGGGATGTGTCTCAATTACCCTTTGATGATATCTTCAAATTTTGTAGGAACTACTCAAGGTCCTTTACCAAAAAGATAAGAGGGGAAAGAACATCTACCATTGGCAAGACATCTAATTCGGTTTCAAGGGTGGATTTGAGCAACTTGCTGACCAACATGAAAGAAGATATTATAAATCACCTAGCTACTTAGTTGGACAGTCTACATTTGAAGAAGAAGCAGGAGGAAGCCAAAGAAATATTTATTGAATACTACCTCAACTACAAACAAACGAAATCCAATTGCAAGTTTAAAAGGGTGGCCAGTATTACAGAAGACAAATAAGAGAAACCACATTTTCAACCATTTAAAAGTGAAGATGGGCAGTTGTTCTATGTTGCACAAAGAAAGCCATGGCAACCAAGACAAGGTATGCCACAAGACCCTCTAAGTTTCAATGCATCATTTCCAATTGATAATCATAGTTTCTCTAGTTGGAACCCCCAGCCTTGGCCACATACCTAAAACCAATGGAAAAACCCTCAACAATGACAAAACCCTCAGCAAAACTAGAACTAGCAGCAACCAAATGTATGGCTATAGCAAAATTTCTAAGGTCCCAATTACAATCCTCAATGGCCAGTACATCAAAGTCAATGGCAGCCACAATTGCAAAAGGGACAGCAGTGGCAGAACCAAAATATGAATTACCCACAACCTTTGCTACCTTCTCAACCACAATAGCAGGATATTATGCCCAATCCATCAAACCCAACATCTTAGCCACCAAGAGCGCCACAAATGTCTGCCCAACCTACACCTAACCCCAATAACAAGCCTGTCCAACATGCATACACTAATGAGGCTATTCAATACCCCACTTATGGGGTAGAGGTGAGTGATGTCCACCTCAGGTCAGGGAAAACACTAGCTAGGCCTTCATTCCCTCAAATCATTGACATGGTGGATGAGGAACCCATAGCTGAAGCTTTAGACAATTCACCCCTGGAGCCTGAGTCAAATCAGGTAAATCAGACTATCTCAATTCTAGAGCATCCTTTCCCTGAATGTTTAGCCATTGTAAAACATCACACCCAAGTTGAGAGAGATCTATTGGGACAACTCAAGAATGTCAATATCAAAATCCCTCTCATTCAAGCTATCAAGGATATCCCAATTTATACCAAGATAGTAAGAGACCTTTGTCTTAAAAAGCTAGGGAGAAAAAGGAAGGATCCTCAGATAGTACATGTCTTAGGGAACCTTGCTGATATTATGCTAGAGAATATAACTGTCCCTAAATACACATAGACCCTGGCAGTCCAGTAGTGGATGTTCAAATAAATGGGACCCTTATCAAAAATACCTTGATTGACTTGGGGATAGCCATTAATGTCATGACTTAGGAAACAATGCAGTTACTTCATCTTCCTAACCTCAGGCCTACACCAATTATTTTACAGTTGGCAGATAGGTCAATAGTAAAACCTGAACGGATCATTGAGGACATATTCATAGCATTAGATTCGTGGGAGTATCCTGTAGATTTCATAGTCTTACAGCCAAAGGTCAACCTTGCAAGATATCCACTTATCTTAGGCAGACCATGGTTAGAAATAGTTGATGCATTCATAGGTTGTAGGTCTGGAAACACGATAATCTCAAATGGAACTATAACCAAGAAATTGGTTCAATATCCTCCAGCCCAACCTCATGAAAATCTAGAGCAAGTTATATGGCCTACCTTGGAAGAAGAAGACCACTATTCCCTACAAACCCTCATGACCATTGAATGCAATCCCCTGTTGGCAAACCAAGATGAGGATGACTTAATTGACCACATCATACAGAATAACTGTGGTAGGGATCTGCAGTAACAAGACTATTTGTCATGTCTGTAAGACCCACTGCATAACATCATAGCTGTAAATTCCTCAAAAGAAATATCCCAAATTTTCCACTCTTTACTACCACAAGAATGTGTCCCCAACATTAGTGGATATGACCTTTCATATGTGCAATCAGCTTCCAAAACATTGGAAATCATGTCAAGCAAAATGTTGAATGTTAACAATGCCCTAACTGAAGAACAACATAATTCCCTGAACACTGTGTTGTTGCAAGCACACACATCAGCCTTTGCATGGGACTACAATGACATGAAGGGAATTGATCCAGACCTGTGCATGCATAGGATCTACATAAATGATGGTTTCAAGCCAATTAGACAGTCTCAATGGAGAATGAACCCTGCCTTACGAGAAATAGTTAAAACTGAGCTACAAAAATTACTTGATGCAGGCTTCATTTACCCTATTTCTAACAACCAATGGGTGTCACCTTTAGTCATTGTTCCTAAGAAAGGAGGCAAATGGAGGGTATGTGTGGACTATAGGGAGCCAAACACAGCCACTAGAAAGGATCACTTTCCACTGCCTTTCACTGACCAAGTACTTGATTCCCTAGTAGGTAAAAAGTACTTCTCCTTCTTAGATGGATTTAATGGCTATAACTAGATAAAGATAGCTCCAAAGGACTAGGATAAGACTACATTTGCATGCCCTTGGGGTACTTATGCTTATTATGTTCTTCCCTTTGCATTATGTAATGCCCCAACCACTTTCCAGAGGGTAGTGCTAAGTATTTTCTCAGATTATGCTCATGATTCCATGGAGATCTATATGGATGACTTCACCACCTATGGAGAGACATATGAAACAGCACTTAGCAATCTAGAGAAAGTTCTAAAAAGATGTCAAGAACACAATCTATCATTGAGTCATGAGAAATGTTTTATGATGATGACTCAAGGGATTGTTCTAGGACATTTTATATCAAGTGAAGGAATTCAAGTGGATCCCCATAAAATTGAGATCATTTCTACACTTCCTGTGCCACAAAAACAAAAAGACGTTAGGAGATTTCTAGGCCATGCAGGCTATTATAGGAGATTCATTCAAGACTTCAGCAAAATTGTAGCACCTTTGTTTACTCTGCTCACAAAAAACATAGAATTTGATTGGACCATAGAATGTCAACACTCTTTTGAGACACTTAAGACAACTTTGACTCAAGCACCTATCTTGAGAGGACCAAATTGGGCATTACCTTTCCACATACACCCTGATGCTTTTGATTTTGCTATAGGAGCTATATTGAGACAAAAGGAAGGTAATAAGGAGTATGCTATCTTGGTGTAGTCACGGTAGGAGGGCTCATAGAATGAACTGTCTGGACCATGCAGCAAGAGTAAACACAACAGAAACAACTCAAAGAAATGGAACAAGTGTAGATTTAGTCATTCAGTATATCAAAGAATTCAAAATAGAGATCCGCTGGCAACATACGGGCTTACAACTAGGGCTCATAGGACTGATTACATACATGCACAAGATAAGGCTTTGAAGCTCTTTCGTACAAGATCTAAACTATGAACTATGAATCAATTTCTAACTTCCTAACTACTTTCCTAAGGATCTATTACATCAATATATATCATTTTCAAACCAATAGATTCCTCCACGTCAGCCACAAGAGGTTCAGAATCCTGATGAAGAGGTGTAACGTGTTCACAGATAGGTCAGGCCTAAATGCATAGAACACTTCCTTAAATGAATGGAACAACATGAGGACCCTTGGGGAAGGTTGGCCATGAACCAAAAGACATTGAATGATGTATCATTGAGATCTGCAAGCCTTCTCCTTTAGCTGGTTATCAGGAACTGTTAGAATGCTCTGCTCTGAGAAAATAGTCAACTTCTGATAGGGATATCTTTCCAGTAACTGATCCAAATGCTCTGAATTCTTGATATGATGTGGACGAATGAATGTAGATGCTAAGTATAGATCCACAAGATGTGAAATACCAAAACTGGACCACAAGCTGAAAACTGCTACTGACTGAACTGCCTGAACTGAACTGAAAAATGAAAGAACTGAAATGCCAACAAACTGAAATGCAAATTATTTTTGGTTGATGCAAGATTGCTCTTGAACCAGGGATTCACTTTGTTGGGGCTAAGGGAGAACCAAGACAGGCCACCTTAGCCTAATAAATCCATGATGAATCTTCTTCTGGTTTGCCTTTCCACTTCACAAGATATTCTTTGTATTGTCTTCCTCTAATGCTACGTCTAACTCTGCTATCCAAAATGTCTTCAATATGCTCTGGTGCTTGTTGTGGTAACTGCTTCTTCAAGTCTTCTTCCATGTTGTCACCGAACTTTGCTTCATGATACTAATAAAGATCTGCAATGTTGAAAATAGGTGAAATACCCAATGTCTCTGGTAGCTCCACTTCATATGCATTTCCTAAATCAAATTTCCTAAGTATCCTACAGGGTCCAAACTTCTTCATCTTCAACTTGTTATATGTCCCAACTAGAAATCTTTATTTTCTCAAGTACACCATTACTTCATCTCCAACTTCAAATTCTTTATGTCTTTGCTTCTCATCTACCTTTTCCTTATACCTACTATTCATGTCCTCTAAATGCTTCTTCACCTGATTATGCATTGTCCTCATATGATCTGCAAAGTCTTCTACTTCTACACTTCTCTTTTCCTCTGTACTGATGTCTCTCAATTCTGTAACTCCTCTAGGATTCACTCTAGTAACAATCTCAAAAGATGTTCTTTCGATACTTTTGTTTACTGAATTATTGTATGCAAACTCTGCTTGTGAAAGAATCAAATCCCAACTTCCTATCTTCTCTCCAACCAAACATTTTAACAAGTTTCCCAAACTCTTATTCACTACCTCTGTCTGTCCATCTGTATGTGGATGAAAAGTTGAACTGAACTTCAAATCTGTCTTCATCTTCTTCCAAAGTGTCTTCCAAAAGTATCCAACAAACTTTGTGTCTCTCTGAAACTATACTCTTAGGTAGTCCATGCAATCTCACAATCTCCTTGAAAAATAGGTCAGCTACATGCACTGCATCAGTTGTCTTCTTACAAGTTATGAAATGAGACATCTTTGAAAATCTGTCAACCACTACAAATACTGAATCATGTCCTCTTTGTGTCTTAGGCAATCCCATTACAAAATCCATGCTTATGTCTTCCCAAGGTCTCTCCGGTACTGTCAAAGGTTTATACAATCCAATGTTCTGACTACTCCCTTTTGTAACTTGGCAAACTCTACAACTCTGCACAAATCTCTGAACATCCTTATGTATCTGAGGCCAAAAGTAATTTTCACTCACCAAAGCCACTATCTTATCAATACCAAAATGGCTTGCCAATCCACCACTATGCTTCTCCTTGATCAAATTATCCCTCATTGAACTCCTAGGTATGCACAACTGACTTCCTTTGAATAACATATCCTCATGAATGAAATAGTCCAACCACTTACTTCTATCTATTACAACAGGTTCCTTACAGGCTTTCCAAGGTTCTACAAAATCAGTGTCTCCCTCATACTGTTGATAACTGAGAGGGGGGGTGAATCAGTTATCTTAATTAATTTAACTTTCTGTTCTTCTTTAACAACTAGTGCAGCATCAAAGCAAATGAGCATCCATAAGCATGAAAGTAGAAACAAAGTCAATACACATAACACAATGATTTTGATGTGGAAAACCCTGTTAAGGGAAAAAACCACGGGGTGACTAACCCAAGAATGTATTCTCTGTTAGAAGAATAGAAGTACAAAATGGCACTTGCCAATTAGGCCTCACTGCCCGAGCACACTGCTCACAAGAGGCTCACTGCCTACAAGAGACTCACTATCTACAAGTTATAAAGAGAGTAACAAGATACTTGAACTGATGAGAAGCATCCACATATGCTGGAGTTCAGTTCCGGTTAGGCTCAGTATACTGATCTACTGCACTTCATCCTTTCTCTTCTTTAGTGTTGCTGTCCTTTCACATACCAGACCTGCCTTACTGCTTCCACACTGCTCTTCTACTTTTCTTCGCACTTCCCACACCACAACACACCCTTTCTCATCGAAATCCATTTGGTATATATATCCGCACAAAGGATTTCATCCTCTTTCTAGTCAGCATCCGGAATAGTCAATATTTTCCCAAACTCTAGTCTGTCAGCTGAATCCTTGCTTACCAAGTGATGTGTATCAAAGAGATACTCATAGAAGTCATCTAACATGTCGGCCAATTATGAATGACACCTTAAGAACCTTGATCACCATCAATATCTCATCTGGAATAATGTCTGATGCTGCCGGTCAGTTCTTCCTCTATCTACTCTGACAAACAGGACCCCAATACTTAGATGCTCATATCTCTTCACTCTTTCATCACCGGAGGCTCAATCCCTGGAATATATCAATCAAGGTACTCCTCTTGACTTCCCCAAGTCCATACTTTACTAAGATACTTCCTCTGAGAGATCCAGACCTGACTGTCAGATCTTGCCACATGCTCTGTTCTTGCTTACCGGACCACAACACTCTTCAATCTGACTTCCAGTATAGACACACCATATCCTACGGATGTGTGGGATGAACTTTATTGCCATCAATGACAACAATCATGAAGCTACAATGTGTCTGTTGCCAACAATCTCCCCCTTTGGCATTGATGGCAACACTTAGTGAAAAATGACTAAGTGTTATACTATACTCCCCCTTCGTTGATGCTCTGTTCTAATGTACACTTTATCAGAGCTCCCCCTTAGCTAGATTCCACATTTTTCATTGTTCCTTACTCCCCCTTTGACATCAATGGCAAAGGGTAGGGTCCGCACACCAAAATTCCCAAAAATTCAACTATACTTAGCCGCATAAGTATATAAACAGGTTATACTTACATATACTATAGTATGTCTACAAAAGTTGTCTTCAACTGGACAAGTTTTGTTGCCCAACTCTGCTTCATCCTGTCCAAAATTGAGATGTGACCACTCAACAGGAATGCAAAGGCTTCTGCCCTCTTGAGATCTGTTGAATCACTGGTCCGGGCTGTGGTCTGAGCATCAGTTAGAGCCTCATGCATGGCCTCTAACTTAGGGATAATAATCCCTCTTAGTTCACTTAGCCTACCTATTCTTATTTTCTTCTCCTTCTCAAGCTTCTTTATTTCATTAATAGTTGCAAGAGTCTGGCACTCTTGATTTACTATGGAAGAGGAGAGAGGGTCAAAACTTTGAGATAAACTTGTCAGTTTATCCTCTTTCTCTTTTACTTTCTTCTCAATTTCCTTGGTTACTTTAGTCTAGGATAAACAAAATTTATATATATCTCTGCCATCTTGAAGAGCATTTTCTAAGCTCTTTATCCCAATATCCATAACTCTCCTATCATTTGAAATTAGACCTTGTACTTGGGAGAATCTCTTTCCTAAAAACTCTTTCTAGACCTTCTCCTCAGCTAATTTCCCTAAAGACTCAAAATGAGTGTTGACAGAGCTAACAAGAGACTTGAGATTACCAGATGAAGAAGCTGAGGAATCCTTCTGAAAGGATAGCAGGATCTTTTCAATCACACCGGATGTAATTTCTAGCAGCTCACAGTCTTCCATGTGAGACTTTAGAAGTTTCTCTTTAGCCTTTGCTTGGGCAAAGGATGCTATCTTCATTGTTTGTACTGGGGAGAGAGAATCAAAGTCAAATGGTCCTTGAAGTAACTCCAGTTCATCAATCTCCATCATTTCTTTAGTTAGGAAATCCTTGACTGTTTATCTGTGTCTCTTGCCAGTGACAGGATTTTCTCCCCTTCTATAGCCTTAGCACTGTCATCTGTGGTCTTTTATGTTTGACCTTCTTCTTTTCCGTTCACTTTTTCTTCTTTCTCCTCTATTCTTTCTTCTCCTTTGGGTCCAGAGATTGCTGGAGAATCCAGATTTACTTCTCCTTGGACTTCCTCTTTCGGAACAGAGGAATCTAAGTCCTTTGCTTTTTCTTCACTAGTCTCCGTTGCCTCTTTTGCTACTGTCTTAGTGGGTTCTTCTTTATCATCCATGGCAGAAGTTTCATCATCTAAGTTCTCTACAATGGGAATGTTGAATCTTTTGTATGCATTCCGGAGGATCTCTTCTGTCTCTTTTGCTATTTTGTCAGTTTCGCCAAGCATAAGCTGATTCATTCTAGCTTTGCTCCGGAACTCATCCTTGCAATCTTTGAAGATCATATTCATTTGCTTCGGAGTGATTGAAGGAAAGAGCTGAATGGCTATCTGTTCCCAGATCTCAAGATCCTTTGCCTTAGCATTATTCTTTCTTATTTCTAATTCCTTCTCTAGGCTTTTGGGAATGAGAGATATGATTTCAATAAAACCCTTGTTATAGATATTCAAATATCTGACTGTAGCTTCTTGCAAGATCTTCTGGTCAGCTTCATTATAATCGTCATAGAATTATGTCATTGGTTTTAGGTTTCCATCCACAGTGACTGATTTGACTACATCATCAATGGATAGAGTGGGCCTTTCAACAAATTCTTCTGCCATCTCTTCCTTGTCTTCACCGATAGAGGGTTCACCAGGTACTTTCTTCTTTTTCCTCATTTTCCTTACCTCCTCATCTGACTCAGTCTCTTCATCATCCTTCTGACTGATGTAAGACCTTGTGGCCTTTGTCTTAGTTCTTTTCTCTACTTTTCTAGATGATTTTGCTTCTAGTTTTGATGCCTTTGAGCTTTTAGCAGTTGTAGGTGCAGAGGTCTTAGAGGATCTGGTCCGGGAGGGGACTTCCACCAGAGCACCTTCTTTCTTTGCTTTTTCTTTTTCTTTCTCTGCCCTTTCTATTTTCTCTCTATTGGCACCAAGTGCCTCTTTTGTTATGCCATATCTTTTGGCAACATTCTCTACTTCTTTTCTCACTTTTCTCTTTATCTCCGGTTGTCTAAGTTCCACATGAATTTTTACACTTAACTCTTCAAAGGTTCCAAACCTTTCTGCCTTGGGATCCTTGGGTTGACTAAGCATGTGTTGAACATGCAGCTCTACAATTTTCTCATCTACTTCATACCCCATTAGCATGATCCAGACTATCCTTGGCTCCACAACCTCCATTAGGCACTGATCAATTTCTACCATAAAGCAAACTGTATCCTTATACTTTTCAACTAGAGATTTGGGAATTCTCTCTCTTGCTTGCATCATACTCTAAAAATTCTTGAAATAACCCCATAGAGCTGTATTTCTTGCCTTATCCTTGCCAAGCCCATGCAAATAGTCTCTGATTTGAATGGCAACAGGTCTATCATTTTGCCATACCCAACCACTGGATCCGGGCAGCTCATTCATAAAGTAGAAAAACAAACAAAGTATTAGCCCTCCATACTTGAATGAATTCTTCTTGTCCTTGTTGATCCTTTGAAGGTTTTCCAATAGTTGGCTTAGAAGAAGTTCACAAAGATCATAATCTACATTCTCTTTCAACATCTGATAGGCAGTGTAAATTGCAGTTTCAGGTACTGAATTTTCCCTGCTGGAGTGATATATCTTGTAACCAATTATCATGGAGGCAAACTTGACATCCGGATCTATGATGTCTTCTATTGTCATTGCTCTATTGTCAAATTTTGATCCGGTAGCCTCATTTACGGTTTGGTCTTTGACAGATTTGAGAACAGGTACCCCTCCGGATGAGTGCAAACCAGTTACAGCCTTGATTGTGTCCTTGGTGATCTTAAATGGTCTATTCAACCATAAGAAGTTATCATGCACTCTGCTCAACACATACCAGACCCATTCATCTTCTTCAAAACAAGGGAAATGAATGCACTGACCAAAATGTTTATCCCGGATGGCCTGGTACTATGGTTTGAGTTCAAAAGCATCATCTATTAACTGATTGTGATAGATATCTGCCAGCTTGGATTCACCAAAATCTTCAATGTTCGCATGAATATATGCCCTAACGTCTTCAATATGCAAAACCCCATGCGGAATGCTAGAAAATGCCCCTAAGGGATCCACTTCTAGAGATTTGTAGGGATGTTTCTTAAATTTGGGGCGAGCCCTATCAGAAATCTTTACCACATTTGGAGTAGCCATCTTTCAAAGATTCAAAATGAGATATCGAAGAATTGGTAATACCTTTTTAGTTTCTAGGGTTCACACAATGAGCCGGATTGGATTGCTAAATGAATCAATTTCTGCAGTTGATCCTTGAGATGTTTGAGGTGATTTAGATGCAGAGCTCTTTTCCTCTTCTTCTTGATTGTAGAATGAACAAATGACTAATAGGAAATCCCTTATATTTCTCTGCAAACCCTATTTTCACAATGCAATAAATGCGCAACTTAAGTTATTCTAGTTGCCTTGTTCTCCTTGTTCTAAGAAAAAATCTTTTCCAGATCACTAAGAAGCATTTAGAGTTGTTCTTGGTGATGATTGACAGTCTATCTTCCTTTCCCCAAACATTTCATCTATCCGCAAATCAAGATTTCTCAATTTGAATCATATCAAATTTAACTGTGAAAAACCTACTTCTCACCGGATGATTGATGAACCAGATTAGTCTTTAACCTGTTCAAAACTTCTTGTGAATATTTCATCTCTTTACCAAAGATTATTTATATGTCCCTTTGTGAACCCTTTAATCCACAACTTTCCTTGTACCAATTCTGGCACCAATTAACTGGCTGGGGGAAAATGTTTTTCCTTGTGTCTCCCCCTGAGCCAGAGCTCACTTTTTAATTTCTGGAAGGAATATCAACACCAGATTCTGGTGTGGATACATCCCCAACATTTTATGTACTTTTCTTCACCCAAATCTTGTTCATCTCCCTTTGAACTTCATCCACACTCACTTTTCTTTTTCCTTTGTCTTGATTCTAATGATGATGCATCGGACCCCTTTTATCCTGATTCTTGCTTCTACAGAATTTGGCAATATGACTAGATCTATTGCAATTGTGGCAAACAACATTTCTTTGCATATTTGATTGATATCCTCTTGATCTGCATTAATTAGCCATATGTCCCATTCTATTGCATGCAAAGCATCTACCATTGAATGAATTGTTCATTTGCATATTTCTGCATTCATGAGATTTGTGACCATACATTTTGCAATTGAAACACTGTCCGGAGAAGGATGTATTAGTCTGATTTATTCTCTTTCTGCACTGATTAGCTTTATGACCAAAGTTATTGCAGTTGTGGCAGTATCCATTGAAGGATGGATATCTTTGAGCATTAGGTTTCCTTACTGGAGGTCTTCTAGGCTTGTTCCTTAGATTTCTTGATCCAAAATTCTTCTGACCGGATTCAGAGCTTTCACCTTTCTCATATCCCAAGTCACGCTTGTCATCTACCCTCTTTTGGCTTTCAAGAAGAACTTCAAGTTGAGTAGAACTTATCTTAAATTTCTCTTTGTATTCATTTGTTGTTTGAAGATCCTTTTTAAGAGTGTCAATTTGATCCTCAAGTTTTTCTTCATTATCTCTAGCATCTTCAAGATCAGATTCAAGATGTCTGATTATTCGATCCATCTTGTGGCAGTCTTTTGATTTCTCCTTGAGATATTGTCTTAGATAATCTTCAGTTTTTCTTTTCTCTTCAATTTCTTGGGTAAATTTCATAACTCCTGATTCCATTTCATGTCTTACCATAATGATCTCTTTTGATAACTTTTCACATAACTTGGTTTTCTCCTTCAGATCTCCATTTGTATCATTTGCTTCACCTTGACTTGCCAATTGCTAAAGTAGATCCTTTCTCTTTTTCATAGAGAGACTCAGTTTCCCTTTTAGTTCATTTATGAAATCATCAGCCTGTTTGAGTCTTTCCTTTAATTCATTGACTTCAGAATTAGATTGCTCAAGATCATCTAGGGCAAACTGAAGTTGCTCCCTCATACCATACACATCCATTTTAATTCCTAGATCTTCCTCAAGCTGTTAGGCTCTGTTTGGAGGAACTTCGCTCTCATACCAATTGTTGATAACTAAGAGGGGGGGTGAATCAGTTATCTTAATTAATTTAACTTTCTATTCTTCTTTAACAACTAGTGCAGCATCAAAGCAAATGAGCATCCATAAGCATGAAAGTAGAAACAAGGTCAATACACATAACACAATGATTTTGACATGGAAAACCCTGTTAAGGGAAAAAACCACGGGGTGACTAACCCAAGAATGTATTCTCTGTTAGAAGAATAGAAGTACAAAATGGCACTTGCCAATTCTGGCTCACTGCCCGAGCACACTGCTCACAAGAGGCTCACTGCCTATAAGAGACTCACTATCTACAAGTTATAAAGAGAGTAACAAGATACTTGAACTGATGAGAAGCATCCAGATATGCTGGAGTTCAGTTCCGGTTAGGCTCAGTATACTGATCTACTGCACTTCATCCTTTCTCTTCTTTAGTGTTGCTATCCTTTCACATACCGAACCTGCCTTACAGCTTCCACACTACTCTTCTACTTTTCTTCACACTTCCCACACCACAACACACCCTTTCTCATTGAAATCCATTTGGTATATATATCTGCATAAAGGATTTCATCCTCTTTCTAGTCGGCATCCGAAATAGTCAATATTTTCCCAAACTCTAGCCTGTCGGCTGAATCCTTGCTTCCCAAGTGATGTGTATCAAAGAGATACTCATAGAAGTCATCTAACATGTCGGCCAATTATGAATGATACCTTAAGAACCTTGATCACCATCAATATCTCATCTGGAATAATGTTTGATGCTCTGTCAGTCAGTTCTTCCTCTGTCTACTCTGTCAAACAGGACCCCAATACTTAGATGCTCATATCTCTTCACTCTTTCATCATCGGAGGCTCAATCCTTGGAATATATCAGTCAAGGTACTCCTCTTAACTTCCCCAAATCTGTACTTTACTAAGATACTTCCTCTGAGAGATCCAGACCTGACTATCGGATCTTGCCACATGCTCTATTCTTGCTTACCAGACCACAACACTCTTCAATCTGACTTCCGGCATAGACACACCATGCCCTACGGATGTGTGGGATGAACTTTGTTGCCATCAATGACAACAATCATGAAGCTACAATGTGTCTCTTGCCAACACATACATGTTCTTCAATTCATCAAAACCCAACACTTCAACTCTCATCTCTGTCAACAAGTTTCTTCTTCTACTCAAGGCATTAGCAACTTTGTTTGATTTACCACTCCTATGCTTCAACACAAAAGTACAACTCTGCATGAACTCTACCCATCTCATATGTCTCTGATTCAACTTACCTTGACTGTTCAAATACTGCAAAGCTTGATGATCTGTATACAACACAAACTCCTTAGGCAACAAGTAATGTCTCCACTTCTTCAAGGCTTGAATTATGGCATAGAACTCCTGATCATAAACTGAATATCTTCTCCTTGCATCATTCAACTTCTCACTGAAATAAGCTACTTGAGTCTACCTTCTTGACTTAACACTGCTCCAATTGCATTTCCACTAGCATCACAATCAACTTGAAATACTTTATTGAAATCTGGTAATGCCAAAACAGGTTGCTCTGCCACTTTTTGCTTCCACAAATCAAAACTTTTATCTGCCCCTGATGTCCACTTGAAATCCTTTCTGTCACCTCTCATTGTCTCTGTCATAGGGTTACAAACTGAACTGAAATTTATGATGAACTTCCGATAGAAACTAGCCAATCCATGAAATGATCTAACTTCTCCAATGCTCTCCGGTGTAGGCCATTCAACAATTGCTCTCACTTTCTCAGGGTCCATCTTCAATCCTTCCACAGAAATCACAAATCCCAAGTATACCAATTCTTCTTTCATGAAACTACACTTCTTGATGTTGATCAACAGTTTCTCTTCTCTCAGTCTCTGCAAAACTTGTCTAATATGCCACAAATGTTCTTCCTTTGTCTTACTGAAAATCAGAATATCATCCAAGTACACAATTACAAACTTACCCAAGAATTTCATCAGGACTTCATTCATCAACCTCATCAAAGTACTCAGTGCATTTGTCAATCCAAAAGGCATCACTAACCACTCATACAATCCTTCATTTGTCTTAAAAGTAGTCTTCCATTCATCACCTGCTCTGATTCTGATCTGATGGTATCCAATTTTCAAATTTGTCTTTGTGAAATATCTTGCTCCACTCAAATAATCCATGATATCATCCAGCCTAGGTAAAGGAAACCTATACTTAACTGTGATCTTGTTTATTGCTCTAGAGTCAGTACACATTCTCCATTCTCCATCCTTCTTCGGTGCCAAAACTGCAGGTACTACACAAGGACTCAAACTTTCTCTGATCAAACCTTTCCTCAACAACTCTTGTATCTGTCTATTCAATTCTTCATTCTTTGTCGGTGTCATTCTATGTGCTACTTTGTTAGGCAAACTTGTTCCCGGTATAAGATCCATGTGATGACTGATACTCCTTATAGGTGTTAATCTGCCAGGTACATTGTCTGATATGATGTCTTCATACTCTGTCAGCAACTCTCTTATCTCATTCGGTTCAGTTTCTTTCTTCACCACTTCAGGCTTCGTAGGAATCAAGGCATAACACATACTTTCCTGTTTCAAACCATCCATAAATTTCCTTCCATCTACCAAACAGATTCTAGCATTTCCACATACCACATCTTTAGGATCATCTTCCAAAGGAATCAAAGTAATTCTTTTCCCATTTGATGTTATAGTATATGTATTCTTTCTCCCATCATGTATAGCTTTTCTATCATATTGCCAAAGTCTACCCAACAAGATATGACAAACATCCATAGGCATAATATCACACAAGACTTCATCATGATAAGACCCAATATGAAATTTCACCAAACATTGTTCACTCACCAGCACCTTATGATTATCCCAAATCTATGATATCTGATAGGGCTTAGGGTGTTTCAATCTTTCCAATTTCAACTTAGTCACCATATCCTCTGAAACTAGGTTATCTGAACTACCACTATCAATTACAACTTTACAACACTTACCTCCAGATTTGCATCTGGTTCTAAACAGACTTTTCCTCTAGGATGGTTCCTCATTTGCCTCTGTTTGAAATTTTGATCTCCTCATCACCAATTATTCTCCTTTCTCAGGTTTACCAACAGAACTGGGTGATTCAACGGGTTCTTTTTTAACATAGGTTGCTCTTCCACTATTCTTTGTCTTCTTGCTTGTACTACCCTAATTACATTCAAATGCTCTATGTCCTTCACCTCCACACTTGAAACAAGTACCTCTGAATGTTCTCTTATCCAATCCTCTTCCTTCTCTTCTATATCCTTCATTCCGGTATGTACTACGATTTTCTCTCCGGTAAAAATTTATGTCATCTCTCCGGTAAGCATTGTTATCTCTGTCATCCTTCCTAACTGGGTTGTCAAACTTGTTCTGCTCTATGAATGGTCTATCACATCCAGAAAATGTTTTACCTCTCTGAAATTTACCTCGTCTACCTCTCTGTCTTTGATCATGCTTCTTATTCAGCTTCTCTTCAACTTTCAGGGCAAACTGATATGCTTCTTCCAAAGATGTCATCCTTACCAAGCTTAGTTATTCTTGAATGTTCAATCTCAGTCCATTGATATATCTTGCCACTTTCTCCTTGCTTGTTTCACTATGTCCTATCCTTATGATCATCTTATGAAATTCTTTAGTGTACTCCTTCACAGATTTCTCCTTTTGTCTTAGGTTTTGCAATCTTTTCAACAGCTCTAACTCATAGTCAGCAAGTATAAACTGATTCTTCAACTTTGTCACCATCTGGTCCCACTTTGTAATCTTTTCTTTTCCTCTTCTATTTCTCTCCAACTAAACTTCTTTCCACCATATAGCAGTATGTCCTTTCAACTTTGTCTTTGCAAATTTCACCTTCTCTAGATCTTCAATTTCCTCATATTCAAAGTATTCTTCCATGTCATTTATCCAATCAATCAACTCTTCAAGATTCAAATTACCAGTGTAATTCGGCACATCAACTCTAGGTCTCTTTCCAATCTTTGAAATAGCTCACAACATTTTTACCTGATCTGATTCTTCTTCTTCATCACCTTCTAGGGTTTCACCAGTATGTTCAATAGATTGAAATTCTTCTTCATCATCACTTTCAACATTAGGTCTCTGTGTTAATCCTCTTCACCTATCTTCTTCAACAGCATCCAAATGAATTCGCATTGTTCTCATCAATGCCATCATCTCATCCATTCTATTAGCCATTGTACCAACAAGAGGAACTCTTCGCAGCGGCATTCTTCCTAGGATCAAGTGCAAACTACCTTAGGTTCGGTGATCAAACTACAAGTGACAACTACCTCTTAATCGGTGATCAGTTGTGCATAAGTAACCTACCTCAGATTGGTGATCTATCCACAGCAAGATCTTACGGAATCCCCTTCACCAATTTCGCTCCAAAGAATTGAAACTTTCACTCTGATACCACTTGGTGCAGTCACGGTAGGAGGGTTCACAGAATGAACTTGTTGGCAAGAGACTCTATATGGATTCATGATTGTTGTCATTGATGGCAACAAAGTTCATCCCACACATCCTCAGGACATGGTGTGTCTCTACCGGAAGTCAGAGTGAAGAATGTTGTGGTCCAGTAAATAAGAACAGAGCATGTGGCAAGGTCCGACAGACAGGTCCGGATCTCTCAGAGGAAGTATCTTGGTGCAGTGCGGATTTGGGGAAGTCAAGAGGACTACCTTGAGTGGTATATTCCAAGGATTTAGCTCTGGTGATGGACAAGGAAAAAGATATGAATAGTTGAGTACCGGATTCCTGAGTGACAGTGTGAACAGAGGAAGAACTGACTGACAGAACATCAGACTATTTTCTGAATGTGTTTCTAATGGTGGTAATGGTTATGAACATGAATTATGTTTGGCCGACATGATTAATGATTTCTACAAGTATATACTTGATCCGCATTACTTGATGTGTAAGGATTCAGCCGACAGAACAGAGTTTGTGAGAAGATTGACTGTTCCGGGTGCCGACTAGAAAGATAATGAAATCACTTGTGCGGATATATAAATAGGATGGATTTAGTTGTGAGAAGTGTTGTGGTGATATGTGATGTGTGAATAAAAGTAGAGCAGAGCAGAAACAATAAGGAAAGTCTGGTATGTGAAAGGAAAGCAGCATAAGGAAAGAAGAAAGATGAAGAGCAACAGATCAGTGTACTGAGCCTAACTGAAACTGAACTCTAGCATATGTGGATGCTCCCAATTAGTTCAAGTATTGTATAACATTCTTTTGTAGACAGTGTGTCTCTTTGTAGGCAGTGTGCCTCCTTATGAGCAGTGTGCTCGGGCAGTGAGCCCTAATTGGCAAGTGCCATTTTGTAATTCCTTATTCTTCTAACAGAGAATAATCTTTGGGTTAATCACTCTGTGGTTTTCTCCCTTAACAAGGTTTCCATGTCAAAAATATTGTGTCATGTGTATCTCCATTTCATGATTATGTTTGCTTATTTGAATTAATGCTACATTGATTAATAAGAAAGTTCAGAAAGAAGAAATAATAAGGATAACTGATTCACCCCCCCTCTCAGTTATCAACAATTGGTATCAGAGCTAAGTTCCTCCTAATAGAGTCTAACAGCTTGAGGAAGATCTGGGAGTTCAAATGGATGCATATGGTTTAAGAGAGCAACTCAAGACTGCCCTTGATGATCTTGAACAGTCAAACTCTGAAGTCAATGAATTAAAGGAAAGACTCAAACAGGATGATGATTTTATGAGAGAACTAAAAGATAAATTAAGTCTCTCTATGAAAAAGAGAAAGGAGCTGCTTCAGCAATTGGCAAGACAAGGTGAAGAAAATAATGCAAATGAAGAGCTGACTGAGAAAACCAAGTTATGTGAAAAGTTATCAAAAGAAATCATTATGGTAAGACATGAAATGGAATCAGGAGTTATAAAGTTTACCCAAGAAGTTGAAGAGAAAAAAAAAACTGAAGATAATCTAAGACAATCTCTCAAGGAGAAATCAGAAGATTGCCACCAAATGGAAAGAATTATCAAACATCTTGAATCTGATTTTGAAGATGCTAAAGATAATGAAGAAAAACTTGAAGATCAAATTGTCTCTCTAAAAAGAGATCTTCAAACAGCAAATGAGTATAAAGAGAAATTCAAGATAAGTTCTGCTCAACTTGAAGTTCTTCTTCGAAGTCAAAAGAAGGTAGATGACAAATGTGGTTTGGGATATGAGAAAGGAGAAAGCTCTAGATCTGGTCAGAAGAATTATGGATCAGAAAATCTAAGGAATAGGCCTAGAAGACCTCCAGTAAGAAAGCCCAATGCTCAAAGATATCCATCCTTCAATGGATACTGCCACAGCTGCAATCACTTTGGTCACAAAGTTAATCAGTGAAGAAAGAGAATGAATCAGACTAATTCATCCTTCTCCGGACAGTGCTTTAACTGCAAAAGGTATGGTCACAAGTCTCATGAATGCAGAAATATGCAAATGAACAAATCATTCAATGGTAGATGCTTTGCATGCAATAGAGTAGGTCATATGGTTAATCAATGCAGATCAAGAGGATATCAGTCAAATATGCAAAGAAATGTTGTTTGCCAAATCTGTAATAGGTCCGGTCATAATGCAAAAGTCTACAGAAGCAAGAATCAGGACAAAAGAGGTCCAGTATATAATCAAAATCAAGACAAGGGTAAACAAAAGATGAATGCGGATGAAATTAAAAATGAGATGAGCAAGTTTTGGGTGAAGAAAAGTACTGAGAATGTAGAGATTGGATCCACACCAGACTCTAGTGCTGATATTCCTTCCAGAAACTGAAAAGTGAGCTCTGGCTCAGGAGGAGACACAAAGAAAACCTTGTTCCCCCAGCCAGTCAATTAGTGCCAGAACTGGCATAAGAAGAGTTGCGGATTGAAGGAGTCATAAGGGATATATTCAAACAAACAGTGGTTAAGATTTGGAAGATCCGCAAGATGTTTAGTGATCAGGGTTGATCCAGTTCTTCAAGTCACCCGAATAAGGCAAAACTGAAATAATGTAGGTCGAGCATTTATTGCTATCTAATATTAGGGCCTGCGGAGCAATATAAGGGTTTCTCATTAATCACTTGTTCATTCTACACTCAAGAAGAAATGAAAAGTGGAGCTCTGCAATGAAATTCCTCAAGTTCATCGAAGATCACTTACGAAAGCTATTACTTCCAGAGATCAATCCAGCCAACTCCGTGAAACTGAAAGGCGCAAAAGGTATTTTCTGTTTTCAAATATCTCATTGCAAATCTCTTGAAAATGGGTACTCCGAATATTGTAAAGATTTCTGATAGACCTCGCCCTACATTTAAGAAACATCCATACAAATCCTTGGAGGTAGACCCCCTAGCTGCATTTTCCAGTGTTCCGCATGGTGTTTTGCACACAGAAGACATTAGGGTTTACATACATGCAAATATTGAAGAGTTTGGGGAATTCAAACTGAGAGACATCTATCACAAACAATTGATAGATGATACTTTTGAGCTTAAACCAGAATATAAGGGCATCTGGGAGAAACATTTTGATTAGTTCATTCATTTCCCCTGTTTTGAAGAAGATGAATGGGTCCGGTATGTATTGAGTAGGGTGCATGATAACTTCCTATGGCTGAATAGACCTTGCAAGATCACCAAGGAAGCAATTAGGGCAGTAACTGGTTTACATTCCTTTGGAGGAATTCCTGTCTTCAAATCTGTCAAAAACAACATTGTTACAGAGGCCACCGGATCAAGATTTGATAAGAGAGCAATGACCATTGAAGATATTACTGACCCAGATATCAAGTATGCATCTATGATAATAGGATATAAGATATATCATTCCAGTAGGGAGAATTCAGTATCCGAAACTGCAGTATACACAGCCTATGAGATGCTGAGAAAGAATGCAGATTATGACCTCTGTGAACTTCTTTTGGGCCAACTAATGGAAAACATACAGAAAATCAAAAAGGACAAGAAGAATTCCTTTAAATATGGAGGACTAATACTATGTCTATTTTTCTACTTCATGAATGAGCTGCTCGGATCAAATGGATGGGTATGGCAAAATGACAAACCGATAGCAATTCAGATCAGAGATTACCTGCATGAACTTGGGATGCAAAGGCAAGGAATATAGCTCTGTGGGGTTACTTTAAGCAATTTCAGAATACAATGCAAATCAGAGAAAGAATCCCTAAATCAGTAGTTGAAAAATACAAGGATACAGTATGCTTCATGGTATATACTGATCAATGTCTAATGGAGGCAGTAGAGCCAAGGATAGTCTGGATCATGCCTATGGGGTATGAAGTAGATGAACAAATTGTTGAGCTGCATGTTCAACACATGCTAAGTCAACCAAAGGATCCAAAGGCAGAAAGGTTTGGAACCTTTAAGGAACTAAGTGTAAAGATTCATGTAGAACTCAGAGAACCAGAGATCAAAAGGAAGGTGAGAAAAGAAGTAGAAGATGTGACCAAAGGCTTTGGCATCTTAATGGAGGCACTTGATGCTCACAGGAAGAAGAAGGAAGAGGCTGAGGAAGAGAAGAAGAAGGCAGAAAAGAAAAGTGAGGAGAGTGTTCCGGTAGAAATCTCCACCCGGACCAGATCTTCAAAAAGATCTGCACCTGCCACTGCCAAAAGCTCAAGGGCATCTAAACTGGAAGCACAATCATCCGGCAAAGGAGAGAAGAGAACAAAGACAAAAGCTGCAAGAGCTTATGTCAGTCAAAGGGATGAAGAGGAGACTGAATCTGATGAAGAAATCAGGAAAATGAAGAAACAGAAGAAATCATCCAGTGAACACTCTACCGGTAAAGGAGAAGAAGAGAAGGAAAAGGAATATGTTGAAAAACCCACTCTTTCCTTAGATGTTGTAATGAAAGCAGTCACTGTGGATGGGAACCTGCAACCCTTGACAGAATTCTATGATGCATATAATGAAGCAGATAAAAAGATTCTGGAGGAAGCCATAGTTAAGTTTCTAAATACTTACAATAAAGCTTTTATTGAAATTATCTCGCCTATTCCCAAAAGCTTAGAGAAAAGACTTGAAATAAGGAAGAACAATGCTAGAGCAAAAGATCTGGAAATCTGGGAACAGATAGCTATTCAGCTATACCCTTCAATTGATCCCAAGATGATGAATATGGTATTCAAGGATTGTAAAGATGAGTTCAGGAGCAAAGCAAGGATGAATCAACTTATGCTCGGAGAAACTGACAAAGTTGCAAAGGAGACAGAAGAGATCCTCTAGAATGCATTCAAAAGGTTCAACATTCCTATTATAGAGGACTTGGGTGCAGAAACAGCTATGGACTTGGAATCCTCTACTCTGGAAGAAGTGGCCCTTGAATAGACTAACATTTCTCCTCCAGTTTCCCCTACAGTCTCCGGATCTAAAGGAGAAGAAAAATCACAGGAGAAGGAAGTAGAGGTAAAAGAAAAAGAAGATGACAGTGCTAAGGTTGCAGAAGGAGAGAAGACTTCAGCAGAGAAAACCACAACTGCTAGTGGTGGGAATGTAGAAGGAGAGAAAACTCCAAAGGACAGCTCAAAGACTGTAGAAGAAAAGAAACATCTGTCTCCGGCAAGAGACACTGCACAAACTGTCAAAGATTTCCTGATCAAAGAAATAATGGAGATTGATGAACCGGAGCTTCTACAAGGTCCATTCAATTTTGATTCTCTTTCTCTGGTACAGACAATGAAGATAGCTTCATTTGCAAATGCTAAGGCTAATGAAAAACTCCTAAAGTCTCATATGGAAGACTGTGAGTTGATAGAAGCTACATCCGGAGTGCTGGAAAAGATCATGCCATATTTTCAAAAGGATCCCACAGCCTCCTCTTCTGGTAATTTCAAAACCTTAGTCAGCAGTGTTAGTACACATTTTGATTCTCTAGAAAAATCAGCTGAAGAAAAGGTCCGGAAGGAGTTTTTGGATAAGAGGTTCTCAGAGATACAAGGATTAATCACTAATGATAGGAGAAATATGAGTATTGGGATAAAGAGCTTAGAAAATGCTCTTAAGGATGGCAGTGAAATATACAAATTTTGTATCTCCTGGTCCAAAGCAACAGTAGAGATTGAGAAGAAAATAAAAGAGCAAGAGGATAAACTACTAAGTTTGTCTCAAAGCTTTGATCCTCTCTCTTCCTCCATAGTAAATCAAGAGTGTCAAACTATTGTAATCACAAATGCAATAAAGAATTTTGAGAAGGAAAGGAAGAACATAATTAACCGGATGAGTGAACTTAGAAGGATTATTATCCCTAAGTTAGAGGCCATGCATGAGGCCATAAATGATGCTCAGATTACAGCCCAAACCAATGATCCGATAGATCTAAAGAAGGCTGAAGCATTTGCTTTCCTATTGAGTGGTCACATCTCAATTCTGGACAGGACAAAGCAGAGTTGGGCCATAGAAGTTGTACAGCTGAAGAATACTTTTTTAGACATACTTAAGTATATGTAAGTACAACTTGTATATATATACTTATGCGGCTAAGTATAGTTAAAATTTTGAAAATTTTGGTATGCGGACCCTACGCTTTGCCATTGACGTCAAAGGGGGAGTGAGGAGCAGTGAAAAATGAGGAATCCAACTACGGGGGAGCTCTAGAAAATGTATATAAAGACAGAGCATCAGCCAAGGGGGAGCATAGTGTAAACACTTAGTCATTTTTCACTAAGTGTTGCCATCAATGCCAAAGGGGGAGATTGTTGGCAAGAGACACTATATGGATTCATGATTGTTGTCATTGATGGCAACAAAGTTCATCCCACACATCCGCAGGACATGGTGTGTCTCTACCTGAAGTCAGAGTGAAGAATGTTGTGGTCCGGTAAACAAGAACAGAGCATGTGGCAAGGTCCGACAAACAGGTCCGGATCTCTCAGAGGAAGTATCTTGGTGCAGTGTGGATTTGGGGAAGTCAAGAGGACTACCTTGAGTGGTATATTCCAAGGATTTAGCCTCTGGTGATGGACAAGGAAGAAGATATGAATAGTTGAGTACCAGATTCCTGAGTGACAGTGTGAACAGAGGAAGAACTGACTGACAGAACATCAGACTATTTTCTGGATGTGTTTCTGATGGTGGTAATGGTTATGAAGACATGAATTATGTTTGGCCGACATGATTAATGATTTCTACAAGTATATACTTGATCCGCATTACTTGATGTGTAAGGATTCAGCCGACAGAACAGAGTTTGTGAGAAGATTGACTGTTCCAGGTGCCAACTAGAAAGATAATGAAATCACTTGTGCGGATATATATATATAGGATGGAATTAGTTGTGAGAAGTGTTGTGGTGATATGTGATGTGCGAATAAAAGTAGAGCAGAGCAGAAACAGTAAGGAAAGTCTGATATGTGAAAGGAAAGCAGCATAAGGAAAGAAGAAAGATGAAGTGCAGCAGATCAGTGTACTGAGCCTAATCAAAACTGAACTCTAGCATATTTGGATGCTCCCAATTAGTTCAAGTATTGTATAACATTCTTTTGTAGACAGTGTGTCTCTTTGTAGGCAGTGTGCCTCCTTGTGAGCAGTGTGCTCGGGCAGTGAGCCCTAATTGGCAAGTGCCATTTTGTAATTCCTTATTCTTCTAACAGAGAATAATCTTTGGGTTAATCACCCCGTGGTTTTCTCCCTTAATAGGGTTTCCATGTCAAAAATATTGTGTCATGTGTATCTCCATTTCATGATTATGTTTGCTTGTTTGAATTAATGTTGCATTGATTAATAAGAAAGTTCAGAAAGAAGAAATAATAAGGATAACTGATTCACCCCCCTCTCAGTTATCAACAGAACTGTCCAAACTGTGCAGCAAGAGTAAACACAACAAAAATAACTGAAAGAAATGGAACAAATGCAGATTCAGTTATTCAATATATCAAAGAATTCAAAATAGAGATCCGCCGGCAACATGCGGGCTTACAACTAGGGCTCACAGGCCTGATTACATACATGTGCAAGATAAGGCTTTGAATCTCTTTCGTACAAGATCTAAACTATGAACTATGAATCAATTGCTAACTTCCTAATTGCTTTCCTAAGGATCTATTACATCAATATATATCATTTCTGGACCAATAGATTCCTCCGTGTCGGCCACAAGAGGTTCAGAATCTTGATGAAGAGGTGTAACATGTTCATAGATAGGTCGGGCCTAAATGCATAGAACACTTCCTCAAATGAATGGAACAATGTGCGGACCCTTGGGGAAGGTCAGCCATGAACCAAAGGACATTGAATGATGTGTCATTGAGATCTGCAAGCCTTCTCCTTCAACTAGTTATCAGGAACTGTTAGAATGCTATGCTCTAAGAAAATAGTAAACTTCTGATAACGATATCTTTCCAGTAACTAATCCAAATGCTCTGAATTCTTGATATGATGTGGATGAATGAATGTAGATGCTAAGTCCAGATCGACAAGATGTGAAATGCCAAAACTGCTAGTGACTGAACTACCTGAACTGAACTGGAAAATGAAAGAACTGAAATGCCAACAAACTAAAATGCAAATTGTTTTTGGTTGATGCAAGATTGCTCTTGAACCAGGAATGCTCCTACATCATATCTATTATATCAGCAAGAACTTACAAGGAGCATAACTTAACTACATTGTCACAAAGAAAGAGATGTTAGCAGTTGTCTATGTCATTAACAAGTTTAGGTATTACATCACTAGTTATCCAGTGTTTATCCGCACAGATCATACTGCAATCAGGTACTTAATGAACAAACATGTGTGGTTGGAGGTAGACTAGTCAGATGGTTGCTCTTACTACAAGAGTTTGATATAATAATAGTGGATAAGCTTGGGAAAGTTAATGTGGTGGCAGATTTTCTGTCTAGATTGCCTACCCAATTAGAAGAAGGTGTTGTAGATAACTCTTTTCCAGATGAACATTTGTTTTCTCTCAATGTACACACACCATGGTTTGCTGATATTGCAAATTACTTAGTGGTAGGGCAGATACCATCACATTTCTCTCCTAGAGAAAAGAGATAGCTAGTGCATAAAAGCTTTCCATACTCTTGGATTGTTGGTTATCTATTCTACACTGGTCTAGATCATGTTATGAGGAGATGTATAAGAGAAGATGAGGTCTTTGACATCCTAAAATCTTGCCATGATGAGCCCTGTGGGGGTCACTTTGCAGCCAAAAGGATAGCATTTAAGGTCTTAACAATAGGCTACTATTAGCCAACTCTTCATAAGGACTCAATAAAATATACAAGGAGCTATGACAGATGTTAGAGAATGGGTAGACCAACAAGGACAAATGAGATGCCTTTGCAGCCACAGATGGCACTAGCGCCATTTGACAAATGGGGGCTAGACTTCATTGGGCCAATTTCACCAACATCTAATAACAAGGAATATATTTTGGTTTGCATAGATTATCTGACAAAGTGGGTTGAAGTCAAAGCATTATAGTTTGCAAGAGATGGAAATGTAGCCAAGTTCTTGTATGAAGACATCTTTACTAGATATGGAGTATCCAATGAAATTGTAACTGATCAAGGTCCCCAGTTCACTTTTGAACTCATTTCTACATTAGTTAAAGAATATAAAATCAGACATAAAAGTCAACACCTTATCACCCCCAAGCCAATGGGAAGGTGGAGGTTACAAACAGAGAGATTGAAAACATTCTGACCAAAACAGTGCAAATTCATAGAAAAGACTAGGTAGCCAGATTACTAGAAGGAGTGTGGGCATACAAGACAACATGGAAAACAACTACAAGATTTACACCTTATGAATTAGTGTATGGAAAAATAGTAGTTCTGCCAATTGAATTTAAATATAAGACACTGAGGATAGCTCAGTAGAACTTGACATGGACTTGATAGCAGTACAAAAAGAAAGGCTACATATTCTGAATGGGCTAGATGAAATTAGAATGGAGGCTATCCATCACACAGAGATAGTTCAAAAGCAGAGGACTAAATGGCATGATCAGTTTATCAAGACTAAAGAATTTAATGTGGGTGACTGGGCTTTATCAGGTATGATTCCAAATACAAAGATTATAAGGGCAAACTACAGTCTAGATGGTTAGGCCCCTATAAAATACAACAGGTATTCCCCAATGGAGCGGTTAAATTGCAGACCGTAGATGCAGTCAAATTCCCATTGCTAGTTAATGGTCACAAATTGATGTTATACACAAAGCTAGCAAAATGAGATGATTTTCTTCTTTCTCTAATGCATTACTATGGTCTAGGCCCTAATTCTGATACCGACATAAACTCAGCAGCAGGCACTACTGGTTCTCATAGTGACTCAGCAAATGAGCTACACAGCTCACCTCCTGAGGTCTCTCAAGTATAATTCCTTAACCTTCTTCACGTGCACACATAGAACCTATGCCACAATCTTCATGGAGATCACTTCACTATGCCGTAGGGACCTATAGGAAGAAAAATAAAAGTTGCCACAATTCACTTTAGGACCTGTTGATGAAGGTACATGCAGCAACTATCTGTCAGAACATTTAAATTTTGCATCGAATTAATTGCACTCCATCAGCATTTACTCAACTTTTCCAACGCATGCAACTGCCATCTGTCCTATCACTGCATGTGAGCTTCCTCAACTCATTCACACGCACCAACATGTCATTCACTCCATCTCCCATAATAATGATTCCACATCCAATCACATTCATGTTGTGGGCACATTTCACAAAGCTACACTCGAACGGAGTTCTGTTCACTTCACCTCAACAGGTACGCATACTAACCTTCCATAATTAACATAGATTTCTAATACATTCTATCTGTGCTCACATTTAATTCAGCATAATACTCATTATTAATCTTATTTCCATATTCTTTTAAATCATTACCCTCCGTCTTGTACAAGTATTGAAGTGAGGTCACTTCCAGATTTTAGTTGGGGAGGGAGATAGTATATGTTCAAAATAAAAATATTTCTTGCCACCAAAAGCCACCAAAATGAAGACAGATACAACATTTTTCCTTTGGCCTTCCTACATCTATAACCTTTTGTCTTATCAACTTCCTAAATTTCAAGTCAGTTCAGGCTGGTTCAAGCTTAGTGCATGCAAGTATAACAGGGGGTGGAACATAGGGTTGTTGAATTTGAAGTGCATGCAAGTATAACAAGGGGTTAAGCAGGTTGTTAAAAATTTGAACCTTGAGATAAATTGGCAGCATGGGAGGTGATCTTATTAGAAGGGAACCAATAGTACATCAGCCAATATTGGAGGACGAGTTAGTCTTGCCAATTTTTAGAAGAGCAGGATGGCTCGATTACTTTTTGAAGCTTACAGAATATAATGAAGGCATGACAAGGCAATTTACAGACACATTACACCATGATGAAGCCATTATCAAAGGTTTGAAAGTGGATGCTTCAGAGGCTGCAATCGCTGAAGTGTCTGGTCTACCCAGGAATGGAGAAGAATTCCCTGTCAAGGCAAATGCAGTAGCTGCAAGGGATGAGTTTAGTGAGGCAGGGGAGAACCTTGACTCAACGTCACAAGGTACTAAGAGATTATCACTTCCATGGGTATGGGCTTATTGTGTTGTTCATATTATTAAGTACATTACTTGTGATGGTAGATAACCCCTTCTATATATTGTGCATCTTAAGCTATTGAGTCACCTTTGTCATAATAGAATAGTCAATGTACCCAATTTTCTGTATAATTTGTTAAAAAAAAATGGGGTATGAATACCAACGGAAGTTAAATAATTTAGCTCTATAACATGATTGTTTGATTACCTTGTTAGTGAAAAGGAGCCTTAGGGTTCAATACCCATAGGTGCCCTGGGAAAGATTTTTGAATTGTAGAAACATTAATGATATTCTTGTGGAACCAATAGTACTAGGGAATATAGAATCACCTACCGCATCTTTAAGGGAAACTCCTCCTACTCCACCTGCTGCTTCACCCACCTGTAGCAAGGGAGAAACAAGGGAGCAAGATGTGCAAAATTCACCACATGTAGTATTTGATCAACCTGTAGCAGAAGAGGTACATCAAACCCCATCTTCTAGTAAAACACCCAACACCATAACACCAAAAACCAGAAAGAAGAAAGGTGGTTCTTCTTCTGCACCTTCAAAAATGCCAAAGAAGAAACCCACACAACTAAGGTGTTCACACCGCCTAAAAAGGAAAGGTGTTATGAGGGGTGGTATTGAGAAACAAGGAGAAGAAAAAGAAGATGTTGTGACAATGGAAACTAACCCTAAACAAGAGGCCAATGTGACTAAAAATGTGCAAGTTCCCATTAAAAGGAAATGGTATATATCCACCACCTCTGAATTAGAATCAGAGGATATTTTTGTTGCCAAGAAAACCAGAAAGAAAACCCCAGTTAACCCTGACAATGAGGATTATGAATCCACAGGGGGTGGTAATGAACAGTCTTTAAGAGATGAAGAATTATTGCTAGAAGAAAGAAATGTCAGAAAAGAATTGCAGGAAACTTTTGAAAGGATCAAGCAGCTGGAGGAATTGGTCAAAACATATGAGAAAAGGGATAAGGAAAGAGAAGCAAAGATTCAGGAGTTAGAGAAAAAAGTCAATACTTATGGGTAGGGGTCAAAATTAGATTAACTTGCAGAACTAGCAATAGTTGTAGCAAGAAATAAGGAACTAGTAGCTAAGGAAAAGAGACCCCCTATCACAAAAACCCCAACTTGTCATACAATCATGTCCCTAGGTTACCAACTGTGGAAAGTTACTGAAGAGTTTTCTAAATGAGAAGAGGAGTGGAAGAAAGAAAAATAAGTAATGATTGCAAAGCATACCCAGGAATTGGAGAGAAAAGATATTGAATTGAGAAGATTAGCAGTCAGGATGGAAGAGGTAGTAAATAAGGCCACCCAAATTGTTAAATACAGACCTCCAGCTGGAACCTATGCTTTGTTTTTTACAGGAAAAGTTTTTAAGTTTTCAATTTAGTAAGTTGATTAGTAACAAGCCAATTGTTATGAGTGGATAAATGACTTTTCTAAAAGTTTTTGCTGATGCCACCCCAAAAGAATAGGATCAGTTATGTGAGTACTACTTGCATAACTATGTTGTGCCTGAAGGCGCAGAATGGAACCCATTATGTTTTGCGGGGGATTTACAATTAAGGGCACTTGTATCCTATTTCAGAAATGAGAAGTTGAGGGGTGAAATTATGCAAGCATATATGGAGAGAGAAAAATCAATTGCTCTTCCAATAAGGAGATAATCTAAAACCCCTGAATTAATCATTGAAGAATGGAAACAACTTTTAGATCATAATGGTGTAGGTAGGAAAATCATGAGCTTGAGACTACAGGATTATGAAAGAATGCAGCATTTCATTGTTGGACTCATCCACCATTCTTATTAGTTTGTGCAAGAAAGATGGAACAATTTAACCCCTAAGTTGCATAGAAAAGAACCCCGCTCTGTTCACAATTTTATGGCTATGTTTGAAAGAGTATGAAAATATATGGATATTTCCAGAGGACAAGGACTTGATCACTTACCCTCCAGTCGCCAATGCTTCTGTACCCGGTACCACATTGGACAAGGAAGAAGAATGTGGAGTGTGAGAAGGTAGAGGTTACCAGAATGAATAGACTAGCATATCATAATTGCTTTTATGTGGAACAGGTTGAAGGAGTGGATGTTGTTACAGAGTTCAGGGAAATCACTTTGCACTACAACCTCCAGCCCTAGTTAATTTGCTTGAGGAAAAGCAAATGGGTAGTTGGGGGGAAATGATGAGTCTAGTTATTAGCTAGTTTTCTTATGGTTTTATGCAAGTTCATAGATATTCTCAGACATTATCTTACCTATATTTCTAGATTATGTTATCTCTTATGCTCATTATGCAAAGCTAAACCTAATTATTAAGTATATGGAAATATGGTTATAATATGATGGATATTGTATGATTATGTGTGGGGATGTATGAATTGTAAAGGATATATGTGCTTGACTATGGTTGTTAGTATTGTGTGCATGTTTTGTGAACTAACTCTTGTAGTTGGAGGCCTGCAACAATTGTAAGGTGCAACCTGCAGCCAAAGAGTTTCCATACAGCAGACCAGGGGAGGTTCCAAAATAAACTGAGCGTGGCAACTGCAGCATGGAGGCATTTGATGAAGATGATTAGACATCATGATGATAATTAATAAAGATGATTGAAGGGGAAGAAATTTGTTGCAGTCAAAAGTCTAACGTGACTGATTCAACCAGTCCACATTCCAGTTCTATTACAGAAAGAGTCTCAATTTCATTTGGACTCTTCTTTCTTTTTCAATTATTAGTTAATTTGCATTTATCACACTCTAGTATGTAGGGAGTGGTGATTTATGATTTCAGTTAAGAGACCTTGTTTTGATAAACTCCCATGTGCCTATATGTATGGCTCAGTGGTTGAGGTAGTTTGAGTTTGAAGTTAGTTTGTGTTTAATTTGCAAATATAGTTACCAGATCTTTTTCTAATTAGTTACACAGAAAATGTTTATTTGATGATGAATTAATGAATAAAATCTTCCAGCAGAATCTCATGTGATATTGTAAATATTATGCAATGAATGATTTTGGATTAGTATGATTGTGTCAATCTAAGAAACTAGATTTGAGTTAGATCAGTGGAGACAGTCACTTGAGCAAGGGCCACTCAAGGTAATTGTCCCTCACTTCATTTCCTACATGTTATCATTGTTGTAACAGTTATTTCATAAACGCATGATCAATTAGATTCTTGAGTTATTCTAGTTTGCTTCAACTTGTACTCTGGAGTGTACAGTGTATGTTAGATTATCAATATTAAGTTAACCCCTAGGATTCATTCCTTGATAGAAATTAGTTACAGTCTTTTATTGTATGTACTCATAGAAATAGTACCAGCATTACTTTCCTTACTGTTATACAGTTTTCATATTTCTTAGCAAGTGTAACACTGTATTAGGATGAGTTAGGTAGTCTTAAATCTTTGAAAGCACATACAATGCCAGTGCTATCACAAGCTTACTAGCCCTGGTCAATAATTCAATGAAGGTCTTTCCAAAGGTCCAAGTGGACTGTTCAGTCAGGTTTTTCCTCTGAATTGTGTGATTGTCACCAAGTTTACTAGACATAGTAAGGATGCTACAATCAGTGTATGCAATGTTGACATTAATGTATGCTACTATGTTGACATCAATGACAACACATATGGCCAACAATCTCCCCCTTTGTCATTGATGGAAACAGATGCTCCCCCTTAGACTCTCTCCCCATCTGACATCAAGGACAAAGGTATCCACTACCTACTTCTTCTCCCCCTTCCATCAACAATCATTTTTATTGCAAGCTCCCCCTATCATCAGTCACCACTACCTGCTTCCCCTAAGAGGTAGCCATCATCAGTCCAAGATCAAGATATGGCATGAACTCCCCCTGGACAGATGCATTACTATGCATCTTTAGCAAGAAGAGGGGGGGAAATTACCCCTAACCTCTACCAGAGATCCTCAAAGATGTCTTTTGCAAGAGCCTTTGTAAAGATATCTGCAATCTGATCCTTAGTTGGAACATATTCCAACCTCACTTCCTTATCTGCAATCTTCTCTCTCAAAAAGTGATACATGATTGCTATATGCTTGGTTCTTGAATCCATCACTAGATTCTTGGAAATATTGATAGCACTTGTATTATCACATAGAATAGGAATAGGCTCATCATACAATACCTTGATATCCTTTAGTGTTTGCTTCATCCACAATACTTGAGTGCAGCAAGAGGCTGCTGCAATATATTCTGCCTCTATAGTTGATAAGGACACTGAATATTGCTTCTTTCTCTGCCATGAAACCAATCTACTTCCTACAAAGAAAGCACCACCACTTGTACTTCTTCTATCATCAACACAACCAGCCCAGTCAGCGTCAGTGTATGCACTCAGATCAAATTTATTACCTTTTGGATATCATAGACCATAGTCTGGAGTTCCTTTCAAGTATCTAAATATCCTTTTCACTACCTTCTCATGTGTTTTCTTAGGATTGGATTGATATCTAGAAACCACACATACCGCATGCATGATGTCAAGTCTAGATGCAATCAAATACAACAATGCTCCAATCATAGACCTATAAACAGTCTAATCCACCTTCAGAGACTCATCATCTTTTCTTAAGTGACATCCAGTGACCATGGGAGTACTCACTGGTTTTGAATCCTCCATACCAAACTTCTTCAACAATTCTTTGACATACTTAGCTTGAGAAATAAAGATACCATAATCTAGCTTCAACAATTTGAAGACCAAGGAAGAATGACATCTCACCAATCATAGACATCTCAAATTCTTTTTGCATTTCCTTTGCAAACATCTTACACATATCATCATTTCCACCAAAAATAATATCATCAACATAAATTACAACTATCATGATCATGTCTCCCTCTTCCTTTATGTAAAGATTGCTATTTGTAGTACCTTTCTTGAAGCCCTCCTGAAGTAAGTACTTGTCTAATCTTGCATACCAAGACCTAGGTGCTTTCTTGAGCCCATACAAAGCCTTCTTGAGTCTGCATACCATGTTCAGATCTTTTGATATCTAGAAACTATCTGGTTGCTCAATGTAAACCTCCTCCTCTAGGTCATCATTCAGAAATGTTGACTTGACATCCATCTAATACACCTTGAAGTTCTTGTGAGTAGCAAGAGAAAGGAACATTCTGATTGCCTCCATCCTAACTATGGGAGCAAAAGTCTCCTCAAAATCAATGCCTTCTACTTGAGTATATCCTTTGCACACTAATCTTGCTTTGTTCCTTAACACTTCACCTTCTTCATTTAGCTTGTTTCGGAACACCCACTTTGTTCCTATGACATTCTTTTTGGCTGGTCTGGGAACCAATTCCCATGTCTGATTCTTTTCAATTTGATCCAGTTCTTCTTCCATTGCTTTTATCCATCCATCATCTTTGTTGGCTTTAGCAAAGGTATTAGGTTACACTTTTGATAACAAACACAAGTTTGCTTGCTCATGAGTCTTGGAAAACCTTCTCCTTGTATGTACACCTTCATTTTTGTCTCCAATGATCTGTTCTGCTGAGTGGTTCTTCTGAACATACTTTGTTGGGGTCTTAGCTATCTGTTCCAGTTCCTATTCCTTTTCTTCTTTCACTTCTTCTATTTCTTCATCTTCAATGCAAGGAAATATATCAGATCCGGTGTCTTATGAATCCTATGTAAACTAATACAATTCTTCATCTACTTTGACATTTGTGCTTTCAATCATCTTCCCAACCTTTTGTTGTAGCATATATAGGCCTTGCTTTTGGTTGAGTAACTGAGAAAGATTCCTTCATCACATCTTGAATCAAACTTTCCTAGATCTTCTTCATCTCTTCTGATATAACATTTGCTACCAAAGATCGTGAAGTATCTGACAAAGGGAGGTCTTCCATACCATAATTCATAAGGGGTCTTAGTGCTATTAACCCTCAACTGTACTCTATTAGTTAGATAGACAACAGTGTGAATTGCTTCCTTCCAGTATACGTTAGGCAAATCTGCATCTTTTAACATTTCCCTAGACATTTCTTGCACAATCCTATTCTTCCTTTCCACTACCCCATTTTGCTGAGGGGTCCTAGGAGCAGACAAGTGCCTCCTAATACCATGATCTTCACAAGATTTTTCAAATTCATTTGAAGTAAACTCACCTCCTCTATCTGACCTCAAGCATTTGATCTTAGCATCCATTTCATTTTCAACCAAGGCTTTGAAAACTTTAAACTTATCAAGAGCATCATATTTTTCTCTTAAGAAAGTAACCCAAGTCATTCTAGAATAATCATCAATGAGAAACATAAAGTACCTTTCACCTTGTTGACTTTTTACTCTTGTAGGTCCACATAGGTCTATGTGAATCAGCTCCAATGGCTTTGAAGAAGAGTACTCCTTGCTTTTAAAATTTGTCTTTGTTTTCTTTCCCATCTGATATTCCTTGCATACAGAGTTTGCAAGCTTGATTATCTTAGGCATATCTCTCACTGCATGAGTAGAGCTAATTCTTACCATATTATCAAAGTTGTTATGTCCCATTCTTTTGTGCCATAGCCAACACTCACTAGATCGAGTCAACAGACATGTTCTTCCATTTGATTCTTTCAAGTGATAAATATCACCACATGTCTTAATACCTTCTGCAATAAGCTTTCTGGATCATGCCTTCCTGATTTCACAACCATTAGCATGAAAAGTAAGATTGTAACCATTACTGCACATCTAACTGACGCTGAGAAGATTATGTTGTAATCCTTTGAAATAGTGTTCTACATCCTCCGTCATGTTCTTTCCATCAATAGATATGACACCTTTTCCACGGATTTGTGCTGACTCATCTCCTCCAAACATAACAGTTCCACCATCCCACTTCTTAAGGCTTATGAACTTTTCTTTGTCACCAGTCATGTGATTTGAACAACCACTGTCAATAACCCAAGCTTTAGTTTCTTCTTTTGCATGGAAGGAAGTCCATACAACCATTGATTTTTCATTGTTTTGAACTACTTGCAAGGCATCACTTTTTCCAACCTCATTCTTTTGGTCACCAACACTTATGGCCAAGAAAAGTGTTTCATCATTTGAATCATCATGATCCTCATCTTCTGAAGAACAACTATCTTATATGGAAAATAGACTCCTTTTGAATTTACTATTTCTGTTACTTTTGTTAGTTTCTTTAAGAGGACATTTAGAAGCAAAGTGACCAACCTTTCCACAATTGCAACATTTGAAGGGTAACTTACCTTTGTATTTGTTAGATCCTTTATTCAAGGTTCTTACAAAATTTGCTTCAGCATCATCAGGACTTTCATCTTCATCTGCAATCTCATCCTTTGTCTTTTTACTGACTTTGAAAGCAACTTCTTTCTTTGGAACATCACTATCAAACTCTCTCATTTCAAAAGCAGTCAGGGTCCCAAACATTTGGTCTAAGGAGTATGTATCTAGGTCAGTAGTCTCCTCAATAGTAGATACTTTGGAATTGTAAGATTTGGGAAGAGATCTCAGAACCTTTTTCACAATCTCATCTTCTTTTAATCCTCCACCAAGACCTTTGATACGATTCACTACTTCATTCACCCAGAGCATGAAACTTGCAATATTTTCATTTTTTGACATCTTTAGGGATTTAAATCTATTCTTGAGTATTTACATCTTGGCTTGCTTCACTTTCTTATCTCCTTCATAAATAGTTTCAAGTTTAATCCAAACTTCTTGAGCTGAGCTACAAATTATCACCTTTGAAAGTTCTGAATCAGTTAATCCACTCATGATAGCAAACTTGGCCTTGGCATTATTATCATACTTCTTGATTTCATCTGGGTCTATTGGAATAGAAGCAAGGATAATGTACTCTTTCTTGATAGAATCCCAAACTCCACAGCCTAGTGAATTGATGTAGCCTTCCATTCTTACCTTCCAAAAAGTAGAATTTGTTCCATCGAACCTGGGAATCTTGTTGGATCCTATTGATACCATCCTAGACCTTCCTCAAGCGGTTAAGCTTCCTTCAAAGGAACTTGGATCTGATACCAATTGTTAGACACACCAGGATACTGAGAGGGGGGTGAATCGGTATCTAAACAATTCTTCAAATTTGACAACTTCAACTTATCTGGAGCAGATCAGAACTTAAGAATCACAATATTAACATGAACATGAAAGATTAACACAATGCACAACAACACATAACACTAGATATATGTAGAAAACCCTAGAAGGGAAAACCCATGGTGAGGATTAACTCATAATAAATGAAGCTCAAATAAAAACTTTGTTTTAGGGGCTTTAACCCAAGGAAGCTGCTACTCCCTAAGTAACTTTGATTTAGGGTTACTCCCAAGGAAGATTCTACTCCCTGATGACTTTTTTTTAGGGGCTTTAACCCAAGGAAACAACTACTCCCTAATCTGAGAACAAACTCAGAAATGATTACAGCATGACAATCTTTCAACTATCTAAAAACTACCTTTGAAGCTCACACATGATGATTGCACTTCTCTTCACACTTTCTTCTAAAGATCTGATCAGTTAGGCACACTCTATACTTGATCATTGTCACAAATATGTCTTCAAGAGGAATCTGGATAGCATCAACAATATATGCTTTTTCTCCCACAGTCACACATCAATAATACCTTTATTTTTCTTTTATCTGCTTGTGAACCGTGTTCATCAACTTGCAATCATGCCTTCCACATTCAAGTTGATCTACTATTTATACATGATATTACATTGATTACATAGCTTGTTGGCTAGATTAAACATGAAAAATACATTTACAAGTTGACCATACAATACATAATATGAAACGTGTAGAAGATAGGTCCAATTAGGACAACACGTTACGCCAGCAGAAGACTCAAGCCTTGCAGACCCCAACACTTGCTTAACCAGGTCCAAAACATCCTTCACGGCTTCAATCCTCAAGGAATTACCTCGACACACTCCGCTCATTTGAAAATAGGACAACTTTAAGGTAAGCTCATGAAAACTTGAAGAGTAATGGCCTTATCAACTAAAAAACCTTGTGCGGTACTGGAAACAAGAAAGATCTTCATGAAGCTCTTCTAGATGAGTCCACATGACTCATACAACTTCCCCAAACACTTCTTTTCCACCGCAGATCAAATAATTATGTCGCACACCTTTAATCATTAACTTTGAGAGTACACTATTATCCAGAACACGCTGCAACATGTTGTCAATTGAAAAATTGAGTTGTGGACAACCAAGAAGCTTGAAATAGGAAATAAACATGAAATGCACATTCAAGAACATGTTCGCAAAACTGCAAGGTCAATCATTTACTTCCAAAGGAATGCGAAGCATTCCAGTAGGTCTTCAACACTGCTCCATTCTGTCAGAGCACATACTAGTACTTTATCAATCATTGTTAGATTTCTACCCAAGAATGCAAGTGATTGAGAGAAAGAAAAATAGAAATCATATATGAGCTAAATAAATTGTATTCAACTCAAGAGAATGCAAAGCAATACAATAGAATGGGGTTGCTCATATGAGAGCAAGAGGTGGATATATAAAGGATATTCCACCCAAGAGACTCAATACACAACCAATGTGGGATAAAGTGAAAAAGTCCCTAAGTAAACTTAACCTAGGGTGAAAAGAGCTAAAGCGGAGAACAAGCTAAGAAAGAGCTAGATAGAAAAGTAACTCTATTCACACTAACACCCCCCTTAAGTGCAACTTAGGGGAAAATCTATACAAAATGCAAATATGCAAAAAGATGCAAAGATGGGTCTTGGCTACTAGGCCATGTTAGGTACCCATGTACAAATGCAAATGAAATCTCTCACAAATAGAGAAAAGGAGAAAACCCAGTGGGGCAAAACTCCTCCCCAAAAGAGAGATGAAATACAACAATGAAATCCATCACTAATCCAATCAATCTCTATCCACAAAAAGGATGATAAGAGAGATCATACAACCCCCCATAATGAGATAACCTGCTGCAACAAAAAGCACTAGAAGCACACTTGTGGAGTAACACTGGAATCCTCAATATGGCAAGCAAGGAAAGATACTTCTGTTTGCTAGAAACCATATTAGAGTCACTCAAGGACTCAGGTCGGAATCATGAAAAAGCAACAGCAAACCCAATGCCAAGGAACACTGGAAAACTCACAACCTGGTACAACTTTGGAATCTATGAAGCAACAATTGATTGAGAAATGATCTGGAACTGAAATGAAGTGCAGAGAAAATGCAAACCTAATGCATGCAAAAAAGGAAATAGTGCATGCACTGATGAATGTTCACATCAGCCTCCATGAATAAAAATGGCCTTAGATATGTGCTTTTACAATTCTGGAGTAGAGTTTTCCAGAGTTTTACAATGTCCAAAATGGACCCAGATGCTGAAAGTACAGAAATATCTCAGAATCAGAACCTTAAAATAGTACCAATGTGTAGTGCTCAGAAAAATATCCACTTTAAAAAAATGAATGACTTCGATCCGAGATCATATGTGAAAGTTATAGCCGTTTGAAGTTCTAAAACTGAAACTATCTATCAGATCTGATGAGAAAACAAAATTCATGGAAAATCCATACACCAAAATCAGAAATCATCTGAACCAACATGTAGAGCACAAAAAATTAGCCAAAATCAAAAAAGGAATCTTGCAAATCAGAGGTCGGGAGCCCGATTTATGGCCTTCAGAAGTTGAGCTACAATTTCCAAAACACCAACGGAGAGGGTGTCTGTTGTAGCTTTCTGATGTCATTTCTGTAAAATATATAAGTTGCATGCAAAACCTAATAGATACCCAGATTGTTTTTCGATGTTGTGAACAAAACCCAAAAGGTGTTTTTATTTTTTATGTATAGAAGATGTGACTCTAGTGTAAAAAAATGTCTTATAGCATCAAAAAATGACCCCATCAACCAAAAAATGGCATGCAAAGACTGAATCAGCTACCTAAGACAAGTAAAGGCATGCTACAACCTACAAGATTGATCAGAATACCTAAAATGCAAGTCGATTGTTAGATTTGAGCTTAGAGAGTCTCCAAGAAGCTCCAAAAAACCTGCAATTGGCAAGTCAAAATATGAACCTCCCAAGAAACTAAAGTTTTCTCCACACTTTTATGATTCTCTAGATCATCTGAAGATGCAAGAGAAGAGCATACTCATGTGCTTCAAAAAAAGCCCTACACTCAGATTTCCAAAAAAAATGCTAACCCACAACTCACAACTACTCTGATACCATGTTAGATTTCTACCCAAGAATGCAAGTGATTGAGAGAAAGCAAAATAGAAATCATATATGAGCTAAATAAATTGTATTCAACTCAAGAGAATGCAAAGCAATACAATAAAATGGGGTTACTCATATGAGAGCAAGAGGTGGATATATAAAGCATATTCCACCCAAAAGACTCAATACACAACCAATGTGGGATAAAGTGAAAAAGTCCCTAAGTAACCTTAACCTAGTGTGAAAAGAGCTAAAGCAGAGAACAAGCTAAGAAAGAGCTAGATAGCAAAGTAACCCTATTCACACTAACAATCATGACATTCATTGCGGAGGGAATGATGGTCTGAAACTTTGGAAACAACACATTTACCATCCTCTAAACACATATCCAGAACCACATAGCCATATCTGCAAACGCGGAGGAATGCATAGCATTCCAGTCACCTTTCAACATCACATTACACTATCAGAGCCTGAAGCAGAACTCAGTCACTTATATCTTTCACTGCGGAAGAGCAAACACTCTAAAACTTAGGATTTAGCATATTTACATCATGCTCAACTTAACTTTTGAACTGCAAGACCATGGCTTCAAAATTAGAGGAATGCGGAGCATTCCATTCTCATGCTATAAACATCTTCACAAAACCCACACTATCTTCAACCTACTTCTAGAGGCCAAGTCTTCTTTGCATCACCATATATAACTCAAGATCAATAGGGATGATCATACAACATGCTTCAAATCAATAGGAGCACATCCTCAGCATTAGCAACATAATTGATTCTCTTAATTCATATTGATTAGGCTTCAAACTTAACTCTGCTGTGATTAGGGATGTAACATTGAGCTTTCTCTTTCTTAGGAATATGACATCCAACCATGAATAGTCTCTTATTCTCATGATAGTGTTGACATCAGTGTATGTAATGTTGACATCAATGTGTGCTACTATGTTGACATCAATGACAACACATATTGTGTTATGTGTTTAGTTTTTAATGCATGTCATTTCTATGTAGTGGGTTTTATTTCTGTTGCAATCTCCATTGATCCTACATTGTTTAGAGGACATAAATAAGGTTTGAATCCAATTTTTGTTGTAGTTTACACCTTCATTTCTAACATCATAAGGGTCTAGTGCAAATTTGGGGGTTGTCTTATGTGTCTCTTGAGAGAGACATCCTAGGTGGCACAAATGTTCTAAGGGGCACCCTAGGTGGTACAAGTATTCTTAGGGGGTGCCCTAGATAGTGCAAGTGTCATTAGGGGGTCCCGTGGGTAGCACTATGGGTGGCACAAGTGCCCCGTGCTACTAACAATCTCATATTTTGAGGGTGGCTTTGTTGTGATGTATGGAATCTTTCTCAAGTTTGCCACCTATCAATAATCACAATAAAAAAAGAGATATGAAGGGAACCCTCTATGTTAAGCTTATAAAAAAAAATTGACAAAATGAATTGCATGCACCTAATGGAAACTAGATCTAATTACAAAAATGAAAGGTAGAAAACTGTATAGAAAATCGTGGGTAAGTCTACAAGCTTACAAAGTTAATTTGCATAAAAGGGGCATTTGGCATGGTGATAGGAGAAATGCAAGTTTCCTATGTTTAGAATGATATCAAATTTCTCAAATAGCTTTCTCTTGACCTGCACTTCACTTCTCTAGTTTGTCACAACTGCTCAATCTACATAGGAACTCCCAAAAATCACTCACAAACAAACTTAATGTAGAGACCTTGCAAAATAGAATCTTTAAATGGGAGTTTACCTTGGTTAGCCCTCTTGTGGGTATTATTACAAAGCTCTGCATGCAACAATATGGCAATTAGATGTATTCAACTATAGGTAACAGTAAGGTGAAACAATGGTGCTAAAATAAACTAAACCTTAGGTAATAGATAGCTAAACCTGGGTGCAACAAATGTAAATGGACACACAAGAAGATGGAAAACAAAAATCACAAATAGAATAGGAAGGGTTCTAAGGTTTTGGATGGGATTAAGGACCTAATAACAAGATGTATGCAAATTTGGGTATGATAATTGAGATCTTGATGGCTTGAGATAGAGAAATAAATGGATAGGAAAGCAAGTATGAAACAAGAGTGGAAAGCAAGCCACAAGAGGGCTTTGACTAAATATAAAGTGAGCTCCAAAAGCATAATAAAAACTCCCAACATAAAACTTCAACAAAATCTCCTCCAAGAGCACTCGCACAATGAAATCGTTGCTTAAAAGTGTAAGCACTTGTGGAATGGATTGTAATGATGAGAAATGAGAGAAAAGAGGGGGTATAATATTTTTTTTAGAGGGATCTAGGGAAAATGATTCCATGTGATATGGTAGGTAAGTCATAATTGAGCTAGCATTTAGTTTTGGTGGAAAAATAAGCAAAGGACAAACCTATTAATCCATGCACTAGATAAGCAACATGTGCAATAACACAAATATCCTTAAAAGATATAAGGCTCAAATTCCTAGGGGAAGCAAAAGATATCAGTTTAAAGGGTGTGGAAATAGTCCCATATCTTTGTGATCGACAAGGAGAAAGTTATAAGCTAAACAAGTGGCAACATGGATTTACAAAACATGAAAGGGGACACACAAATTAAATGTTAAGTGGACAAGGATAAACATTAGATGGATAGAGATAAACAAAGGTTTATATAAGGGTAAAAATACATACAAAGGGGGAAACACAAAACACATAGGGTTAAACAAGGATAAACAAGACTAGACAAGGTGTGAACAAGAGTTAAAGAAGGGCTAAAAACGCATACTAAGATGGGCACCTAAATTGAGTGCAAAACATAATAAAAGAAGTTGCATGGTATGCAATTTTTGTTATTACATATATAGGAGATGACAATATAACAACTATATAAAAATAGGTTCTAATGTTCCTATTTGCTAGGTAGTTATACAAGGATGGCCTTCATATAAAAACAACATGAAAAACAACTAACAAGAATATGTTTAAATCTATGTCCAACAAAATATTCATGATCAAAAAAATATTTATGATCCAACAAAATATCTATAATCCCAAAATATTCACTCCTTTTTACTTGTGGCTAAGCTAGAAATCATTTGGAGTTGGTGTAGTCATGAACTGGGCATCGAGCATTAGTGGCTAGGTGTAGCAGTTATCTATAGGTGTCAAAAATTAATCCTTTTAGCTAGACATTTGTTCCTAGTGTCTTCCTCCATCTTCACATGCCTCTCAAAGCATCCTACTCACTGTGCCAATGTCATTATCCACGGAATTTAATTCCTACATAGGCTATAAGTTGGGAAACATCTTCTTAGTAAACACAACCAAGTTCATACTTTTTTGAGTGTTTTTATCTCAAAACTCAGTTAAATATCCCTATTCCTATTCAAACCATGCAAGTAGGAAAAAAATATAAAGATAGGGTATTGAGCTTGAAAGGATAGCAAATGTACCAAATATAGTAGAAAAAGAGGGTATACAGGCAAGTAATGTTAGGAATTATTAGTGCATGACATAGAATAATGTAATAAGTAATAAATTAACATGTTAATGTTAATTTATTAGCTATTAGTTTTTAGTTATATATTAGTTATGAGTTAGTTGGTAGTTAGTGGTTTGGGTAGTTAATAAGTTGAATGGGTTTATAAAGCCATAGAATGTAATCATTTGTATGTTGAAGATGAATGATTGAATATTGTGTGTTGGAGCCTTAGGCTCTTCTCTTTTGTGCCTTAATTTCAATATGGTATTAGAGCAGGTGTCTTGGATCTCTCTATTTGCCCTCCATTCGCTTGTCTTTCCTTCTCCAAAGTGGTGTTCAATGATGATGCAGTGAGGAACACATGCAAAAGTCATTGTTATCTGCCCACCATTCTTGCATTTTGTCAATAGAGGAGTAGTGTAGACCATGTCCAAATCTGCTAGCTTCATCATCCATATGCATTTCATTCTTGCATCTCATCAACGGAGGTGCAATGCGAACCACATATAAATTTGTGGCATTCGTCATCCATCTACATTTGGTTTATTTTCTTTCTCCATCTTGTTCCCTCATTTGGTTTCTCTCATGTCTCCATCTTGTTCATTTTTTTCATAGTTTTCAGTTCATTTTGTTCATTTCATATCAAAAAATCTAAAAATCTAAAAATTTATACATTCATAGTTGGAGAAATCTTTAATGTTGCATAAATTTGTTTTTGTTATGGAGTAAAAAGTGGACACTTGAATTTTTACCTCCTCGTTTATCTCCTAGGTCCCATTTATTACATTATGCATTATAATTGATCATCCCGAAGAAAATTTCCCAACACCCATGACAATTTGGGACCTTGGGCCCTCACTAATCTATCCTGGACTAAAAAGGGGCCATTGGACCTGGGCACCAACCGCCCAAGTCCTCCCTGATTGGTCAGGGAAAATTAGTGGCATGTCGGCCTGGGACCCTTCAAAAGGTTTCTCTTTGTCAGCTCTTGTGGTTTAATTTGACAAATGTTATAGGAAAAGCACATATAAGTGGGTTTTTGAATTCATTTTGAAGTAAGAAAGAGAGCAAACTTATGATATTGAAGCAAAGAGCATTCAAAGCATTCATTGTGTTTCTAGAGCATATTTGTGTTGTCATTGTGTGTGTTGTTGCAGGTTTGAAGTTATTATCTATCTCCTTATAAGTTGAAGGACCTTCATTCTCCTAAGCACTTCACCGCATAGGTGATATCATTGTTATTTGAATCATTATATCATCATTTTGTTTAGACTCTACCCTGCTAGAGCACTCTCTCTTTATCTATAAATGGTGTTGGAAATCTTGAATGCTATTCTGAGTTTTGACTAAGGCAAATCCCTAAACACCATAACCCACCAAACCCTCTCTTGTCGTCTTGTGTGCAGGTCACATGTACAAGATTCGGGAAAGGTAAAGATGCAGGAAGACTAAGTAGGAATTAGGGTTTCAAGATCTGACAACAGTCCAGGAATGTTTCCTCGAAAAGACTTAGTTGGTTGGCACCCTAGTCTTTTGACCTTTCTGGCTCCAGATCTAGCTTCAGAGCAATCTCTAGAACATTTTATCAGTTCTGTCTTTTGGCAAATTCTCACTTCCAGGAATTGGGCGCCCCCTATTTCATCCTCTGACACTTCATCTTCTGAGACACATGTTTCAATATCTCTCTGATCATCTTTGTGCATTTGGATTCTAGGTTTCAGTCATTTTATGTCTGTTAATAACTGATCCTCCTAAAACTAAGGTTTAATACATATTTGACCTAGGGTTTGATATAAACACTTGGTTAAATCTGATCTTTCCATAGCAAACAAGAGTACAAGATCTATAGCTAAATCCTCCTCCATTTGGTAGTGATTTGGCTATCTTGTCCTTGAATGTTATTGTGAAAGAGGGTTTGATCTAGAATGCATGCTAGTCTTCTTCATTGTCTTTTTCATATATATTATTTTGGTGAACCCATAGCTCCGAGCATTTGCATCTTGCTGAGTGTTAAATTCAAATCTTGCATTGAGTCATAGCATACTTATAATTATTCATTGGAAGATCTAGCATAATCTTGAAAAAGGTGAAAAAATTAAGCATTCTAGGCTAGAAAAAGGCATAGTTTCACATAGCTTTCATTCCATATGATTTTTAAATTTCTGATTTTTACATCAAATCTTATTCACTTTACAGTATATAATCATTTCATGGTGTTGTACCTTGCATTTGAAGATCTCATTTGCTAGGATTTTGTTGAAAAAGTAGCATCTTTCCTAAAACCTAGTCAATTTCAAAAGCTAGGGTTTGTAGTCAAAATCTTATTTCAGATCTTGTTGCTATCATAAACATTCATTCAAATCTGATTTTTCATTGAAGTGTTGCATCATCCTCCATCTTTCATTTCAAAAATCACAATTTTTGCAATTACACATTGGGTATTTCAACATTAATGAACTTTAGCATCTTCTTCACACTTCTTTGAGCAAAATCTTAAAATTATTTACATTGCCTTTTTGTGCAGCACCCTTCACATCATACCCACTTTTTTTGTAGTGAAATTAGTGTGTTTTTTTTATTTTCAAAAACTCGATTTCGTGAAACTAGTACCTTGGTGTGCAAGGATCTCACATACATGGCATCTAATCAAAACAAGGGTGGTGTGATTCCTCCCCGATCTAACAAGAAAAGGAAGGATTCTGAACCCGTCATCTCCTTCACACCACATGAAGTCACTGTACGGAACATTGACGGTCCTCTCTACATCACAACAAGAATAAATGGAAATCCTACAAGAGGAGTTCTTATTGATCATAATTGCATAACAAATGTCATCATGGAAGAATTCTTATACATGCATGATTTGTTTCAAGACACTTACAATCCAATGGATATAATGATCAAGGCACATAATGGTTACTTTCTTCCAGCAATTGGGAAGATAACACTTTGCATCAAGGTGGTGGAAAAATCCCTAGAACAACCATTTGTCATCATTCCCACCTCGAACCTCTTTCATGTGAAGTTTGAACATCCTTGGCTAAAGTCCATAAAAGCGGTCCCTTCTACCATTCATAAGTGTTTAAAATTCCCTCACAAAGGTTGAGTGCATGTTGTTCATCATAGTGGATGGAAACCTTTAGCCACTCGTGGAAATTTCAACTTGGATTACTTTGGGCTGCAACCTACTGAACCAAATCAACCAAGAGAAGATCATTTTTTCCTGGCATATCAAAAATATAAGGCAAAGGTAATAACTCAACAATCACATGGCAAGAATCCTCCTGGACCCTCTCAATCCCCTAAGGCTACAATTCCTTCTACTGAACAAATAGAGAGTGAAAAGCAGCCCGAGTTGAAGGAATCCCCTCAACCAAGAGGTAAAGGAATTTTTTCCGAGGTTCCTCCTTCGTCATCCTTACAAGGATCAAGAGACAACCTTCAAGAGCGAAGAATTTCATCACAAAAAATCACTTTTGTGTCAGCTTCCTCTTCGCAAAGATTCATGAACGCAAAAATTCATGAACCCTTGATGATAAACAAAGAAACCCCTTTAGCAAATATCACTAACAAGACAAGAAGGAACAAGAAGGAAAGAGAAAGATGGAGAAAACAACAAGCTTTAGCTCGACAAATGTCACCTCAAGAAGAAAACATCCCACCAACAGAAATTGAATCAAAAGAAGAGCTAAAGGGAGAAGAACTAAAAGAAGAAGTTTCAAGATGGGCTATAGTACCTTATGTACCACCTATCCCATATCAAGATTGGGAAGAAGATGATTTGATGAAAGACAACCGCTAGCAGGTAAGTATTTCTCACTCATTCAGCCACCCTTGATGTAGCACCTCTTCGAGTTGCTCTCACAGGTGGCCTCCTCTTAAGTGTTGTGTTGTGTTCCCCCGTGTAGTGTTAAATATTTGTTTAGGTCTCCTCGGATGACCCTTGATACTCTTGTAAGGTCAAGGATACAAGGAGACTGCCTTCGTTGTGACATTTCCTCTATTTGTTTCTCCATTCTTCTATACCTTCTCCTATTTGCAAATTGTTGTGTGTTGTGCCTTGGGGGCATAGCGTTGTGAAGGGTGATTTGGGGGGCATCCTTCCACGTTGCGACCCTAAGTCACTTTTGTCTCCTCTCTCATTTTTCATGATTTTATTATTCTGTCGTGCTTGTGGCTCTACTAGTCAGTGAATGATGATAACAAATAAACACTAATAAGGACCATGCATCCCTACAAAAAGAATAAAATTGGACCTAATCCATATATGAAGATGGGGTTAATATGTTACTGACGCTTGACTAGTAGAATCACTTTGTGTTGCGATGTGATCATGTGTCATGTTGTGAAGATTCTTGTAACAATCCTTTGCAATACTCTAAATCTGATTCTAAGCACTTTGTTATGTTTTTTGTGTCTCACCTTGTGCTACACTCAATTCTGAGATACCTGAAGTATAACCTCATGGCTATACTCGGTTCCGAACCTGCACATTTAGCCTTGGTTTGTTTATGTGGTATGTTACCTTATTTATGTGCATGAATATTGTTGATGATTAGAATTTGATACTAACGTGTGTGATTGTTGGAAACATTCGGCAATTGTAAGCACATGTCACCTTGGGAGCATGGGCTTTGCGAGGTGACATGTGCTTTGCAAAAGCTCTTGTTCCCTTGCGTGTTTTCAACTGTGTCTTAAATGTGATTGCTACTAGAAAGTGGGATCAACCAATTTAAGGTGGGGGAATATTATGCTTGATTATTTTAGATATTGTGATAAAGCGTGTGGTGTACACTTCCTTTTCACCGTAAGGCATCTCCGCGATTCAGGTGGGGTTGTGTACTTTGTTTTGTGTGTTGCATATACTTCCTTTTCACTGTAAGGCGTCTCCGCAATGCAGGTGGGGTTGTATACTTTGTGCGCATGCTTCCTTTTCACCATAAGGCATCTGTGCGATGTAGGTGGAGTTGCATTTTCAAAGCCCTTCTACGGAAGGCGAGATTGTGTCTTCGCTTGAGTGGTTGCACATCCTTTTGAAAGTCATTTACAGAGGCGGGGCTGGATCTTGAGGTATTCACCCTTAAGCGTGTCTTTGGCGATTGTGGTAGTGTAGCTCAACCGTCAGGTGTGTTTGGCATGTCTTAGATGGTGGAGCGTAGCAATGAGCTCCTCCCCATCGCCCGTGTTTGTTGTGTATAAGACATATAATGTGTCGACAACATACTCTACGGCGCTCATGTATTCCATGTGTTTTTTGTGTGTCTTGTGTGTTCTAGTGGCGGCACGTAGCAATGAGCCCCCCCACGTCATGTGTCTTATGTGCTTTTGTGGCGGCGCATAGCGATGAGCTCCCCCACGCTGTGTGTTTTGTGTGCTTTTGATGGCATTGCATAGCGATCCAAGCTCCCCCCATCACCTAGTTAGGGTTTTATAATTGCTTAATCATGTTTTATTTTCGTGCATACCTTGTGTATTGCGTGATTGTGTTCATGTCGTCTCTGTGTATTAGATGCCTTTCACTGTCTTCTCCGTGTATTACGTGCTTCCTTACTGTATTCACCGTGTTTTGCGTGATTGTCAAGTGTTTTCTTATACTTGCTTGAGATTGAGGGCTAGAGATAGTCTTCCAAACTTAGGGTGTGACTTTGGCTCTAGCGCTTGGCGTGTTTGATGTGTTTTAACCGTACTTTAATACATGTACTGATCGTAAGATCGTACACACATTAAAGTGGGGGGCTAAATGTTATGGAGTAAAAAAGTGGACACTTGCCATTTTACCTCCTTGTTTAGCTCCTAGGTCCTATTTATTACATTATGCATTATAATTGATCATCTCAAAGAAAATTGCCCAACACCCATGACAATTTCGGACCTTGGGCCCTCACTAATCTTATCCCGGACTAAAAAGGTGCCTTTGGACTTGGACACCAGCCACCCAAATCCTTCCTGATTAGTCGGGGCAAATTAGTGGCATGTTAGCCTAGGACCTTTCAAAAGGTTTCTCTTTGTCAGCTCTTGTGGTTTAATTTGACAAATGTTAGCGGGAAAGCATATATAAGTGAGTTTCTGGATTCATTTTGAAGTAAGAAAGAGATAGCAAACTTATGATCTTGGAGCAAATAGCATTCAAAGCATTCATTGTGTTTCTAGAGCAGATTTGTGTTGTCATTGTGTGTGTTGTTGCAAGTTTGAAGTCATCATCTATCTCCTTATGAGTTGAAGGATCTTCATTCTCCTAAGGGCTTCACCGCATAGATGATATCATTGTTATTTGAATCATTCTATCATCATTTTGTTTAGCCTGTACCCTGCGAGGGCACGCTCTCTTTATCTATCAATGGTGTTGGAAAGCTTGAATGTTATTCTAAGGTTTGACTGAGGCAAATCCTTAAACATCATAATCCCCCAAACCCTCTCTTGTCATATTGTGTGCAAGTTATAGGTATAGGATTCGGGAAAGGTGAAGATACAGGAAGACTGAGCAGGAATCAGGGTTTCGGGATCCGACAACAATCTGAGAATATTCCCCCAAAAAGACTTGTCGGTTGGTGCCCTAGTCTTTTGACATTTCTGGCTCCAAATCTGGCTTTAGAGCAGTCTCTGGAACATTTTCTCAATTCTGGTTTTGGCAGATTCTCACTTCCAAGACTTGGGCACCCCCTATTTCGTCCTCCGACACTTCAGCTTCTGAGACACAGGTTTCAATATCTCTCTGATCATCTTTGTGCATTTGGATTCTGGGTTTCAGTCATTTTCTATCTGTTATAAGCTGATCCTCCTAGAACTAAGGTTTAATACATATTTGACCTAAGGTTTGATAAAAAGACTTGGTTAAATCTGATCTTTCCATAGCAAACAAGAGTACAAGATATGTAGTTAAATCCTCCTCCATTTGGTAGTGATTTGGCTCGGTCTTGTCCTTGAATGTTATTGTGAAAGAGGGTTTGATCTAGTGTGCATGTTAGTTTTCTTCATTCTCTTTTTCATATATAACAATTTTATATCAGTCTCACTAAAACAGTGATATCTTTCTCATTTTGTAACGAAATTTAGAAATTTAAAATGTTCTGGAAAGTTGTTAAAGAGGAGAATAAAACTCAAAAAGCGTTTAAGAATGCTATTGATATTTGATGAGCAGTTCGATGCAGAAGACAAAGGTAAAGTTGTATTATTTTTCAACATTATGTAAATAGAGAAATAGAGATTTTGGAGCCATAAGGGTGTAATAGATTTTGTATTTACACATTGTAATTGGTTGCATTATCGGTAGAAACCGACATCTAAAGAAAATTATTCATTGAAGGGGGAAAAATATGAGACATGCCAATTGTTGATACTGCAACATCAAAATAAAATACCTATGTTAGCATTAAAGGGGGTTGTTAGGAATTATTAGTACATGACATAGAATATTGTAATAAATAATAAATTAACATGTTAATGTTAATTTATTAGATGTGAGTTTTTAATTAGTTATTAGTTATGAGTCAGTTGGTAGTTAGTGGTTTGGGTAGTTAATAAGTTGAATGGCTTTATAAAGCCATAGAATGTAATCATTTGTATGTTGATGAATGATTGAATATTGTGTGTTGGAGCCTTAGGCTCTTCTCTTTTGTGTTTCAATTTCAATAGATAATATGTACAAGTTTTGGCCTCATCACCAACTAGTACAGTATCCGTTACTACAATTACCCATTTATTTTTATGGGAATTATATAGCACTTTCTAAAATTAAGAAATACAAATAGATTTTTATAGTATTAAAACCCATATTGTTCATTAGTATGGAGGAGGAATGGTGATACCTTCTAGAATCTTCCTAATTGACAGATATTTTGGAGCATATAAAGCCTTATAAATAACCCTTATATCATAATCATTCTTAATGTAAGACCCTAACGATAAATCATATGCTTCCTTTGCTGACCACAATTTGATTAGGCTTATGAAAGAATGTCTTTCACCTATTTCTTTAGAATCACCCTTCACTCCCTCTCTCACTAATATTAATCCATAAGCTTAATTTTTATGTCAAATATTTAATACTATGTAGATGTAATCACAATGTAGTATAATTGTGTTTTTAATTATCTATATACAAATTTTACTTCCATATAAAATTCAATTCTATTCTCTCATATGAATCTAAAAATGTTTTTTTAATATTGTTATACAAGTTTTCACCCATATACATGTATGCCAATTATTTTAATTTTATTTTTTAAAGGTAAATGTAGGGTTTTTGAAAGGACCCTAACCCTTTTTACAAAGCTAGAAAGATAGGACAAAGAAGCACATCCAACCAACAAGGAGCATATAACACAACATGCATCACAATGATTGCAACACAACAGCAAACAATCAGGATCCCATACAAAAGAGCTTAGCACAACAAACACATACAACCGCTCCTGAAAAGGAGCAAGAAACAACCAATGAAACTATAGACTCAAGGTGACTTGAAGCTGAAATGTTCGAGAGAACTCTAAATATTCCATTTGAAACCATCCAAAGAGACTTTGAGGCTGCTTTGTTTCCTATCAGGGCACCCATCTTTTAGGATCAACCCAACCTCAAGAGGAACCTTAGTGTGATCAGAATGGTTCACATCCATCCTCTAGTCTCGTTCTCCCTCTTAGGAGAAGGGCCACCAAGCAAGAGCTGGAGCATGCAAGAGGGGCTTCCAGCAGGCTCAATCTGAAGCTCCTCACACTGCACCTTGTTGCCCAGAATTTGATCTCTACAGTCTACCTCTTAAAAACACTCGCCAAAGACTTTCTTTGCAACAACAATATCCTGAAGAAGCATCACGTCATCTTGAGGATGAGCATGTGCCAAAGGAACCTTTTTCTTTCCATTTTTTTGTGACCACCTGTTGACCAGGGATCTAGAAGTGGAGTAGCCAGCCATATGACATTTTTTACAAATAACTACGGAGTCCCCAAAAAACAAAATATTGCACCCAAATACCCAGTTTAGAGGACAAGTTAATAGAGAATGGAAGCAAAATATTATAAAACAATATAATTTTACTTTTGCAAACATAAATTCTAATCATTTATTTATAAACTATAAACAAATATATTGAAGTCAATCTAAATTGTTTTTTAAACCAAGAAACAAGAGTTTAACATATTAACTCTCTAGAAAGCAAAGGGATGTGGAACAACTCAGAAATCTCTATCGATTAATGAGACAAAAATCCATACAAACGTATATAAATTTGTATACACATAACCTGCTGTGTAATTCATATCAAATGGCAGACCTGACATAGGCACAAGATAAGACAGTTAATCTGACGAAAGGACCATAAAAAATGACAAATTGGAGTAAAGAACTATCAAGAAATGAATTCCCCATAAGCTCTAGCATTGAATTGATTATATGACCTTTAACATTCTCTGTTGGCCAAGCACCTTTCATATCATTCAACTGTTCCTCTCTTTTTGCCTTTTCCCATTCTACACCTCCCCTTCCATCTTTTAATTCCAAACACATGCATGTTTCCTGAAAACAGCTTCAATATCATGACACCTACATGGTATCATAAAATAGGGCTTTAACAAATTCCCCAACAGTGTATATTAGCAGCATAGTTACCAGAAGAAACGGCGTACCAGTGCAGGGTTGCCGGTCAAATCAGGGTACACAAGTAAATGAATAAGGAGATAGCTATATTATATATAAATATAGTCATCAGAAATTGTTGATATGGATACTGGGATGTGGTTCATATTCTTCTAATGGAATTTCCTGGCAACTACGATTAACAGTGATGCACATTGCATAGTATACACCTAATTTTATAAAGTTAACAGCATGGTCTAGATCTCCAAACACTTAGAAAAAAACATCTCCTAAAAACTGGAAATAAAATCTGACCCCTTCTTTATCACTACAGGTCTGAATATACCTTTGAGTTGTAAAGCTTTTGGAAAAATAGTGTCGAATTTTTGCATTGATGTTTTGGATCACATTCCGTGACTCATCATCCAGATTTGTTTCTCATTCTGATGATAGATTAAGGAGTATGATTCAAAATGATGATCTTGAGACAGTTTTTTCCAAAAACTTTGCAACTCAGTCTCATGGAATGTGAAATCTGACATTTGTTATGGGGTACCTTGTTATAGTGCAAGCCTATGTTCACAAATTGCTTGATTTCGTGTCACCAATAATCCTTGCAAGAACATTGTCCTTGTTTGAAATGATGGAACCGGTTGGAGTCTCTCACAACAATTTGTCTTCCAACAATCTTGGAGATAAACTTGGTTGCAGTGTGGCAGTCATCACATACTCGGAGGTTCTTGACAACTCTAATAGTTGTTCCAGGGGGCGTGTTTAACAATCCAAATGCAATTGCCAGCTTCTCGCTATGGTGGTAAAGGAATAATCCTTTTTCCTCCTCTTCGACATTATTCAATGCATGTTTTGAATCTGGAAAATACCCTGCTGCCTTCATCTCCCAAGACAATTCCCCCAGCTTTGCATAGATTTCCTTTGTCTGTGGATGTGATCTATCTCCTACACAAAAAGCATGTACCATTTTATGGTCTTCAATCCAACTACATCCAGGTACCTTTTTAATTCCTCTATCTTTCATCAATCTCCTCAACATTTGAACTTCAACCCACATGCCCACTTCGGCATAGATGTTTGAGAGAAGAACATAAGTTGCAGCATAGTTACAATCCAGCTCAAAAATAAGAGTTGCTATAAATGCTCCTAACCTTATATTCTTATGTGGTCTACAGACACCAAGCAAACATGTCCACACACCGACCACAGGTTTAAAAGGCATTTTGATGATAAAGTTTAAAGTTTCTTCAAGATAGCCAGAACGGCCAAGAAGATCAGACATGCACACATAATGATCAGTTGTAGGCGTTATGCAGTAAGAGTCAGTCATTCCATTGAAGTATTTACAGCCCTCATCCACTAAACCAGCATGGCTGCATGCTAATAAAAGACAAGCGAAACTTGCATGATCAGGGCATGTTTCAGAGTGCTTCATTTGTTCAAACAAGTTAAGAGCATCTTTGCAAAAGCCATTTTGTGCGTATCCTGCAATCATGGCATTCCATGAGATGACATTTCGTTGAGGCATTTTGTCAAACAGTTCACGTGCCTTGTCTATGCTTCCACATTTTGCATACATGTCTACTAAAGCGCTTGCAACTTTAACATCTGACAAACATCCGCATTCATTCATGCTTTCATGGAGGTCCATGCCCTGTTCCAAAGCTCCCATTTTGGCACAGGCTGGAAGGATGCTGGCAAAGGTTGTGAAGTTTGGCTTTACACCTGCCAATTGCATTTGCTTAAATGTTTCCAAGGCTGTTTCAACAAATCCATTCTGTGCATATCCTGAAATCATTGCATTCCATGAGACCACATTTTTCTCAGGCATTTCTTCGAAAAGCCTTGGAGCTTCCTGGAGAACACCATTATGTGCATATCCTGCAATCATTGCAGTCCATGAAACTACATTTTTCTGAGTCATTTTGTCAAACAATTCCCGTGCCTTGTGTATGCTTCCACATTTTATATACATATCTAGCAGGGCATTTGCAACTACAACATCTGACAAAATTCCCATTTGAATTACGCTTTGATGGATGTTCATGCCCTGTTCTAAAGATCCCATTTTGGCACAGGCTGAGAGAATGCTGAGAAAGGTTGTGGAGACTGGCTTGAGACCTGCCAATTGCATTTGCTTATATGTTTCCAAAGCCTTATCAGCAAACCCATTTTGTGCATATCCTGAAATCATGGCATTCCACGAGATCACATTTCTCCGAGGCATTTCTTCAAATAACCTTAAAGCCTCATCGAGAAAACCATTTTGTGCATATCCTGCAATCATTGTAGTCCATGAGACCACATTTTTTTGAGACATTTTGTCAAACAGTTTACGTGCCCTGTGTATGCTTCCACATTTTGCGTACATGTGTACCAGGGCACTTGCAACAACAACATCCAAACAAATTCCCCTTTCTATTATGCTTTGGTGGATACCCATACCCTGTTCCAAAGCCTTTATTTCGGCGCAAGCCGGGAGTATGCTGGCAAAGGTGAACTGATTAGGTTGAACACCTGTTGGTTGAATTTGGTCAAACAGTCTCAATGCTTCCTGAGCATTCCCATGTCTTCGGTAAGCTTCAATGATCGCATTCCATGAGAAGACATCTCGCTCAATCATTTTGTCAAACACTTCGCGCGTAGCAATCAAACTTCCGCATTTATCATACATCCTGATAAGCTTATTTTGAAAAACAGTGCACGTAGCAAATGTAAATCCCCTGTGAATGATGAAAGAGTGGATTTGTTTACCTTGTGAGAGCGCATTATTGGCAATACTGTTGCGAAATAGTTGAAGATATGTAGAATAGTCTACAGGAGGATTGTGTGTAGTAAGAAGAATATGTAGTGCCTCCTTCAACAACCCATCTCTACATAATGCCGCAAGATTGAGATTGAGATGGGTAATGGATGGCATTGGCATTGTATGAAGCGCTGGAAATTTGCATTGTTATTCAATTTACATCTATGACAATGACAATAAAACAGTCAAGATTTTTTGTCCTCAAAAGTGGGCTTGTGGCCATTTATTTACTTCTGTTAATCACAATGATACAAGGAAACCCAGCGAACAGAGTCCTGTTGGGGATAGAAAACCTTATTATTATATATATATTGGGTAAAAACCAGCCAAGAAGAATGGGTTCACATTTTGTTGAATTCCTCAACCTCCCCCTCCTCAGTAAGGCTATCCCATGCTCTTAGAACAGAGGCTGGTTATATATACCCTGATATCAGGCATACATATCCTCTTTCTTCAGGGCTAGAATTTGTGAGCTCCTTTTCAAAGGGGTTTTTTACAAGACAAGCACATGCAAGTCTATTTGTTAGAGTGGTCAAAACCCATTCTATTTACTAAGTGGAGGCTTGTTCACTGATGGAAAGAATGTTAGGTTTTAAACATATGGGTTTGTAGCTTTTTTATATGACACACTAGAAGATTTTTTTAATTTGTTTATTTTAGGTAAATAAGTGTTTTGTATATTGTTTGTATAAAAAAATATTTTTATCATAAAAAAAGATAAGTGGAATGTCATCACATTTAAAGTTTAGACAAGGCATAGTTTTAAATAAAAGTATCAAAACAAGATCAACAAAAACATGCAGTTAAATTACTAAGTAGTAATAGCTATAAATCTAGCAAGAGGTGGTGGCAGATCATGGTCATCAAGCTTGTCCTAGCCATCTGAAAGGTCCTAACCATCAAGAATTGGCTCCCAACCCATAATTCATTCTTCTTCATGATCCTGCTCTCCATTTGGTGGCTAAGTTTCATTCTTGGTGGGAGAAACGGCTAAAGCCAAATAAGGAACTTTATCATTGTCTAACAAACCAAGAGCACCCCTATCATAGAGTTGTGAAGTAATAGAAGGTAGGTGGGTTTGTTGATACCAACCATGAGCATTGTGACCCCGAGCTCTATGTTGAGATGGTGGAGACCCATGGAAACCATGAGAATCATGTCTATGAGTATTGCAACTATGTCCATTTCAACGCCCTCGAGGAGGACATTGATCCATGTGAGAGAGAGAGAGATGTCAATGGAACTCTAGCAACCATACAAGGTGCATTATGTGATGCCTCTAACACTTGTACCTTGTTATTTGTTGACTTTTGTTTTGGTTATGCTACTATTATTAGCGATGGTGTTTTGTTATGCCATCGAGGAATTTCCGATGGGGTTTTGTGTTAGCATTTGGACATTCATATATGGATGTTTATGTTGTGACTTTTTATGTCGGATCCTTCAGTGTTTATATATATATATATATATATATATATATATATATATATATATATATATATATATATATATATATATATATATATATATATATATATATTGTTGAATACAAGGAATACTAAGAGGGGGGTGAATAAGTATTCCACAAAACCACTTCTTTACATGTTTATTGATCCAATTACCAAATTCAATAACATGAAAGCAGAATAAACATAAGAACAGCAACCATACAGACATAACACAGACACCAGGGTTTTTACATGGAAAACCCAAAAAGGGAAAAACCACGGTGAGTGTTAGCTCACAATATATTATGATAACAATACCAAATTACATGAAGGCTCACTGCCAAGAAAATAGAAGAGAAGATAGAGAAGAAGTGGTTCATTGCCAGAAGGAAACTGTTACAAGTGCATCTACAAAATGCTGAGGTGCAATTCCATTTATAGCTCAGTATACAGACTCAAATGTTTTCATAATGTCTACTCTGCTTCACATATACTCTGCTCTTCTGCCCTTACTATCCTTTTCTGGTCACAAAACTGCCTTAGATCGCACACACTTTGAATTCACACTACTTTCGCACACGTTCAGCCTTCCAAAGCCGAAATCAATCAAGTATATATATCCGCATCAAGGATTTTCTCAAACTAGATCGGCATGCAAAAGATAAAGCATGTACATTCAAGTTATACCTTGTTGGTCTGTTATTGTGCTCAAACAACAATGCTAACCCAATCAATCATGTAAGACTCTTCATATGAGTCTAGACCTATTATAGACCCACTTAGATTAACGATTCCAATCATATACCTTCACCGCATATAGATCTAATATGACCGGTGGCTTAACCCTTAAGTGCACACACAACTAGCTTGACTGTCATACCATAACCTTCAATGCGAACCATATGAGACTTTGAAATTCATAACCAACATTCATTATGGACCTCTTATCATACCTTGAAAACCATAGAGCATAATACTCTTTGATAGTGAAATGCGGATCTTAAAACTGTTGTTCTGTCATAGAGAAATACTGTCAGACTGGAAGCCGATACTGGAGAACTTGTAAATTGTGATCCGATGAACTTCAAGCTCTATAACACTGGATTTAGATACTCATGACATATATCTTCAATAACTCAAAACCGCAAATCAAAATATTTATCAACGGGGGAATGCGGACCAAATTACTCAAGTACTCTGTACTGTTTCTGACTTAACTCTATTTCCCAGACTTAGATATTTCATGGTATGACTTCCGGAGGAAGTCAAGACTTGAACACTAGAACATAATATCATCAGATAGCTGAGTATAACATATCAGAACCACATAATGTGATCTTCAAGTGCGGAGGAGTACCAACTGAATTACTGTCACTGTTTTAGTACCCTGTCAATACTTAGTCAATTTTGGCTAAGTTAGTCTTTCCAGACCAAAAGGCTATGCACAACTTTGTCACAGGAGTTGTCTCCAAACATGTCAGGTTGTTGCCATCAATGACAACATCACATCAGCAGTGTCTCTTGACTATGTTGTCAACAATCTCCCCCTTTGGCATTGATGGCAACACTTAGTGAAAAATGCTCATCTTCTCCCCCTTACTATATACATTCTATTTTTCTTCTTCCCTTGAGATGTTTGGCCATTTTTCACTGGATCTTCTTCTCCCCCTTTGACATCAATGGAAAAGGTGTATGTACAAGTGTCAAAACTTCAAAATTGTCATACTCTGTCGCATATGTACAGGTACAATCTTCCACCTTAGTTAGTTGTAGGAGGCAGAATATCATTATAAATGGTTTTTATCAGATCTGACTCTCCATCCCATCTATTCTTTGCACTCTCCAAAATTTGAATGTGACCATTTATCAGAAAAACTAATTTTTTTGCCTTCTGCACATCTAAGGGTGTATCAATTATTGCTTTTGCTTTCAAAGCTTCTTCTGCAAGATTATTCATTGAATCTATTTTAGGACTTATCACTCCTCTTAACTGGCACAATCTATTTTTAACTTCTACCCTCTTATTCATCAGATTTCTTAAGTCATTGTGAATATTTACAACTTGCATCTCTTTACTACTTAATTATTCAGTTGTCAAATCATATGACTTAGAGATATTTAGCAATTAAAGTTCCAGATCCTTGATTTTTCCTTCTATCTCCTTTGTAACTGTAATGCCCACCCTAGTGTGTGCCTTGTGTGCTTTTTATTCATGTGTTATATGTTGTTCTGAGTGTTTATCATTGTATTATGTGATTATTATGCTTTGATGCATTGCATCGAACTTGTCGATGAGGTCTATGGTGCCATCGAGGGGTTATGAGGGTGTATTCTACATGACCATTGAGGTGTTTCCAATGGCGTTTTACTTTATTATTTGGCTTTCCAACTATGCATTATGGATTGCATACGTTGTGTTTATGTGTGTTAGATTATTGTGGTGCTTCAGCTTCATTGTTTTCAATTGTGTAATATGTTGGATGGATGTGATGTCTTCAGTATGATTGTGTTAGTTGATTTATGCATATATGATTTTATGATGTCGATTGATTGTCGACCCATGTTTATGATGCTTATACAATATTATGCCACGTTGGGTATTATGATGTGCTTCGGCTATTTTATGTATGGAGTAGGTATGCCTGATGTTTTACTTGAGTGTGCAGGTAATGCAGGTGTTAACTAATGTGGGAAATGTGGAGAAGGTTGACATGGGAGCTAAGCCATCTCACCATTATCCTTGTGTTGTGGAAACCCGTGATGTGTGTTTGGTATCATTTGCGTGTGTTTCCTTAGCATTCTTGCACTTTAATTTAAAATGTTTCAAAAAGCGTGTTTTCCGTGTTTTCAGATTAAATTAATGATTTTTATTTGGAAATTGCTATTTTTGCTTTAGCGAAAATGTTTGTTGCATCGTTATATGCTTGTGGAACAAATTTGAGTGATTTCAGTTTAATTCTAAAATTTGATATTTTTCCATAAAAAGGTAGAAATTGCATTAAATGAAGAAACTGAATGCCTAGTATGGCATGTTTGTACTTTTCAGAATGAGATTGAGTTAAATGGCAATAACCTGTTTGGAATAATTGAGTTCATTCGACTAACTATTTCCCTATCTATTTGAGTGAATTATTTGGGTGTTTTAAGTGAAAAAAGGTTTATTAATGTGTTATTTGAAATGCCTATTTGATTTGCAAAAGAGACATTCAATTATTTAATTGTTGAATTAAATGATTTAGTTGTGCAAACGCTATAATTTTGAATTGATTGATTAAATCACTTAAAGGATTAATTTATTACCAAAAAGGGGATAGTGTCTTTGGAGGAATAAAAGGAAAAAGACGTATTTTTTATTATTCTTTTTCTCTCCAAAATTTGCTCTCCTTTGTTTGAAAGCCTCTTGCTTGAAAAATGGATATCTAATTGCTTGGAAGGGAGTTTTGCTTGGAATTGCTTGGAGTTTGGATTGGATTCAAGAGCTTGGTGTTTGCTTGTTGTGTGTGGATTGGATCTGACATTCAACCTCATTCTTTTGCTTGGATTTTGCTTGTATTGGAAGGTAAGTTTCTCTAATCTTCTCATTTAAATTGTTTTATTTTGTTTCCTTCATGCCACACCATCTAGAATGGTTAAAGATGGCTTTGCTTAGTTGTAGGAAGCTTAGAAAATTTATTTCAGCTATGTATGCTTTTATTTTTATGTATTTTCATTTTTGGAAACATGAAAATACAGACAAAACCCTGGCAAATTTTTTGTGGAAATCCCCAACTCATTTTTATTGCATATATTGGTTGTTGGGCATGTTATCTATAATGGGTAGTTGTCAAATCATCCATAGCTATTGAAAAATAAAAGTTAGAAAAATGGTCAAACTTTGGTCAAGGTGCCAAAGAGGGCTCCAATGGAGTTTTTAGGGCCTTATGGCTATTTTGCACTTTTAGAAAACATGAAAACTGAATTCTATGCATTTCCTTTATGATTTGCTTTGAGGGATGAGTTGACTCTTTCATATTATGTGATTCTGCATCTTGTGAGACTATGTTATTTTTCGAGACATTTTGGAGCATTGAAATCCGTGCCACTTATTTCTCTATTTTTGAAAACTTGAAAATTGCTTTGTATGCATTTCCTTGATGTTTTAGTTTGTGGGATGAGTTGTCTCCCAATTAGAATGGTATTTTGCATCTTTTGAGAATATGTTGTGTTTTTGTCAAAATTATGATTTTTCACCTCAAAATTTGTGCCATGCCCAATTGGTCAAATTGGTGCTATGGGTGTTTAGGAAGAGGTCTAGGGGTAGGAAAGGAGTGGCTTCCATTGTGCGCCATGACCCAAAGAGGTCGTTGGAATTTATCGAATGGAAGTTTTAATCAAGAATAACATTTAAACACATTGGGTAATAAAATTTAATAATAAGATCATCTACACCTAACTGCATGTGCTGGTGAAGTGTCCACCTTGCTTGGGTTTGGGTTTAAAGAGCAATCTTTGGTGTAGTGTCCAGTTGCTATGAAGAGATTATGCCCTCGTGTTCTACCGCGAGGTGAGTATTGCCCTCGTTTGACACTCCTTGTCCTAACTACCTAGGTCTCTCTTCCTTCTTCCACCGTCAGAGTTTGACTCGACGTGTGATGTTTACCATGTGATTGTATGTGCATTGTGATGCCTGATTCATGCTTGTATGTGTCTATGATGGATTATGATTTATGCCTCGTTTGGTGTGCATTAAAGGTGTGATTATTTCCCTTATGCTTGAATGTTGTTATGTCATTCTATTATGTTTTGGCAAGTGTGCCATATGTTACTTGAATGCAATTGGATGGTAGTTGTACCATGTGTTGTTTATATGCATTGTATTAGCAGTTGTGTCATGTGTGTTGTGTGCATTGATTGGCGTGTATTCCATATGTTGCTTGTATACCCTGGATGTGTGAGATGCTCTTAGCAGGTTTGCCATGATCACCTTCTCCGTAGCTTGGGGGTTGCCTAGAGTTGCGTAGACATCTATTGCACTCGACGATGACAATATGGTTGGGAGGTGAGCAACATTTCCCCATTGGTCCTTCATGATGATCTTCAGGTGCTGGATGGATTCCTTGAAATTTTTGCAGGTGGTTTACCTTGTACTTTGTGCCTTGTTGCACCTTGGAGAGCATGTGGGTTTTGGGTGGTTTATGCAATTGTATTTTATCATTATTGATTATTGTAACCTTTGTAATGTAGGTCTTTTGAGACCCTTGTAATAAGATGTAATTAATGCTTTGAGTTGATTTATGATGTTGGCTATGATTCATCTATGTTTAGGATGAAGCCCTTTGAATATTGTAATTATTGGATATCATCTTGTATTTTTCCACGCCTCAGTTTGTGAGGACATTGGCATATTTTGATAGATTTTACATGTTAGAATCTAGCTATGTTAGCATGTTTAGACTCAGTTATTTGATGTTGTATTTATTGTTTATGGATATGTTTGTGTTAGATCGTATTCATCCCACATAGTTGGTGAGGATCCTATCTTTTCTTTTGGCATGTGTTGACGTTGATGTCGAACATGCATAGCCTTTTGTATGGATTTTGTCCTTTTTGACATGTGGACATAATTGTTTCAACACCTTAATGTTTTTGGTTAAAATGAATCCTCTTTGGCGTTGATTACTATTTTTAGCCTCGTAGGTGTTTGGTGTCATTTCCATGATGTGATATGTACTTTTGGATTATTCCCTCCTTTGCATTGGGAAGCGTGCCTTTACACGGGCTTGACTAGTGACCATTCCAGTTAGTTGAGGAATCGTACCTCCTAGTTGGACTATCTCATGGGTGAGTGTTACCCTTGTGTTTGGTATGTCTTGTGTCATCATGGAACGGACTGAGGTGGATGTCACCCTCATCCTACTCCATGTGTTTGCGAGGGAGTGAGGTTGTGGATGTGTATCTGATCCTCATCATGGAGTGAGCTCCACCTCTCGCTTGGTCATCGTGGTGAGTTGTCACACAATGGGTGAAGTCTTCCGCTTGTGCCACCTTGCATTGTGCAATGGTGATGTCTTTTTAGGTGTTGTTGTACTTGTTGGAACACCTTGTGTGTGCGTGAGTGCAATGCGACATGTAAATGTTGCACTTGCAAACACGAAAAATATTGGTTCAGTGTTTGTTCAGCTAATGTCCTGTGTGAAAGCTTGGGGCATTACAATAACTTCCAGCCATGATAAGCAAAATTTGTATATATCATATGATTCCTTAATAGCCTTCTCTATACTTTTGATTCCATTGTCTAGCAAAATTTTATCATTTTCCATCATGGTCTTTAATTCAACTAACCTTTTCTCATTATATTCTTTTCTAACTCTTATTTTGGCAGACTTTTCAAATGACTCAAAATGTGTACTTACTGATTTTATTAGTCCCTTGAGTTGATCTATTGGTGGCAATGATGTGTCTTTTTGATGTCAAGGCATCAACTTCTCCAGAATACTGGGTGCTTCACTAATGAGTTCGATGTCCTGTAAATGTGACTTCAGCATTTGTTCATGTGCCTTTGCATGAAAAATTGTCCCAAGTTTCATTTTTTGTAATGGGGACATAGAGGCCATGATTATGGGACTTTGTAGCAACTCATTTGATTCCAACATTTGGCTTTCCTGTTGTTTCTCGAGAAATTCCCTTACCAATTCAACAGGTCTTTGGTAATGGTGTCAGCAGTGAATCTTGTCCTTTCATTAGACACTTCTTCTTTGTTCTGCTCAGGACGTTCCAGGTCCATATTCTCTTGTTGATCAATGTTATTTTCTGGTGAAGGGATTTTCTCAGCTTGTTCCTATTTTTTATCATCAACTTTGTTCAGCTCATCAGTCTTCTCCTTGTTTGTTGAATCATCAGTTTGTTGATATGGACTTGTTTCAATTTGGTCCTTGTCAGCTGTGTCTAGGTCATCAATAGCAAGGGCTTGATCTTCTTTCTCCTTTATCTCTTCATTATTTTTGTCTAACCCTTGGTCCATGCTGACATCCGGAGCAGATGTGTCATCTCCAACAATTATTTCTTCATTATCATATATGGTTGGGAGATGAAATTCCTTCAACACTCTCAAAGTGATTTCCTCAGTTTCTTTGACCACCTTCTCAATGTCATCTTCCATTAGAGTGTTCATCCTCCTCTTTGTTTTAAATTCTTTATGAAGCACTTTGGAGACTTTTGCCTTTTCTTCTGGGGTGATTTCAGGACATAGATTTATTAATGTGTGTTCTCTAAGCTCAATGTCCTTGGCCATAGCAGCTTCTTCCCTTGCAGACATTATACTTCCCAAGTTGTCTGGGAGATCAGCAATTATTTCAATAATGCTTTACTGTATATGTCCAAGTATTTAATGACAGTAGTCTCAATGATGTTTTTATCTGCCTCATCATAGTCATCATACAGTTGGGCAATAGGTTTTAGATTTCCATCAACTGTAATGGATTTCAATACATCCTCTAGAGTTATTGTAGCCTGTACTTTCACAGGCTCTACCTTCTTCTCCTTTGTCCTTCTTTTTCTATCAAAGGGTTTGTCTGGCTTGCTACTAGAGGCTTTGTTTGACTAACTTTCATTTTCTTAACCTCCACATCTGATTATGTTTCCTCTTCATCAACTCCTACGTTGACATGCATTCTTTTAGCTTTTGTCTTCTTTCTCTTATGACTTGTTATAGGGGCTTCCATACTTGCAGAGGGTGTGGGACCAGAGGACATAGATGCAGCTTCTGCATAGGTAGAACCTCTAGTTCTTCTTTTAGCCATTGTAGGGTCTATGGTTTCCTCTTAGACTCTTTCAGAGCTTTAACCAGTTCACTTTCCTTCTTTTCTCTTATTGCCCTACTTGCTTGAGCTTTTACTCTTTCTTCTAAGATTTGTTCCTTTGTAAATCCCTAACTTTGGGCATATTCTTCAGCTCTTTCCTTGCCTTCTTCTAAATTTTTGGCATTCTCTGTTCAACATGGACTTTTGTTGACAATTCTTCATATGTCCCAAATCTTTCTTCTTTGGGGTCCCTGGGTTTACTTAGCATGTGTTGGGCATAATTATCTAGTATTATTCCATCTACTTCATACCCCATAGGCATAACCCAGGCTGTTCTAGGTTCAACAGCCTCCATCATGCATTGGTCTTTTGTTACAATGAAGCATATGTCATTCCTGTATTTTTCAACAATTCCCTTGGGAATCCTTTCCCTAGATTGCATAATTCTCTGGAAATCATTGATATCACTTAGAATTCTTCTTTTGTTTCTCTTAGACACTTGATAGCTTGAATGCAAAGTGAATTGTTTGTCGAATGATCTCCTTTTAACCCGTGTTATGATAACCTAGTCGTCATAAATGCTTGTTCTCCAAAAGTTGTCAAACTCTTCACTATAGAATACAGTCGATTAGGATTACTCTGTAATGTTCTGCATTTGAACCTTTTTCTACCAGAATTTCTTTCAAAAGATCTGTCATACAAATATTTTCATCATATCTTCATGTCGGGTCCCAGCACTGACTATCTGGCTAGGGGATTAGGATTTTCAATATAGCTCCCCTTGAGCCAGAGCTCCCAATTTACTTCTCAGAGGAAGTATCTGCATTAGAAGTTGGTGCAAACCCTTCCTTGACCTCAATTACATCTTTCTTGATCTAGATCTTGCCCATCTCTTTCTTGGTTTCAACCGGATCAACTTTATTTTTTCTTTCATTTCCCCTCTGCTATGTTTTCTTCTCTTCTATAGGATAGTCTCTTTTCACATTCTTACTTATGCTGAATCTTGCAATATGTCCAAACCTATTGCAATTGTAGCATACCACATTCCTCTATCCCTGATTCCTTCTATTGATTGGATTCATTCTTGATCTTCATTGGTTAGCCATATGCCCAAATCTATTGCATGCAAAGCACTTTCCATTGAAAGATTGAGTATTTCTTGCATTGTCAGGACCATTCCTTATCATACTTCTACACTCATTTGCTTTATGACCAATTTTCTTGCAATTAAAACACCGACCAGAGAAAGATGAAATATTTTGATTCATTCTACTCCTGCACTGAGTAGCCCTATGACCATACTTATTGCATCTAAGACAATATCCATTGAAAGATGGGTACCTTTGAGCATTTGGCTGCCTGACCAAAGGTCTTCTAGGTCTTCTTCTCTGATTCCTAAACTAGTTGCCTTTTTTTTCATCTCAATGTTTGCTTGACCTAAATTAGAACTTTCTCCTTTTTCAAATCCCAAACCTTTCTTGTCATCTGAATTTTTCTAACTACCAAGCAACTCATCAAGATTTGCAGAGCTTATTTTGAACTTTTCTTTGTAATTGTTTGCCACCTCCAAATCAAACTTCAAAAGTATAACATCTTTTGCCAACTTTTCACATTTTTCAGATTTGTCTTTCAACATTTGATTCAAATGTTCCTCATCTTTTCCTTTCTCTTCAACCAACCTTGATAAATTATTTAGGGTTTCATTTGCTTCAATCAACTGTTCACTTAGCTCTCTATTCCTATCCTTTGATCTATTAACTTGCTCTCATAGCTTCAGGATGCATTCATCTGCTTCTTTGACATTTTCCTTCAAATCCTAGATATCTGCTTCATACTTATCAAGATCTTCAAGAGCTGTTTTTAATTCTTGATCAATTGTGACACTGCCTGGAATAGGATACCTTCTGGCTGCCATGAGTACTCTTTCCTAGATCTTACTCAAGCTATTAAACTTCTTCCAAGGAACCTTTCTCTGATACCAATTGTTCAATACAAGGAATATTGAGAGGGGGTAAATCAGTATTCCACAAAACCACTTCTTTACATGTTCATTGATCCAATTACCAAATTCAATAACATGAAAGCAGAATAAACATAAGAACAACAACCATACAGACATAACACATAGACACCAGGATTTTTACGTGGAAAACCCAAAAAGGGAAAAACCATGGTGAGTGTTAGCTCATAATATATTATGATAACAATATCGAATTACATGAAGGCTCACTGCCTTAGGGCTCACTATCCAAAGAAGTGCTCACTGCAATAGGCTCACTGCCAAGAAAATAGAAGAGAAGATAGAGAAGGAGTGGCTCACTACTAGAAGAAAACTGCTACAAGTGCATCTACATACTGTTGAGGTATAGTTCCATTTATAGCTCAGTATACAGACTCAAATGTCTTCATAATGTTTGCTCTACTTTTTCTACTCTGCTTCACATATACTCTGCTCTTCTACCCTTACTATCCTTTTCTAGTCGCAAAACTGCCTTAGATCGCACACACATTGAATTCACACTACTTTCACACACATTCAGCCTTCCAAAGCCAAAATCAATCAAGTATATATATTTGCATCAAGAATTTCCTCAAACTAGGTCGACATGCAAAAGATAAAGCTTGTATATTCAAGTTATACCTTATCGACCTGTTAATGTGCTCAAACAACAATGCGAACTCAATCAATCATGCAAGACTCTTCATATGAGTCTAGACCTATTATAGAACCACTTAGATTAATGATTCCAATCATATACCTTCACCGCATATTGATCTAACATGACTGTCAGCTTAACCCTTAAGTGCACACGCAACTAGCTTAGTTGTCATACCATAACCTTCAATGCGAACCATATGAGACTTTGAAATTCATAACCAACATTCATTATGGACCTCTTATCATACCTTCAGAACCGCAAAGTATAATACTCTTTGATAGTGAAATGCGGATCTTAGAACTGTTGTTCTGTCATGGAGAAATACTGTCAGACTGGAAGCCGATACTAGAGAACTTGTAAATTGTGATCCGACAAACTTCAAGCTCTATAACTTTGGATTTGGATGCTCATGACATATATCTTCAATACCTCAAAACCACAAATCAAAATTTTTATCAGCGAGGGAATGCGGACCAAATTACTAAAGTACTATGGATTGTTTTTGACTTAAATCTGTTTCCCAGACTTAGATATTTCATGGTATGACTTCCAGAGGAAGTCAAGACTTGAAAAATGGAACATAACATCATCAGATAGCTGAGAATAACATACCAGAACCGCATAATGTGATCTTCAAGTGTGGAGGAGTACCAGCTGAATTACTATCACTCTCTTAGTACCTTGTCAATACTTAGTCAATTTTGGCTAAGTTTGTCTTTCCAGACCAAAGGGCTATGCACAACTTTCTCATGGAAATTGTCTCCAAACATGTCAGGTTGTTGCCATCAATGACAACATCACATCAACAGTGTCTCTTGACTATGTTGCCAATATATATATATACACACACACACACACACATAGTACAAGTGTGTTTATCATAGATGGATTAGTATGTGGATTACTATCAGTTCTTGCATCTTTATTATTATAGTTAATGATTCATGTTAAATGTGATGTTTAATTGGTTTATATGATATGATGCCACGCTCGGTGTTTATGTTTTGCTTCAGCTATTATATATGAGCAGGTACTGTGATAACTAGAATGTAACTCAAACACAACGCAAGTGACTTAGACTCTAGATAACACATGCACTACACCCTTGCTAAAGGTGTCAGTCGAATCACTCTTACCTTTCTGGAGATAGCTAATTAGATAGGGATGATTGAGATGATTACTCTCTTCACATGGAAGAAGAGCATCATGGGTGTGAGTGGAGTTGTTGTGTTGTATGTTTGAGTTGTTGAATTTGTGTACCTCATGATGAGACCAAGGGTTTTCTTGATGTTTTTCGTATGTTTGTTTAAAAATGTTATTTGATTTATATGCTTCATGACAAAACCAAGGTCTCCTTTTATGTTTGTTTTCGAATGAAAGTTGAACGCTTTATGCCTCGTGACAATACTGAGGGCTTGAATCTTATGAGTTTCTAAATGTTTAAAATGAATTTATAATGCAATTAATCCTAATGTAATGCAATCTTCTCTTCTCCCAATTTTAAAGATGATTTAATTACTATGAAAGGGAAAAATGAATGCAAACTATATGGTTTTCCCTAATGCAATGTAACTATGATTTTTTGTATGTTTTCCAAGATTTGAAGTTTATAATCTAATTAAACAAATTGATATTACTCCAAGAAAAACAAGAAACTTATTTTAATAAAAGTAAATAACTCTTCTTTAACTTTAAATCCTATCAAGAGAAAGGCAAAACAACATTTTACTTAAATCCCAAGAGCAAAATGTGAGTTGATTACTATAAAAGCAATAAAGAACCTATAATAATGGGAACCAATGCCTGGATATGTCCTCAGAGGTCATGTGTAGCAACCGTCTCCTCCTTTGCAGTAGTGGGGTCCTCTTGGCAATAGGGATAAAAACAAGGACATGAGGAAATAAAAAAGGTGGCTTAGAAGCAATAACAAATTGAGAAGAAAGGAGTGATCCTTGTGCAAGCATAAAAGCTAGAGTGGATGCTATGTATAAGCTTGGCTAAGGCAAGATACATGAAAATAACCTTCTAAGGGAAAGCTTAGAAGCTTTGCAAAATAAAAACTAAACTAAACTAAGAGGCTCAAAGGCCTATGAAGAAGCTTGTAAATAAGCTTGTGCGTTCTTGAACTAAGAAGTGATGTTAAACAATGAAGAGGTGAGGGGTATTTATATGTAAAAATGGAAGGGAGTGGGAGAAGAGATAAGATCAAAAGAAAGCACAACTCAAGAAGAAATAGAAACAAACTCATAAATAACTAAAGAGATAAGAAGAGAACTCAAGAAAACTAAAAGAAAACTAAAGTGAACTCAAAGAAAAATTAGAAAGAATTTAAAAGGGATAAGATTTGATCATGAATTCACAATATAAAGAAAGACTAAAAAACCACAAGTTGGCATGAAAAAATAGAAGTTAAAACAGGTTAAAAACGAAAGAAAAAAGCTAGAAATATGAGCTATTCCGTGTGTGCAAAAAGACACAGGGTCACCCCTTTTACCAGTCAGGGTTGCTCAAGTGACCCAAGAACACCAAGGGAAACCCTAAACAAGAAAAACAAATGAATGACTAGGAAAAACATGAGGCAAGGTAAGTCAATTTGGGGGGCTGAAAAAGATGATCAAAGAGGTGAAAAGCACAAGGGACATGTCACCAAGAGAGAAACTACTGAGAGGAGTGTAATTCATACCTATGTGGCCATGATTAGGACCTCTTTATCATCATCAGACTTCCATGTAGGCCTAACATGATTTTAGTACTTACAAGTACACCTAATGTTTAACTTGAGTGTGCATGTACAGGGTTATTCCCCAACAGTGGTTATAAATGAGACATTCATAAGGTTAAAATCTATATATTAACATTTATCTCACTTGATTCGAGTATGAGATGGATCCTATGTATCCTTGTGTTAACCTGGATCCAAATCTGTGGCGATTCTAAAATTTGTATGTTGTGGAAACTCATAAAATGTGTTGAAATCCTTTGTGTGTGTTTAATATTATTTTAGCACTTAGCATTTAACATTTATCTCGAAATGTGTGCTTATTGTGTTTGTGGAAAAGAGATTTAATTATGTTTTTGTAGAAAAGCCTAGGGTATTTCATTATTCCTTGTGAAAAGAAAATTATAATAAAAATTATTGCCTTAGATAATTAAATTATATTGTGTGAAGAGAATATATCCATTTGATAAATGTGAAGTATATTAATTAAATAGTGTGAGGGGGAAATCTAGTTATTCAAATCAATGAAAACAAAAACCCAAACATCTACAGAATAATAAAAGTAAAAGAGATAAAAACAAAGAACAAACAATACCTTCACCTTTTAGCTTTTTGCCTTCTATAGTTCGCCTATCTTCGTTTGATCTTGATTGTGAAGCCCTCAAAAGTTGTTGCTTGCTTGCTTGTTTGAAGATGACAAATGAAGAATGGCTAGGATACTTTGGTGTTTGAAGATGAGCCTCAAATACAGAAATGGAGAAAGTTATGAAGTGCTAAATGGAATAGGGGTGCCAAAGGCGCGCTTAGATTCCTGCAGCATAAGTTTACACAAACTCCAGATATATGAAATGAAGAGAAGAAGGTTGTATTTATAGAAGAGAGTGAGGGAAGATCAATGGTTGAGAAGAAAAGAAGGGATCAATGGAGGAGGCTCGTTGAGGAACGTGCAACAAATGGAAGAAGGACACATGTCATTCCAAAAGCAGTTTTGTTGAGTAAACTCCTCTCTTGATGAGGATGAGATTTGATTTTCTTAAATTAGAATTTATTTTTCTAATTTAAGAGAAGATTTGCTTTAAAGATGCTTTAAAACTGCTTTTACTTTTGTAACTCAGAGTTTTGCTTTTGTGTGACAAGAGGAAAGTTATTTTTGGAAGATAAGAATGATTTTTCGAAGAGATAAGAAAGCATAATTAAATAAAAGATTTATTTAATTATTTTTATGGATATTTGAGAGGAATGAATAAAATATAGAAATATATTTTATTTTTGTGAAGATATTTGAAGAATAAAATAAAATATAAAAATATATTTTATTTAGTGGAGAATTTAGATTTTATTTAAATAAAATTTGTATTTTATTTAAATTTGGAAGAATAAGAGATTTTAATTAAATAATTAAAATTATTTAATTATTTTAGAAGAATGAAGTTGGTGTAAGAGACTTTAATTAATTAAATAAAATGTAATTTATTTAATTAAATGAGAGGGGATGAGTCAAATAAATAAATAAATGTATTTATTTATTGATAGAAGAATGTGAATGATGAAATAAATATTTAAAATATTTATTTAAGTAGAGTCATACCAATTTTAGGTGTATACATTTTGCCCTTCTTTGATACAATGTGTTTTATCACGTTGTTTCAAAGAATAAGATTGTCTGAAAATGATACATGCCCCAGTTTGCCCCTGGTACAAGTTTAACGACAGGATGCCCCCTCGGGAGATTGGACGGGGAGACGGTAGAAAGGCATGAGACGGACAATCTCACAATGAAGAAGAGGAGAAATAGGAGAAGAAATGGTTGGATGCAGAAGAAAGAGGTGAATGATATGTGATGCAAGATAAAATGATGACCCACACAAGCAAGCCAGCATGCACAAATGATACAAGAACAGGCAAGGTATTGCCCCGGTCAAGCGGTAAACCAATGATATAGATCGATGATATCTGGTGTCAGGAATGAAACATGTCGTATAAGACTCCGGATCTAGTTTCGATAATGCAACATCCTGTCTAAGACATTTGATATGATAACAATAAACGATAGTGTTGTCATGGTGGGGAACGATATGTCCCTAGAGCAACACGAAGGATAGTTATGACTCATTGATATGGTTTACGACAAGATTAGGATCAAGACTGCCAATTGTGAGTGGATCATTTGACAAGATTGACTAACATGATTGGTATGGATTAAGGATAGACTTGCATTTGGATCATTGTTTAGATTGACTGGACAAGGATGAAAGATACGATGATATATAGAAATTTGATTGATAGAAGAATGACTTGACAGAAGAAATCACAAGCTTTTCTTTATAAACATTGATACGCTGCATAGAATTTTATTGCATGGGATATGGATATGGATATGGATACGGAATGCAATTGGATACAGTATGGATATGGATATGGATATTTGTCATCTTGATATAGCAAGTATTTTGAAGCGCTTATTTTATCATTGGTCTCTTTTTGTATTTTTCACTTTTTTGGAATGTTGTAAGGGAATACAAGCATCTAGGTATAATTAGACTGAGATGACCTGAGTATTCCTTACATGGATTTTGATATAGCAAGTTCATACAAGCATCTAGTCAAACTTGAATCTAGATGACCTGAGTACTTCTTGCGTTTCAACAGACAAGGATTGCCCCTTTTCATGTTTAGACCTTGGAGTCCTCGATGAACTTTTTGCTGATCATGTCATTAGACAAAAGTCATCACATTACTAAAGTTTAATCCACAAGCAGCAGACAAAGAAAAATAATGCCCCCATCATAGCATCTCTGGCTTTTGGCATCCTCGAGTAGCATAGGAAGACATAATGGCAAAAATTCAAGACCTTGTAAGTTAACCTGTTGACAAAACATTCTTGCATTAGATGTGTCTTTTGCCATAATTGATGTAGAATTGTTTGAAGTGTTTCGACATGGTACTCTGCTTTGTTTTGGATAGGTTGATGTTTCGAGCCAAGATTTTTGCTGTTGGGTAGTTTGTTTTCCTGCTGTTTGTTTTCCTAGAAAAGGTATCGCAATCCTTATTGGTATCCTCTTAGAACAATGGCATTCAAGAATCCAAATCCGCAAGTAGGTCGAGGAGTTGCCCCTAGTTTAGACAAGGATCGACTTATTATGAGTGAGATGACAGACAGACATGGAGAGACGGACCCTAAGGGACTGACCTAGTGCCTCGGGGGCTCACTGCTAAATGGCCTTGCCTACGTGACGACGCAGAGGCAACGCAGTTCGAGGTAAACCCTGATGGACCTAAGACCTAGGCGATGAGAAAGTGGTGCGGACTCAGAGAGACAGAAGGACTAGACATGGGACAAATGGGACAATGGAGCCTTAGGGGTGCATTGAGAATGGCCTTGCCTACGTGATAACTCAGAGGCAACGTAGTTCGACAATAGTTCAAAGGACAGGTTCAAGATGAACGATATGAAGGACACAAGAGATATGAAGTCAGAACGGATGGAGGAAGTGGTTTGTCGAAGATAGCGCCTGTTTACCAGGTTTTCACCACTTGCTTTTATTTGCACGAGAAGCTAAAAGTACACATAACACCTGTTTGCCAAGTTTTCACCATGGTACCTATCCTAGGCGCCTGTTTGCCAGGTTTTCACCGTAGGACGATTTTTTTTCTATTTTCTCAATTTTTTTGATTTTTTTGGTCTGTTTTTTATCACTTTTTCAATTTTTTTGGATTTTTTCAGGACTCCCTTACATTGGGGTTTTCAGGTATAGAACTTGTGAAGGTGCATGTTGCTGATAGGATCATCGAACAGTTCACCTTCAGATGTAGCCAATTGATATGCCCGATCCATAAGTTGTGATGATGACATAGGGACCCAGCCAGTTAGGTTCAAATTTTCCTTTCTTTTCTCTGTCTTGATGATTTCTAGGATTTTCTCTTAGGACTAGGTCACCGACTTGGAAGATTCGGGGCTTTACTTTGTGATTGTAGCTTCTGGACATGCGTTGCTGATATGCTTTCAGGTGGTTAAAGGCCTGTTGCCTTCGCTCTTCGAGCAGCTCTAAATCTTGGAGTCTGGTTACTCTATACTCTTCATCTAATATGAGGCCTTTTAATGAGACTCGCAAGGATGGGATCTCGACTTCAATGGGCAAGATAGCTTCAGATCCATAAACTAGGGAGTATGGTGTTGCACCAGTGGGTGTGCAGATGCTTGTGTGGTAGGCCCACAGTGCGGGATTCAGTTGGACATGCCAATCACGGCCGGCATCATTGACAATCTTCTTTAGTATTTTTAGAATGGTTTTATTCGATGCCTCAGCTTGGTCGTTACCTTGTGGGTAATAAGGAGTTGAGAAGCGGTGTTGGATATGGAATTTGTCGCATAGTTCCCTGACATCTTGGTTTTTGAAGGGTCGTCCATTATCCGTGATAATGGACGAAGGGACACCATAATGACAAATGATATAGTTCAGGATAAATGAGGCAATCTGTTTGCCTGTGATGTTGGCTAGAGGCACAGCTTCAATCCACTTCGTGAAGTACTCTGTGGCAGTGATTATGAATTTATGGCCGCTTGAGGAAGGAGGGTGAATCTTGCCCACTAAGTTGAGTCCCCACTGACAAAAAGGCCAATGAGTTGTTAATGGCTGTAGCTCCTGCGCTGGTGCATGTATTAGTTTTCCATGGATTTGGCATTTTTTGCACTTTTTCACAAAATGATAGGAATCTTGTTCCATTGTTGGCTAGTAGTACCCCATGCGTATGAGTTTCTTGGCTAGGGTAGGGCCACTAGAGTGGGTCCCGCATATCCCGTCATGTATTTAGCTTATAGTAGTTTGATATTCCTCTCTATCTAGACACCTAAGGAGAGTACCATCAAGACCTCAGCAGTACAGGGTGTTAGCGACAATGGTATACCGGGATGCCTACCGGATGAATGTACTTTTTTGGTTGCTAGAAAGGTCAGGTGGGAGGGTATTCTCTTTTAGGTAGGCAAATATTTTACCATAGAGTGGGGAATTGGTTCCTATAATGTGGCATATGATATGGGACTCTAGGGTGTCATAAGCTGGATAGGAGACCAGCTCTACTAAGAACTCATATCGTGTTTGATTGCCTGGAATGTCAAGGAGAGATGCGATTGTAGCCATTGCGTCTGTAGGTTTATTCTCGATCCTTGGTATTTGTTTGAATGATATCTTGATGAAATATTCCTTGAAGTCATCTACCATTCGTTTGTAAGGAATCAGTTTCTCATCCTTCGTTTGGTAGTCGTCATTTACTTGGTTGATGACCAGTTGTGAGTCACCATAGACTTGAAGTTCCTTGATGTCCCACTCAACTGCCAGCTTGATACCAATGACCAGAGCTTCGTATTCCGCTATGTTGTTAGTGCAAGGGAATATTAATCTGTATGACTTTGGAATAGTGTCACCATTAGGTGTGATTAATAAGATACCTGCCCCCAATCCATGTTGAGTGTAGGAGCCATCAAAGTACATTTTCCAGTTTGCTGTGTTGACGTGGAAGATAGACTCATCTAGAAATTCAAAGCTCAGGGGGTTGTCATCCGTTAAAGGTGCCTCTACTAGTTGATCTGCAAGCACTTGTCCTTTTATCACTTTTCTATCCACATATTCGATGCCGAACTCACTGAGAAGCATTACCCATTTTGATAATCTACCTGTTAAGGCATCCCTGTTGAGCAAGTATTTCAGTGGATCAATCTTTGCCACCAGTTTAACAGAGTGTGCCAGCATGTAATGTCTCCATTTTTGCGAGGCGAAGACCACTGCTAGGCATGCTCTTTCTATTGGTGTGTATTGTAATTCGTATCCGACGAGTGTTCAACTAATGTAGTAGATAGCTTGTTTTTTTCCATCATAGTTCTGTTGAGCAAGGAGAGCTCCCAGAGCCATTGGTGTAGCTCAGATATACAGTAATAGAGGCTTGCCCTGAATTGGTGGCATTAATACTGGTGGCTTCATTAGGTATTCCTTTAGCTGTTGAAATACCTGCTCACATGACTCGTTCCATTTGAAGGGTACATTTTTGTGTAGCAGATGAGAGAATGGTGGCACTTGTCTGCCAGTTGGGAAATGAACCGTCTAATAGACTATAATTTGCCTTGTAGGGATCTCAATTGAGTCAAATTTTTAGGAGGTGGCATCTCCATTATGGCCTTCACCTTAGCGGGATCAACTTCAATATCATTTGCAAACACTATGTATCCCAGTAATTTTCCTGATGTAACCCCAAACACACTTTTTTGGATTAAGTCACATGTTAAACTGTTCCAGTCTGTTAAAGATCTTGTCGAGTACTGCTAGATGCCCTTCTCTTGTGAGAGACTTTGCTAGAATGTCATCGACGTAGTCTTCCATTATAGTATGCATCATATCGTGGAAGATCGTTGTCATGGCTCTCTGATATGTTGCCCCAACATTTTCAGACCAAACGGCATAACACACCAGCAATAAGTTCCCCAAGGACATGTGAAGGCAGTTTTGTGTTGGTCTTCGGGTGCAATCTTTATCTGGTTATATCCTGAGAAACCGTCCATGAGTGATAGCATAGTGTGTCTTGCTGTAAGATCAACAATCATGTCTATGTTGGGCAGGGGGAAGTCATCTTTGGGACAAGCCTTGTTCAAGTCTCTGAAATCATTGCATATTCTGACCCTGCCATCTGGTTTGGCCACGGGTACTATATTCGAAACCCATTCAGGATAGTCTATAGGCCTGATAAATCTAACGTCCAACAGCTTCTTTAGTTCTTCTTTTACCATGAGGGCCACATGCGGATGCATCTTTCTGAGTTTTTGTTTGACTGGTTTAGCTCCCGGATCTAGAGATAAATGATGCACGATAAGATTTGGATCTAGCCCTGGCATGTCGGCGTATGTCCATGCAAAGTTGATCTATTTTCTTTTGAAGAAATCTATAAATGCTGGTTTTTCATGTTCTATTAGAGCCTTTGCCATGTGGACCATTCTGGGATTATCACCTATGTTGACATTGATTGCTTCCGCTGGTTCTATCAAGATCGATGATCTCTCCTGATGTGAAATATTGGGGAGAGGGTCAAGCCTTCCATCCTTCGGCACCTCAGAGAGGTTTTCACTGCTGGATACGCCTTTATTTTTACTATTTTGATGATCTAACACTGCCGCGGAGCAGTTTTTACCATTAGATCATTCTTTTATTTTGATATTTTTATGACTGAAAGGCTTGGCTCTCTCTCCAAAATAGGCCTTCTCATTGAGTTCAATAGCATAGCCAGCTCTATGGTCTCCTATAGGTATGTGATCTCTAAGCTCAAGGTAATCGATGATTGCGTCATCATTTTCGAAGGTGTCTAGTTCAGGGGTGGTACCTTCGAGGTCCTAGTCGATAAGTTCAGGGTGCACTAATGGTAAGAGATCATTAGGTTGGTCTTGGTCAATGGTGTTGATGGTTAGGATAGAGTTATTGAAGGAGCGGACAAAGTCTGCGATGGTACTCTCTAATAGTGGGTCCGTCAAGGGGGGAAACATTCCTTCCTCATGATTTTCACTATTGTTGTTATGTGGGTCAGAGTCTAATGGCCTAGCCCTTGGACCTTGTCTCTCGTTGGCATGGGTCGGGTCGTACTCATGGACAATGTCAATATCCTTCTTGTCACAAGACATCTCAGAGAGGCTATCCCATTCATACTCGTTAGAATCAGTTTCGCTCCCCAGTTGCATTCGTTGAATTTGTTCAACCAGATTACTAGTAGAGGTTTCTAGTTGTTTGCCTTTGTTCTTGTTGGTTCTGTTGTTTCTTGGTGCTCTAGTGTAGCCTAGCCCTGTAGTGTCTCGGGTTGTTAAGGTATGAGGTTGGATGGGTTCAGTGATGCCATCCTTTCTTGATCCAAGTGGACTGTGTCCTTCATATCCCATTCTCTGTAGCATTTGGTAGCCTTGACCATACTATTCTGTTGGTATAGTGGGATGGTCATGTTGCGTTGAGGAGCTAGCTTCATCTTTGTATAGCCACTGTAGGACATCTTTTTCATCACTTTCATCTTCTAGGCTTCCCCATTTCACAAATGGTCCTTTGGTTGGCTTCTCTGTTGTGGGTGTTTTTAAGATAGGTCTCCCATAGGATCGAGGAGATAGGGGCAGTTGTGCCAAGCAGAGGGACTGAGATATCGTGTACTCACCCAAGCCTTTATCTTTGAGTTGGAGTTTAGGTTGAGGTTCCCCTGAAGAAGAAGCAAGTGTAGCTAGGTCAACATGAGATGAGGAAGAAGCAGAGGCACGGTTATTGGGAATCACCACTTCTGGTTTGGGATGGATAGAGTTGCAGTATTGATAGGGGTTAGGATCACCTTGGATGGTGATCTCTTGTCTTTCATGTGGGAACTTGATACATTGATGGTATGTAGAAGGTACTACTTTTAAAGCGTGGATCCATGGTCACCCAAGAAGAATGTTGTATGCTAGCTCCATGTCAAGGACTTGACAAGCTACATCTTTCACTACGGGGCCCACCCTGATTGGTAGGGTAACAATTCCTTTAGACGTTCTTTCTTCCTCATCATAGGCTTTTATGGTGATTTTTCTTTTCGGATCTATAGCCTTCTCTAAAAACCCCAATGTAAGGATTAGCTTCAATGTGCAGATATTCAAACCAGCCCCTCCATCAATTAGGATTCTTTTGATCTTGTGCTTGTGTATGAAAGCTTCAATGTGAAGGGAGGTGTTATGGGGTTGAGTGATAGACATATCATCCTTCTCAGTGAATGATAGGGAGTGCGGTGAGGTGATGTGACCGACCATAGTTTGGAATTGCTCTTCAGCTAGGTTCGTGGGAACGGAGGCTTCTGCTAAGGCTTTGTCGAGTATAGACCTATGGGAAGGAGACAGACGCAGAAGTTCTAACATGGAGATGTGTGCAGGTGTTTTATGGAGTTGATCCACGATACTGTATTGACTAGACGGAGGAGCAGAAGCTCCTCTAAGGGTGACTCTATTACTACGGGTAGTAACATTGCAGTCTGGATCCTTGTTGATAGTGATCACGTTAATGTGTGAGTCACTTTCATAGATATGGTTAACAACATAGTCGTATCTGATATTCGTGTAATTTGCGTTGTTAGAGCCATGGTTATTTCTGTTGGAAGGACCTCCTTGCTCGTAGTTAGGAAGAGGATCCTTGAATACCTGATGATCGTTGTTTGAGGTATGTCCATTAACAGATATCTTGTTTTGATCTATTAAGTCTTGGATTATATGCTTGAGTGCAATACAATCATTTGTCTTGTGTCCCTTGTTTCGGTGATATTCGTAGAAGTCATTGTCATTCCACCAATGGGGTTTGACCTTTGGTTCGTACTCTCGTGCTGAAGGAAGCGTTATGAGATTGCTGGTGATTAGCTTTCGTAGGGCAATTTCTAGTGACTCATCCAGAGGTGTGAATTTTCTCCTTGGCTGAAAGTTGGTAAACCTAGATTCAGTATTTCTTGGTTTGTTTTGCGGGGGATTACTTTGAGGTGTTGATAGGTTAAAAATTGGTTGTTTAGGAGCTGCATTTTTGGCATCCACCACCCCATCATTCACAATGTTCTTGGTTTTCATCCAGAATCTAGGTTTGTCATTGTTGGTGTTGGTATTAGGAGTGTCCTTATAGAGCTTGATTTGACCCTTTGCGATTAGAGCTTTTTCTATGATAAGGCCCATCTCAATGACTTTGTTAAAAGAAGTGGGACATTGGATTTGGATTTGGTAGCTTAGGTCTGTTTGCAGATTGTGGACAAACATCTCTAGCATTTGTTTCTCTGGTATTTGGTGTGGGCACTTGCTTGCCAGTTGTCTCCATCTCTGTAAGAAGGCAGCGAAAGATTCTCCTCCTTTCTATTTGGTGTTACAGAGAGCCAATATTCAGATGTCGTGCTCAATATTGTATGAGAAGTGGGTGACAAATTTGTTGACAAGTTCATTGAAGGTTTTAATACCAGGTGGCAGCCTAGAGAACTAATCCATGGCTTGTCCTCCCAAGCTCCGTGGAAATAGTCGCATAAGGTAAGTGTCGTTACGTGCGACCTCTAGACAAGCAGCATTGAACTCTCTGATATGATCTCTTGGATTGCCCTTCCCTCGATACTAATCAAATTTAGGCACCTCAAATTTTGAGGGGAAGGGAATCATGTTTAAGGACCTATCAAAGGGATATGGTGAAATCTCCTCTAGGGTGTAATGTTTAGTCGATGCTCCCGTTTGTATGTCTAAAAATTTTTGTTCGAGAGCTTCATATTTTTGGTTCATTAGACTTAGAGCATCCAAGGAGTCTATTGTTGCTTTGCTCTTATCCGTGGGTATTTCATCTTGTCTACTTCCTTCAGGGATTCTCTCTTCGTCAGTTTCTTTGAGAGCCTCTACGTCATAACCTTTGGGAAGTTTTACTCCTAGGTTTGCTAGGTGTAAGAAAAATTTTGTAGGGTCTTGTGCAAGCACTCCTTCTAATAGGCGTTGAAATTTTGGGTCATGTTGTGTTTTAAGGATCTCTTCCATGGAAGGTTCTTCGTCACTTTCGCTACCATCAAAAATACTTTTCTCTGCCATTTCCAACTGTTTTTGTTTTTGTAAAGTTGTCAAGACCATGCAAGGTAGTAAGGAGATGGGATGAGGTGAGATTGAAAGATTTTAAGCAAGGTGCTAGGATGAAACAAGGTTTTAGCAAGGTTCCTCTTAGATCTAGATGGTGTCAAACAAGGTGGGTATTAAAAAGCGATAATCAAAAGCTAGGATGTTAGGAATCCGTTACTTGACGTTGACTAGCCTTTGCACAATCCACTAGTGGAGTTCCGATAGAGAAGGATAAGTAATCCTTGATACTTGGAGGCTCACTAGGTCTTGTTTGAGATTTGATTTTGATCAAGAAAAATTTGACTATAACCTTGTTGGAAACTTGGAAAAAGATTTGGCGAGATTTTGGATGAATAAGCAGCTATGGTGCGGATAAGAGAGAAATGGTTGATTTTGCAAGGTCTTTAACCAGATTTTGAAAACTAGAATAGGTTTGAACTGGTTTTTGAAAAGTATTGATAAATTTTGCTCTTTGGAAGATACTGGATTTTAGCTCTCAGGTTTAAATGCGCAACAATAGTTTAAATGCGCAACAATAGGAGTCAAATGCGCCAAAAGTCGGTACACATGCGCAATACTGGTGAAGTTTTAAATGCGCAAAGACAGAGTTCAAATGCGCAATAATGGCAAATGCACAGAAAGTTGATTCAAATGCGCAATAAGTCGATGCAGATGCGCAATTCTAGCTATTTTTTGTGTTTTCTCATAATTTTGGGAGTTTTGGATTGTTTTCAGGATTTCTGTTGTTTTTGGTTTGAAAAACTTGGTGTTTCTGATGATGTTGATGTTCAATTATGGCAAAAGCATAGCAAACACATAGAAGTTTTTCATGATTTTTATCTTTTTTTTGTGTTTTTGGACTATTGTGACTCAAAGACAAGTACAACCTAGGCAGGATGTGACAATATTCATTGAATCCTCTGGCTGTGCAAACTAAAAGCGTGTAGCTCCAGGATCTGATAGCACCGGCTCCCCTCCACGGCACTCACTTCTCACGCATATCAGATTTGAGTTTCCTTAGGCTCGTACCCCCACCGAACCTTAGGATTTTCCCTGCTACCTCTACTTAAAGCCACAAGAATCGAGGCCACCTCAAGAGCTCCGCCCTTTGCATCAACAAATAGGTGTTTTTGGCTTGCTACACATTTGGTTCTTAGTTAGGGCAACTGTTCGAGTGGTTACACATGTGGCAGCACTACTCTCCGTTATGGAGTCTCCCAGCCTCAAAGGGTTATGCCTATGAGGGTTTTGGGGGAGGGTGGTCGTCGGTGTAACACAACAGCACTCATTGCTTGAGGTTTTCACCCCAAGCACAATTTATTTTAAGTGGCTTGGTAGGGCTTGGCTTTAGCCTGTTACCACTCAGGGTCGTTCCCACTTGGACAAGTGTGCATCCAAGGGCAGGCCCCCCTAAAGGTTTGACAAAAAGAATGACAAGTCTGGCACTTTGATCACCCAGTTAAGGGGAGAGCATAAGCCTATTGTCATTCACAAGCACAGAGTACAGTTGTTCACCCAACCTAGTTAAAATAGAAAAACTAAATGGGCTAAGCTAATTTATGCACTCACATGATTGTTAACTTGAAAAGTGATTAATCATAGCATTGTTCATTTCCCATTTGTTAACTTTGAAAGTGATTAATCATAGCATTGTTCATTTCCCGTTTGTAGAAGATAGCAGTGATTAAACTAGAAAATAAATCCACAATGCAAGATGGCAATTTGGTCCAATTACTTCCTTCCTAGTTAGGGACTATGTGTAGTTTGTCATGAAATGCAATTTGATTACTTCACCCCTAGTTAGGCTAGATGAACTAAGCAAAATATCTAGATGACCTAATCCAGCCACTACTCCTGCAAAACAGACGTTAGTTTTAGCATGTAAAAATTAGAAAACCTAAAAATAGAAATCAGGAAACAGATGCGCAACACTGCAGCCCAAATGCGCAGAAACAGGGAGTGTGCAGCTTTTTGAACAGAAGCGCAAATACAGAGATCAAATGCGCAAAAAGATGAGGTACAGGCGCAAAAATAGTAGATACGCAAAAAGAAGAGGTGAATGCGCAAAAAGGCAGGGTAAATGCGCAACTTTGACAGATGTGTAATCAGACAGAGTGTATGCGCAAATGGAACTTAGTGCCAAATCCAAGGATGAATGCACAACTGCGAAGTTTGTATGCACAACTGCGGAGGTCGAATGCGCCAGACTGTCGTATGTGCAAAAGCAGGATGTAAATGCATAACTTAGAAGGTCAAATGCACCCACTCGAAAGGTAAATGCGCAGTTTGGGAGGTTGTATGCGCAAGACTGGCTCTGTCAGAAACCTGTATGGACCTATCTAGAAAAAAAACTCAGATTTTTTTGATTAGTAAAGGGGCAAGGGCCCCACGGTGGGCGCCAAAATGTGAGGGGGAAATCTGGTTATTCAAATCAATGAAAACAAAAACCCAAACATCTACAGAATAATAAAGGTAAAAGAGATAAAAACAAAGAACAAATAATACCTTCACCTTTTACCTTTTTGCCTTCTGTAGTTCGCCTATCTTCGTTTGATCTTGATTGTGGAGCCCTTAGAAGCTGTTGCTTGCTTGCTGTTTGAAGATGACAAATGGAGAATGACTAGGATACTTTGGTATTTGAAGATGAGCCTCAAATACAGAAATGGAGAAAGCTATGAAGTGTTAAATGGAATAGGGGTACCAAAGGCGCGCTTAGATTCCTGCAGCATAAGTTTACACAAACTCCAGATATATGAAATGAAGAGAAGAAGGTTGTATTTATAGAAGAGAGTGAGGGAAGATCAATGGTTGAGAAGAAAAGAAGGGATCAACGGAGGAGGCTCGTTGAGGAACGTGCAACAAATGGAAGAAGGACACATGTCATTCCAAAAGCAGTTTTGTTGAGTTAACTCCTCTCTTGATGAGGATGAGATTTGATTTTCTTAAATTAGAATTTATTTTTCTAATTTAAGAGAAGATTTGCTTTAAAGATGCTTTAAAACTGCTTTTGCTTTTGTAACTCAGAGTTTTGCTTTTGTGTGACAAGAGGAAAATTATTTTTGGAAAATAAGAATGATTTTTCGAAGAGATAAGAAAGCATAATTAAATAAAAGATTTATTTAATTATTTTTGTGGATATTTGAGAGGAATGAATAAAATATAGAAATATATTTTATTTTTGTGAAGATATTTGAAGAATAAAATAAAATATAAAAATATATTTTATTTAGTGGAGAATTTAGATTTTATTTAAATAAAATTTGTATTTTATTTAAATTTGGAAGAATAAGAGATTTTCATTAAATAATTAAAATTATTTAATTTTTTTAGAAGAATGAAGTTGGTGTAAGAGACTTTAATTAATTAAATAAAATGTAATTTATTTAATTAAATGAGAGGGGATGAGTCAAATAAATAAATAAATGTATTTATTTATTGATAGAAGAATGTGAATGATGAAATAAATATTTAAAATATTTATTTAAGTAGAGTCATGCCAATTTTAGGTGTATACAAATAACTTTGGGAAATATTATTATGGTGAGTTCAATTCATTAGTTTTATTTTAATAAAGGTTGAGTTTTGTTATTTAGGAATTATTGAAATTCAAAAAGGCATGCTTCAAATAAGTAGTTAGTGTGAAAAGGAAAAAAATGGGGAAAAGAGTTTAAGGAATTATAGAAAATAAAGAAAAGGGATTTTGTTTTGCTCATTCTTGTTTTTTGCTCCAAAAATATATCTCTCCCAATTCTTCCCCTTTTGTAAAGAAAAAACACTTGCATTGAAAAGGGAGGATAGATTGGTAGATTGTTTGGTGATTGAAGTTGTTTTGGAAAGATTGCTCGGTGGATTGGGAATAAAGGGTAGTCTTACTTTTTTAAAATTTCTTCCAATTCAAAATATGGAAAAATGAAGATACCATGTAACTCCATTAATGGAGGTAGGGAAAATTGAATGGTTTTGCAAGTTTAAATGAAAAATGGTGAAAATTGTATTTAGGGCTAAATTGAATGATTTGCTTCATGAAATGAATGGCCTCCATTATCTTTTGGCATTTTGCATCCTTTAGTACTATGATTATAGAATTGTGCCTTGAACTTCATGCCACATCCAATTCATGTAATTGGAACGATGGACATTATAGGACTTAAGTATAGAGAGTAGGGAGGAGTGGCTCTCATCGCTTACCATGATCATAAGTGATATGTGATGATGGAGTAGGGGAGAGTTTGAAACCAAGTGAAAACTAGAAATCTCATTGGGAAAATTAAAATATAATAATTAATTTTTTTTGCATCATGATTGAATGCCTTAAGAGGGTCCAATGCCAGTCATGTAGGACATGTCACAACTATTGGGAGCTAGTAAATGTTAGTGAATACTTCATTGAGGAAGTACCACTCCCCACCCGGTATCTTTGCATGGTCGTCATGCCATTGTATTGACACTCCTTACTTGACTTCTAGGATCCTATTCCTTTTGATTCTATCAGATTTTGCATTTGATGTGGTTGTGATCATGTGATTATTACTTGTATAAATTTTGCATTCATTGTACTCGTGTGTTGTAGCACTCTACTATGCAAGTTGATTGGTGTGTGTGTTTCCATACCTTCTATATTACATGAGTGTGCTTGTACCCATGCGACCGTCTCTCAGTTCATTAGGGTGGACCTAAGAGTACTACATGGTTGGGTGGTGTTGTACCACCATTGTGAACCATGTGGACCTTCGAGTTGCTTGGATAGTGTACCAAGAATCTTCCCCTTCTTGTCGACATGGTGAGTTTATAGAGGTAGATGTATTCCTTACTTTCCTTTCAATTTATGTTTTTCATTCTTAAGGTTTTGCAAGTAGATTTTACTACCCATCTTGTTTCTTAGGAATCATGTACATTAGGAGGTTAGCATGTGGCCAAGTTAGATCCCACAAACCCTCAAACGTATCCTCAAGACCATTTGTGAACATCTCTTTAAACAAAAAATGTATGTCTTGTTGAGTGAGAAAACATTCTTGTTATTTTCCCCTACCTTAGTCCCTTTCTATCCTCTTTTTTTGCAATCCAGAGATACAGTCTAAACTACACTATAAGATGGATTTGCCATTCCAAAGTGCATACTATCTATTCATTCCCCAAACCCCAAAGTGCAATAGGGTTAGAGTTTGGAAACCCAACACACAGTGTATAGCATAAGATGCACCGAGATTCTTGAGTCCAAAGTAGTGGATGGTTAGGAGTTTGAAAGTCAATTGCACTTTACATAGTGTGGATTGTCAAAGTCTCCCAAAGTCTAAAGTGTTTCAAATTCTAGAGTTCAATGATCACTTGCACCTTGTAGATGTGTAGAATGCCAATGAGTTCCGAAGTCTGGAGTGGTTTCTAACTAGAATTTGGAACCTAATTGCACTTTGCAAATGTGCAAACTGCAAGAGATTTTTGAAGTCTGACTATCCTCCTAGCTAAGAACCATAGTCTATTTGCACATTGTAGCATGCAAACTGCAAGATTTTCTTAGAGCCCAAAGTCATCTTAGAGTTTGATTCTGAGCTCAGCACAATAATTACACATTGCAATATGCCATTGGAGATTGAAGTCTGAGAGGGTGCAGATTGCAACTGTGACCTGAAACCTGATTCTGAGTTGTTTTGTAGAGTTGCAAGTTGCAACTTGGGTTTGAAGTTTGACTCGTATGCAGGTTCTTTTAGAAACCTAAAATTAGTAGTTTTGATCTTTCTACTTGTCATAACACCATGAAATCTAAGAGGTGGCTTAGCAAAGATGTTGTGAAGGTTTTTTAGTTCTCTTGAGAATGCTATCTCTACTTCGTGCCTCATTTTGTGTGTCAACCATGGCGTCTTGTCCAATTGTATAGTTAAGTCTTTCACTTGTGTCACCTTACTTATGCAATGGTGTGTACACCAAGTGTCATCATGGGTTGCATATGATGCCTTGGGCATGTTAGTATGTTTGTGGTTACTCTTTACTACTTTTGTTTCACAAAAATTTATTTGGTCATCTTTTGTCCATTAATGTCTTGAGCAAAGGATTGAGGCATTACATTTGGTATCAGAGAACATGTTGCTACATTGGGAGCTCTAGTTTGTGTGCTTGCTTATGTGTTTATTTGAGTGATGTTTGGTGTGTTAAGGTTTTAAGTCTTCTTGTTTAGTGTATTCCATAGCGTGATGTAGTAAATTTAGTGTATTTGCTAAATATTTCCATTGTGTTAGGAGAAAGATGCCTTTTAGGTCTTACTGCCCTTGACAAGGAAGGAATTTTGGTCTTGATTGAGAGTCACCAAATATTTAGAGTGATCACTCCCCCATGAGAAGACAATATCAGCCTAAGGACCCCTTAGGTGCACCACAGGTAGCAATCCTTCTTTAGGAGATTTTGGCAAGGTTGACCCCTCATCAAGAGGAAAGACACTTTGGTAGATCACACCCTTCTTAGACAAGGGAAGAGGTTCTGGACATGGATATGGTGAAAGAGAATGCTCTAAGAGACCATGTTAATCTAGAGTGGAGGAATTACCCCTTCGAAATGTGCACCTTTGAAGAGAGAGGTAGTTAGTGGTTGAGGATAGTGTGCCAGTGGCTCACATGAGAGATCTTATGCAAGCTAACCCACCCACCTTTAAAGTTTCTACAAAAGGATCAAAGGTTGAGAATTAGCTCTTATCCCTAGACAAGTTTTTTGTGATGCTTCCTTATGGTAGTAACACCAAGTCTCGATGTGTCATCATGCATTTATGTAGGTTTTATTTCACTTGGTGGTGCCAAGAGGAGAAAAAGTGGCACCTAGAAATTGCTACAACCTCTTGGGAGAATTTTTTGGAATAATTTCATTCCTAATACTTATCTAATAATTTCAAACAATGTCATGTAGATGAATTCCATGAGCTTTGACAACTTGACATGATCAATAACTAGTATGAGAACTTCTTCTTTGAACTTAAACAGTATGCGAGCTTAGTGGAAGATGGAGTGTTAGTTCAGAATTTTGTGAGAGGCTTAAATGCTTGCATCAATGAAAGTGTTCAAGTGTTAGAACTAAAAACCTTGGAGATTGTGGTTGAGAAGGCTAGGCTTATTGAGGAGAATTTGGCTAGGTTATGGTGTTCAAGTTAGAATTCAATCAGTGGCCCCTTATCAATCAGATTCAAGGGTGTGGGGATCTCAACCCCAAACCAAGGGATCTTTCAGGGCACCATCAACACCATCTAATACCTTTCAATAGTAGCAAGAGCAAAAGCCCCATTAGGAACCTCAGAGTGGGCAAGATTTTGGTAGAATCTCTTATGGGCAATGGAGGTCACATCATTATAGAGATTACATGTCCTAATAGCTAGTTGGGGGTGGTCAATCTATTCCCAACCACTCAAGATTCCAGCAGTTGAGTTTACCTCAGTTAGTTCCTACTTGGGTTGTAGGACCATGTTACTCTTGTGGGAAGAAGGTTCACCTTGCAAGGTCATGCCCTCAGGGATTAGCGACAAGTGGTGGTCATAGTGTTGCAATGTCAAAACTAACAATGGGTGACATTGGAAGGTCGTACAAAGTTTTTACTCTGGTAGACAATCACTAGATTGAGCATCAAGGTGTAGTTGTTGAGACCTAAAGTCAAGGAGGGTGGGAAGCTTTCTGTGGAGCCCATTTGTATATTACAACATCAAAGGCTAGAACTTCGAGGTCAAGACCTAGATCAAGTAAGGTTCTAGTGGGACCCTTTGGATGATTCCACAACTACTTGGGAGGATGCCACGTAGCTGAGAGTGCTTTACCCTTACCTTTTTGATGTCTTCCAAGAGTAATCCTAGTTTTTGAGGAAGATATAATGCCTCTAGTGCTTGTGCCTTGTCATTGTTGAATTTTGTTTTAGTTATGCTACTGTTATCAACAACAATGTTTTGTTATGCCATCAAGGTTTTTCTAATGGGGTTTTGTATTAGAATTTAGATGTTTGTCTAGGGATGTTTATGTTGTGACTTTTTATGTTGGATCTTTCACTATTACCATTCCATTGCTTTGACATATGTATATATATTCTATAGGTGTGTTTATTATATGTGGATCAATATGTGGATTAGTATCAATTATTGCATCTTTATGATTATAGTTAATGATTAATGTTAAATGTGATGTTTAGTTGGTTTATATGATATGATGCCACATTGGGTGTTTATGCTTTGCTTCAACTATTATATATGAGTAGGTACACCTGATGTTTGACCTGAGTTTGTAGGCACATGGTTATTCCCCAACAATGGTTATAAATGACACGTTTGTGTTGGGTTAAAATATATGTATTAACATTTATCTCACTCTATTTGAGTATGAGATGGATCATATGTTTCCTTATGTTAACCCAGATCCAAATTGGTGGTGATTTTAGAATTCATATGTTGTGGAAACTTGTAAAATGTGTTGAAATCCTTTGCATGTGTTTAACTTTACTTTAGCACTTTGCATTTAAAATTTATCTTGAAACATGTGCCTATTGTGTTTGTGGAAAAGTGATTTAATTATGTTTCTATCGAAAAGCCTAGGGTATTTTACTATTCCTTGTGAAAAGAAAATTATAATGAAAATTATTGCCTTTGGGAATTAAATTATATCATGTGAAGAAAAGCCGATAGGGGCATGGTTCGGTGGTCAAGTCGCACGGTTGTTGTGGCGGCCACCAAGGTTCAAACCCCCGCAGGGACAATGAGCTCGCAGGTCATGCATGCCTTCACTAGGCTATTGTGCTCACAGGCTATGTGTGCCTTCGCTGGGCTGGCATGCTCGTAGGTTGTGTACCTTCACTGGGCCAATGAGCTCATGAGTTTGACCAAAAAGGATGATAATGACCATTGGGGACAGAGACCCCCCAATTGTGGTCTCAGGTGATAAAGTCATTGGGAAGAGGTCCCCGTAATGGTCTCTCTAGGCCCGGGCGAGGCTAAAAAACCTAGGTACACCTAACAAAAAAATATATCATGTGAAGAAAATATATCCATTTGATAAATGTGAAGCATATTAATTAAATGACTTTGGGAAATATTATTGTAGTGAGTTCAATTCATTAGTTTTATTTTAATAAAGGTTGGGTTTTGTTATTTAGGAATTACTAAAATTCAAAAAGGCATGTTTCAAATAACTAGTTAGTGTGAAAAGGAAAAAAATGGGGAAAAGAGCTTAGGGAATTACAGAAAAGAAAGAAAAGGGGTTTTGTTTTACTCATTCTTGTTTTTTTGCTCAAAAAAATCTCTCTCCCAATTCTTCCCCTTTTGGAAAGGAAAAACACTTGCATTGAAAAGGAAGGATAGATTAGTAGATTGTTTGGTGATTGAAGTTGTTTTGGAAAGATTGCTTGGAGGCGTTCTTGGGATTCAAATAAAGATTGCTTCCATTTTGTGTATGTTCTTCATTTGAAAGATATTTCTCCCCTTTGCAAGTTTAATTTATAAATTTGTATTTTAATGAAAATTCTTCCATTGTCATGCCCACAATAGGTGGAGCATATGGCTTAATTGAGGAATCGAATGAATTAAAACCTAGGGATATTTAGAATTTAAATTGTTTGTGTTTTTCAATTGTAAATTTGAAAACTCCATTTTAGAGCCAATACTATGGCAAAATTTCATTGGATTCCTCTCTTCCCAAATTTTCTATAGATTATTGATGTTGGGTGGATTGGGAATAAAAGGGTAGTCTTAGATTTTGTAAATTTATTCCAATTCAAAATATGGAAATATGAAGGTAGTATGTAACTCCATTAATGGAGGTAGGGAAAATTGAATGGTTTTGCAAGTTTAAATGAAAAATGGCGAAAATTGTATTTAGGGATAAATTGAATGACTTGCTTCACGAAATGAATGGCCTCCATTATCTTTTGGCATTTTGATTCCTTTAGTAATATGATTATGGAATTGTGCCTTGAACTCCATGCCACATCCAATTCATGTAATTGGAATGGTGTACTTTATAGGACTTAGGTATAGAGAGTAGGGAGGAGTGGCTCTCACCTTTTACTGCAATCCTAAGTGATACGTGATGATGGAGTAGGGGAGAGTTCGAAACCAAGTGAAAACTAAATCTCATTGGGAGAATTAAAATATAATAATTAAGTTTTTTCGTGCCATGATTGAATACGTTAATAGGGTTCAATACCGATCATGTAGGACATGTCACAACTATTAGGAGTTGGTGAATGCCAGTGAGTACTTCATTAAGGAAGTATCACTCCCCATATATTTGCTTGGTGATTGTACCATTGTGTTGACACTCCTCGTCTGACTTCTAAGATCCTCATCCTTTTGATTCTATTATATTTTGCATTCGACATGATTGTGATCATGTGATTATTACTTGTCTAAATTTTATATTCATTTAACTCATGTGTTGTAGCACTCTATTATGCATTTTGATTGGTGTGTGTGTGTTGCCATACCTTTTGTATTGCATGAGTGTGCTTGTACCCATGAGATCGTCCCTCAATTCATTGGGGTGGACCTGAGAGTACCACATGGTTGGGTAGTGTTGTACCATCGTTGGGAACCATGTAAACCTCTGATTTACTTGGATAGTTTATCGAGAATCTTCCCCTTCTTGTCGACATGGTGAGTTTATAGAGGTAGATGTATTCCTTACTTTCCTTTCAATTTATGTTTTGATTTCTTAAGGTTTTGCAAGTGGATTTTACTACCCATCTTGTTTCTTGGGAATCATGTACATCAAGAGGTTAGCATGTGGCCAAGTCAGATTGCACAAACCATCAAACATATCCCCAAAACCATTTTAAAACATCTCTTTAAACAAAAAATTTATGCCTTGTTGAGTGAGGAAAACATTCTTGTTATTTTCCCCTGCATTAGTCCCTTTCTGTCCTCTATTTTTTCAATCCAGAGATATAGTCTAAACTACACTATAAGATGAAGTTTCTAGTCCAAAGTGCATATTGTAGTCATTCCTTGAACCTCAAAGTGCAGCAAGCTCAGAGTTTGGAAACCCGACACGCAGTGTATAGCATAAGATGCACCAAGATTCTAAAGTCTGAGGTAGTTGGTGGTTAGGAGTATAGAAGTTGACTACACTTTGCATATTGTAGATTGTCGAAGTCTCCCAAAGTCTAAATCATTTCAAAGTCTAGAGTTTGGTGATCACTTACACCTTGCAGACATGAAGAGTATCGATGAGTTTCAAAGTCTATAGTGGTTGTTGATAAGAATCTAGAACCTGACTACACTTTGCAGATGCCCAAACTACAAGAGGTTTTTAAGTCTAATTGTCCTCCTAGCCAAGAACCAAACTTTGTTTGTATGTTGCAACATGCAAATTGCAAGAGTTTTTCAAAGCCCAAGTCATCTTAGAGTCTGACTCTAAGGTCGGTAAGACAATTACACATTGTAATGTGCCATTAGAGACCAAAGTCTGAGAGGGTGCAAATTGCAACTGCAACCTAAAATCTAAGTCTAATCTATTTTGTAGAGTTGCAAGTTGTAACCCGAGTCTGAATTCTAAAACCCGTATGCAAGTTCTTTCAGAAACCCAAAATTAGCATTTTTATCTTCCTACTTGTCATAATGCCTTGAAATTTAAGAGGTGGCTTAGCAGAGATATTTTGAAGGTTTTCCAGTAGAGAATTCGAAGAATTCCTTAGAAACTTTGTCCCCAATCTTAAGCTAGTGAAGATCAACTTTGTTTTGAGCACCCCTAGCAGAGTGGTTATTAGTAGTTTGATTTTGTTGACAAAGTTTGGCAACTCACAGTTATAGAGAAGGCATAAATACTTTCTCTTCCAACTCCATGGTGGCATAATGGAGCTTTTAGGTGGTTGCCTCATTTAAGAAATGGTAGAAAAGAGCTTGCTACTACCCATAAAATTCATAAGAAGTGAGTGGTATAGTTGATAGCATTATTTCACCATTTTATCTAGCCAATTTGATGCCAAGGACATGGATCCAAATTCCAAACATATTGAATGTGAGCAAGATTTGGTTGATGACTCAACAAAGAGGTGTTGAGAAAAAATGGGTTTTCTCCACCTTGGGCTTGGTGAATTGCCAATACAAAATTCAAATGGAAAATAATCAAAAAGCACAATATCCAACAAAGGCTCAAGTGGAAAAGGAAAATAGTTGGCAAAATAAAATAATGATTAAGTAGAAAACAAGGATCTATCAATTTTTTTGAGAACACTTTCATATCTAGAGTAGAGGTTATTCCATGTGTACCAAAGAGATTGATTGTGATGATGAGCAATATTGGGATCTATTTGTTCTTCCAATGTTGTTAAAAAGATCTAGAAGATTTTGTAATAATTGTAAGGAAACAAATAACAATTATAGAGAATTTTCACAAAGTCATAAAATATACTTAATCCTAATGGACTATTTTCAAAGATCATTATATGATATGATCTAGAGATTTTAATAATGTGCACATAACCAAAACAATTTAGGGTGCATATAATAGCAAAACTCTAGAAGAAATGAAAGAGAAATGCAAAGAAACACAACTCCTACTCTAAATCTAGCTACTACCCCTAATAGAGCAATTGAAGGAATGCATACACAATGGAAAAATAACAAATTCTTACCAAATGCAAATGTTTGATATCTTGGATGTGCTCTTGGATGCTTGATGAAGATGTTGGTTGCTCTTGGAGTCTTCAAAGTAGCAGCATGCACCTACACGAGGAGATTCCTTGCCTTCTTTTGAATTAGTGATGGGTTTAGAGAGCTCCATGGTTGAAAGAATGGAGGAAAAAGATTTTTCCTCAAGATATAGGGCTAAGATTGATTGAGAGGATTTTGAATTTTTAATTGGTGAAAAATGGAGGCAAGGTGGTTGCAAGATGGAGGCCTAGGATTGATTGACCCAGATGAATGGATGAGATGCAATTTTGATTCGAATTTACGCTCATCATTTAATTGGTGAGAAAGAGGTGTCTTTTTGGATGGTCATTATTTAGTTGACTTTTATGAATGGCTAGGATGCAAAGTTAGATTGACTTTGCTTTGGGATCTTTAAAATGTTTAAATGGGTGACATGGATTTTTAGAATATAAGGTTGGATGAAAATGTTTTATTTTTTAAATGGCAAGGTGCATGGTTATGACATTAGTCTAATTAATTAAATAAAATGTTTTGTTTAATTAATTAGTGGTGTCTAATTAATTACATAACATAATTTATTTAATTAATTAGTGGTGTCTAATTAATTAAATAACATAATTAATTTAATTAATTCGTGGTGAATGATGTGGAATGAGAGGTTACAATGCATAGGTGGATTTTTAGTCTCCATAGTACCCATAGTAAAAAAAACTAAAGACTTATGAGATGTTGGAAAGAGTGTATAACTAACCTATGATCTATGTTGTTGGCAAAGTGCATGCATTCCAGAGTGCATGTCCTAGGGAAAAGTGTATCTATGCTTGGACACAGTGCATGCGTAGCAAATTGTGGGCCTTTATGGTGAGGAATATCTATCAAAGACCACGGTTCATACATGCCAAGGTGTGGTGCATGCCTCATGTGCACAACATATGCACTCAAGGCAAGGGAAAGATGAGTTTTGGCATGTTATTATGATAAATGTAGGAGTGATTATCATTGTTGATGACACATGAGAAGAGATCAAGAGTACTAGACTTGATGGCGACATTTGTAAAGGTGGAGTGGGTGACTTTCAAGGTGGTCGAGTTGTGACATATAACACAAATGCTAGTGATTTGAGCTAATAGAGCCATGTTGATGACTTTGGTAGAGTGCTAGCATTCAGAGACCAACACCTTTCATCTACCAACTAAGAAGATGACAATCACATTGGAGGATGTGTGGAGGATCCTATAGATACTGATTTGAGGATGGTCGGTATACTTTCAAGAGAGGCAACCACAAGTGTCAATACATAGATTTCTAAGCAAGGTGGATTTACCACTACAAGAATTATCATTAGATTTGGAGGAATGCAAGGGTATGATGGAGGAGCTTCCTTTAGTCATTACGAATCTTGTCAGTGACATTTTTCTACCTTACAAGATGAGGTGGTATTTGTTATTGGATTGGCAGACTATGTTGTTGATATAGTCAATGAGGAGGTGTTCACATGGGGACCCTATGTACTGGCACAACTATATAGGGATTTGCATTTGATAGTGTACAAGGGAGGCTAGAGCATTGCATCCTCAACACTACTATAGGTATGGGCATGGGATAACATTGTTGTGACATAACCGAAGGGGGTACGAGAGGAGTGGGAGGATGAGGAGTTGTACGTGTTTAGGTGGAGCATGTAGAGGAGAAGCAAATACCGACATCTAGGGGATATACGACACTTCCTGTGGGCACTAGGTGAGCTACAAGTAGGGGATAAAGTGTGGAGACCATATTAGGATTGTGAGGTGTGGGATGAGGATGATGCATATATGAGCTACTCACAGAATCCATGCTACATCATAGGTTGAAGAGAGATTATCATTAAGAGATACAAATCAAATAGGGTATTGTGGTAGTTTGGGCTCTAATAGGGCATTCCAACAGTGCCATATTTAATTGTACAGGTTGCTCGAGAGATTGATTAGTGAGGGGCCTAGGTGGACTTTGGAGTGGTTGTGGATAGTTGGGTGGGTGCATAGAGGATTGTGTGGAAGTACCAAGATGATGTAGTTGATGCTACTATGATAGATGATTATGATGCATGGTGGGCCCAAATGAGGCTAGTGAGGTTGACAATACCTACTCAGGGTACCTAGTAGGAGAGGATATTTTCTACAATGGCCTAGCATGGGCAATAAAGGAAGGGGATGGGTAGAGTACCCATAGTGGTAGCAGTGTTAGGGGATGGAGCTAGAGGTGAGAGAGGTGATGGGGGAGAGGAGCCTATGGATGTGGAGGGGAGAGATGGAGGGGATGGTGGAGGTACATGCATATGGATATCAAGGGAAGGTACATCTAGGTCACCTAGTATATGGGAGGAGGATTATGATGGATTGAGATTAGAGCTAGCCACAACACTAAGTGAGAGTGATAGGTATTAAGCGTAGTTAGCCATAGTATAGGTAGAGTAAAATAGATTATAGGGGGAGAAAGATAGTTTGTAAATACAGGTAGAGAGTTTATAGGCTTAGCTATATAGGGCATAAGCATATGTAGATAGACTATTCCAGGAGCAAGATATAGCATGGAGATTATTAACACTACAAGGGATGGCCCAGGGATACTTAGATATGGCTAGGGCATGGAGAGACCATCAGAGAGACATGAGAGAGGCCCAATATTATAGGTTACTATATGAGCTAGCAGTATCAATAGGGCAGAGCGAACTGACATACATAGAGCAGTCAAGTTCTCAATCAAGAGCATCTATGTCTAGATCAGTATTCATGGGTCCACCTAGATGAGAGCCACCACCACTGTTGCTAGGGGACATAGGCAACCACAGATGAGCATGGATATGAGGTCATTGGTCTATATTATACATGAGATGATTATTTTTGTTGTATATGACAATGATGTACATGATTTTTTGACATGTATATATAGATATGTTACATTTTGTAGACTCGCTATTGGATTTATTATGTGGATGTATATATAGAATTATTGATGTATGGATAACATTATTGATGTATTGATGATGTGCTCATGTAGATGAGTTGATTATGATACACATTAGATTATTCATGTATGAATACACATATGATTTTGTGATTTTTGTGATAATGATATATTGTATTATGATATTTGTGATGATGGACATGATGATATATGATTTTTATGATTGGTTTGATTTGATGTATGGATCATGTTATGATGTGTGAGAGAAGATAGATGTCTTAATTTATATTTATGATGTTATGTTACGATGATGATAATGTTACATGATTCATTACATGGCATATGTCGATATGGGCTCCCAATTTGTGTTTTTCTAGGTTTTATGATGATGTCAGTAGATGGATGTAAATGCTATGAAAATGATGTGAAAAAAGATGATATAATATGATTGAGATATGATGCTTATGATGTGTTTGTGATGGTAGGTACATGCTAGGAATCTTTAAGAAGCTTCCAATGTGTTGAGCAACTTTTTTGTAGCATAAGACATGATGTGACATAACATAAAAGATCAAGGAAACATTGTGCCATATGATAAAGGAATGACCCAAGAAAAATAAATTATAAAAGATGCAAACACACACAAAATATGCAAATTAAAAGATGCCCCAAAAAGCATATCCTTAAGACACATGGTAATGTGGTAACCTTCACAGAATATGTTGCGGGATGACAACAACAAACAAAACATGAACTAAAATTTCATCTCATTAATTATAGGACCAAAACATTGGGTTTCATGATAGTGATAATGATGTTGTGTATGTCCTATCAAAGTGAGATGACTGATCAACCCTAACAAAAACTTTATGTAGATCCACAAGTTGTGATGCATGATTATTTTTCTAAGTTTTAACATTGGTTGCATGCAATGGGTCTATCCAAGCCTTGGTGTTGTTCTCATGTGTCAAACTTGTGCAATGTTTGTATTGATTTGGATGTTCAAGGAACTACGTTATAGGAGAGTACATGTCATAATGCAAAAAAAATGCTTATGGGATAAATCCAATGGTTTTCCCAAAGCATAGATCAATATTTTTCCCTTAGTCCTTAGAAAAATCAAAAGAGGGGATGATGGAAAATAAATGGAATGATTGGATAGATATTGTCCCTGGGTGTAAAAAGATCTTAGAGATAATGGATACTTTGTACTCATGCATGAGGCTTGCAAGTAGGTTTTCATTGTGGTGTTTTCCCAAGGCACCATAAAAATGGTTTTCACTAGAGGGTGATTTTTCTCTTTACTATTTTATTTTGATTTTTTAAAATTTTTTTGGAGTTTTTTGGATTATGAAATTGGTGTTGCTACATTTAGGCATGGAATCACTTGAGGTTCACGATGTTCATTTCTTTCACTAGCTCTTGTCCATTTGGAGTAGCCAATTTATGTGTGTGTGATCCATAGTTGGCAATGATGATATACAGTCCCAACCAATTCAACTCAGATTTTATTTATTCACCCTATCCTAAGTGGTGTTCTTCTAATTTTTCTTAAGCACAAGATTGCCAATCTCAAACTCTCTAGCTTTAATGTGCTTGTTGTAGTTCCAATAGAAGGCGATCTTGATACACCTTCAAGTGTTTAGTGTGCTAAGTCTATGTTCGTCAAGAAGCTCCAACTCATATAGACATGCAACCTAATACTCCTCATCTTCAATCAAGTTTTACAAAGAGATCCATAAGGAAGGTAATTTGACCTCAACTAGTAAGATAACGTTGGCTCCAAAGATCAAGGAATATGGAGTGGCTCCTATGGGGGTGTGGATGCTTTTGTGGTAATCCCATAAGGTAGGATAGATTTGGATGTGTAAATCATGGCTATCATCATTAATGATCATTTTGAGAATTTTCATGAGGGTTTTATTAGATGCTTCTACTTAACTATTACCTTAGGAATAATATGGGTTGGACCATTTATGCTTGATATGGATTTTTTTGCGAAGGATCTAGACTTCAAAAAATTTAAAGGGCTTACCATTACCGGTGATGATGGAGGTAGGAATACCATATCAAAAAATAATGTGGTTAAGGATGAACTTTGATATTTGTTTTCCAGTCACATAAGTGAGTGGAATTGCTTTGATCCACTTTGTGAAGTATTTAGTTGCAATGGTGATGTGTGTATGGTTGTCGAAGGAAAAAGGAGTTGATCTTTCCAATGAGGCCAATGCCCCAAGTAGAAAAGGGGCCAAGGAGTAGTGATTGGTTTCAAGGCTTAAGAGATGAATCAAATCACCATGCTTCTAGAAGGCTACAAACTTTCTCACATGCTAACAAGCATTCTACTCCATGGTGGGCCAATAGTAACTTGTTCTTAGGAGCTTCTTGGCTAAGACTATACCACTAATATGGGCTCTGTAAATTCCATCATGAACCTCTTTCATCGCTAGGTTTGCTTCATTTACATCTATATAGACACAATGTACTGGCATAACCCCTATGATAAAGGGTGTTGCTAAGGGGATTGTAATGGGATGTGCATTGGATGAAGGATTTTTGTTGATTGGATGAAGGATTGAGTGATACGATTTGACAGCTAAGATAGGAGTGGATTTATTAATACCAAGGATCATTGGATACAATGTCACATACCACTTCAGTCTCTGGGACATCATAGGCAAGGATCAATAGTTGTTCGACCAAAAAATTGTACTCGTGAGTATTTATTGGCATTGTGAGAAGGGAATCAATTGTAGCCACAATGTTCATAGCCTTGTTGTTTATCTGAGGGATTTGCTCAAAGTGGATGAGAAAAAAGTACTATTTGAAGCTATCAACCATCCTTTTGTATGAGATAAGCTTATCATCTTTTGTGTAATACTCATCATTGACCTACTTGATGACCAACTAAGAGTCACCAAAAACCAATAGATGTTGCATATTTTATTAAACAACTATTTTCAATCCTCAAATTAGGGCCTCATAATCCGCAATGTTATTGGTACAAGGGAAGATAATTTTGAAAGACTTAGGGATAATATCGCCTTGTGGTGTAAGGAACAAGATCTCTACCCCTAAGCCACAAAATAAAAATAAATAAATAAAGGAAAAAAATGTACACAAATCACAAAACTTAAGAACTTCATAACATACTTACAAACTATAAAACTTATGTGTCATTCTACCAATTCAATCCAATAAACCATGTGGATTCACTCTACTCTTCATGGTGTCAAGTATTGCTTCATGGTTAGACTCGTGAACTTTCCACAAGTTCTTATTCAATGGTCTACCTCCATATTTAATCAATTGAATATTCAATGTCAAGACGAGGTTAGAATAATGAAGAATTCTATTATGTGTGTCAAAGTCCTCAAATAATCACACATTAGATTTATTCATTAGGTACCTTCTAAGCCATGTTCTAGTAACAACCACCAACCCCATAGAATCTATGATAGGAGTTGTCAATTTCTTCTTTGCCTCAACATAATGATAAAAATAATAATGTCCCTTGGTCATTATCTTCATTCACAATAACTCCATAAACATGATCTGTATTGAATTTACAAAAATTAATTCAATGAATGATACCAAAATATTACATAATAAAATAAAATATTAATTCTACTTAAGTAATGCATCTATAATAGCTAGTTGAACTAGATCTGAAATATGGTCAAAATCAACTAATTATTCCATCTCCATGAGTTACATAGTGCTTCTAGAAGTCGAAATGTCTCAAGTGGGATTAAAGTTATAGAACACCATTCATTGACCCATATTTTTTAATCACATTCATTTCAAGCAAAATTTATACATGAAGAACAAAAGCACACCATTTTTCTTGTATGAATAGTCCATGAACCTAAATTTAAGCTTCTAAAAGAGTGGAAATCACTCAATCCTATCACTATACAACAATCTTCATATTTTACAATATTACTGTCTTCTACCAACTAAAAAATCTATGAACTGTAGACTTACCTTGATTGCCTAAACCCCTTGTAGAGTTACACCATTCAACAATAGATACTGCATCTATCAACTTTGCATCATCTTTGTACTTTAACTCTTCTTGAGCTAAGGCTCTTTTAATACATGCTCTACACCATCATGCTCCCATTTTCCATGCATGGCCTCAGAGAGATTCTATATATGTTAAACACCACTCATCATATGTATTCTACTCAACTAGTAGAACATCCATGAGTTTCTTTAATTTTGATGTATAATTATCTAACCATATGATATATTGACCAAATATAACGTTCCTAGTACTCAAATTACTATAGAACATCTCAAATTAATGTTGTACAAACTTTGTAGAATATGTGTGATCATTGTTAACATAAAAATGATACTCCCTTAAGATCTTTTTGTCTTCCTCTATACTATCAGGTGCATGAATGAATGTTATATGCACAAATATAGGAACTTGAGTGGAGTTGTAGTATTGTGATTGAACCTCATTTTGTGGTTGTAGTGTATAATTCTTTACAAAATTTACAACATGATGATATGAAGAGTAAATGTGTCCTTGTATAACTTAAATTGCAAGTCCAACCATCAAGCTCTATGTCTATGTCTTGCATACCCATACACTATCTTTGTTGGAAAAAAGTGTCTCAACCTTGCATTTCTAATATTCATATTTATTTATTACTTGTATTTTATTTATTATTTTAGCATCATAATGTAAAATGGGGCGTCCCACTTTGTGTGGGCATGTTTTTCCATGTGTCAGATATCTTGGAGGTGTGTAAGAGGTTGTAAGATGAAATATCTTGTGACATATTTTATGACAAATTCTTATGACGTGTAAGAGCATAAAAATAAGGGAATTACATTGGAATCTTGACCAAATTAAAAGAGCATCTTTGGAGGAGATTGTGGAGACAAAAATGGAGCACCCTATTTGAAGAATGAGTTATGATTTATGACAACATATGACAATTATAAGAAATCTACTATTTTTGGTGGATTTGATTCTTCATGGATATGGGGTGTTGGAATTTTGACCCAATTTGGGTGCCACATTTGTGGGCGGTATTTGCTCATGGCTTTGGGTTTCCATTTGATGGTTTCTTTTATTGTATCTTCTATAAATTGGATGCTTGGGGTCGGAGTTTGGTCTAATGTTTTGTTTAAGTATTGTAATTCTATCAAAATTGCTCTAAATGTATATAGTGGTGATATTCCTATAAAGGCTTGTTCTCCAAGTGTATTGTAACCATACTATTTACTAAATAATATATTGGATTGCTTTAGAGTGTTGAGTTTTTTTTCCAAAAGGGTTTTACCCACGTGTATCTTGTGTTACAGTATATTGTTTATGTGCTTCTATTTCCTAACATTGTAAAGATTTTAAATTTGCACAATATTCTCCTCGGAATATTAGTGTAGGAAGTGTTTTTGCATATGTTGCTTCCTTTCAATCTTCTCTCAAAAGATAGCCATAAATTTTGGCTCTTATTTATTCACTCATTAATTCACATATCTTTGTCTATTTACCATCTTTTAAAGTATATGCCATAGATTTATATTTTCAAATTTTACTATTTCATTTCCAACTATATATGCATTCTCTATGTGTACACAGTTTTTTAAATGACAAACTACCACAATTATTACATCTTCCATTCAAACATGATTTAGACTTAAAAAATAATTGTTCAACTACTATTTCACAAAAAATGATTGAAATGAAATATCTTGTCAATATAGGTGGAGTTTCTATGATACATTCTTGGAAAATAGAGTTAGTATGCAAAGTATAACATATATGTCAAAAATATTATAATGCATAGAAAATTCAATGTGGATCATATAAAAAGTAGTTCATGTGTGATTTTTTAAACATAATTTTTTTTGTCATTTCAAAATACATTTGATTAATTTTTATTTGAAGATAACTCTACAAATTTAGAGAAAATTTGTGTTTGTCATATCCAAAAAATATTTTGGATGTGGATCGCGTTTTTGGATACGACTCATGCTTTTAACAACCAATTCTTCTTTTTACAATATCTCTTTGATTAAGTAATATTGTTGTGTTATTTTTCCAAGATTCTTCAATTAAAAATTTTAAAGCTTCAACTGACTTTATCTTTCTGTAGGAATCTATCAAAGAAAGCACATATTTCATTGGTATTCGAGTCCTCAACTCTTTCGTGCCTCCCAATGGCTTTCATTAATGTTTTTCTATTTATTTTTAGTGCTCTACTTGTTTTCCTTATTAAACGATATTTCTTTGTTTGATTACTTACTATAGTTGATGTAATTACACATCATGTAAGATTAATATCTTTGGTGTGTAAGGTTGAACCCACTATTTGGTGTGCATTGATTAAAATTTTTACAATAAATTTTTCACTGTTGATATTTGATGTTCTTAGACCAAGGATCTTCATGATAGGTCTAACTTAAGATTTCTCAACATTTCAATAAACAATTGACATCTTGCTATTATGTTTGAGTTTTCAAAAAATATTTTCCATATTTTATTAACACTTCTTCTACAAGTACATTTAGGAATCTTATCACTCACTGATTTTAGAATATTCTCATCAATTTCAATTAAAAAAAAAAAATTTATGCAAAATACTAGATGATGTTCTCAATGCTAAATTTGATTCATTGAATAAATTTTGTTCATTACACAAATTTTGTTCATCTTCATAATTTGGTAAATTTTGTGTGTTTTCAATAGGTAGATCAATTAGTGTAACATTTAAATTTATATTTGAATTTGCATCATTATTAGTTGTTTCATTATTTATTGATTCAATCAGTGTTTGAAGATTTACTACAATTTCAAATTAAGATGGAAAACATGACGTACCTTTAACTCCAAGGTTCAATTTCTCAATCACACGAAGATTTTGCATTCATTGCCTTTGTTTCTCCAAATTCTTCTTTTTCATGGCTCCAATGGATGTTACAAGATTTAATTGTATTAACAAAAATGATATATCTCCAACTTCAAAGTTTAATTTCTTATTTTCACAAAATTGTCTCATCTGTTGTCTTTTCTTTGCATTCTCAGCTTCCTCTAGTGTTTACATTTTTGTTTGTTTCTTTAGCATGATGTTGAATTCTATATCAATCCAACACAATTTGTCAAAATAATAAAAATAATGATCAATAATTTATCAAATTCAAATAAAAAATATGCAATTAGAATGTTTTATGTCAATGCAAGATTTTAAAAAATAATTGTCAAATGATTATTCAAATTCCTCAAAATGTAAAAATAATAATTGATAATATCAAATTCAATTTTAAAAAATGTAATTACAATTTTCTACATAAATGCAAGACAAAAAAAATCAATCAGTTTTGTCAAACAATGATTGTAATTCTTCAAAATAATGAAATGTGTGATTATATGCCATAAAATATGTAAAGCATGTGGAAAAATAGACCATGTGGGTTTGAAATCATGTTTCTCCTTTTTGTAGACCATTGCTTTATTTTTCTAGGTAAATAAAACCACATGTGTGTTATAACTTGCTTTGGGAAATTCCAACCCTACCCTGGACATCCAACCCAAAGGGTTGGACCTACCTGTGACACACCTAAATACATGTTTTGTATAAAACATACAAAAATAACCAAATATTGAGTGTTCTTTCCATTGAATATTAGCATATTTTTAGACGTTATTCTAAAAAATGCCACAAGGACGTCAAGCTCTCTATTACCTTTCTAACCATGTATTTTTTCTAAAATTTGAATACATTAAATTTTCCATCTTCAATTTTAAAAACCAATGTATAGTCTTTTGGTCTCATTTTTTATCTTCTCATCCACATTTAAAACAAATTAGATTTTTACATTCTAGACTCAATTCTATATGCATTTTTTTAAAAATTAATTTTGGATCAGTTTTCTCAAAATTAGGGGGGAGCACACTCAATTTTTCATTTTTTAGGATATGTCCACTTTAAAAATTAGTAAAAACCATATATTCATTAAAAAAAAATTAAAAAATCAGCATAAATTGTATAATGTTAGCTAACTTTCCACTTAAGGGATTTGTGAAATACTATTAAAAAGTCAACATTTTAGGGGGAGCACACTTGACACTATGTTATATTTCTCTGACAAAAATATAACCACTTTGTGTGCTCCCTCTATTTGACCCTCTTAATATCCACCATTTTTTTTAAATAATAATTTAAAAACTAGATTTCGAGCACTACTAATCTTGTTTTGTCACATCTTCAAATTTTGAGCATCATGGGTATCTTGAGTTTCTCATCCGAGATTATTATTTTATTTTAGGAAAAAAATGGCCACTTTTGACTCCCTTTTGGCCCCCATTTTTCCATGCACATAGCCATATACCATACTTATGTCATGGATGCCACCCAAGATGGACTAACTACCTATATAAGATTATATAAATGATCATATAACTTACTTAAGGGTTATGTTAGCCACAGGTTGACTACACGTATCCCTATGCATAATATAAGTTAAGGGTGTAGCAATGGATGCATCCTAAAAAAATAATCACTAAGTGTATGTGCCACCTATCTTCCACAAAAATAATCAAAAATACAAATTTTTTCAATGTGTATAGAATTAAGCATAGAATAATATTATATAATTATTTTCAAATTTGGACCAATGAATCAAAAATATGAAAAAAAGTAATAAATGTGTATTTAAGGCATATGAAAACATCACTAAAAGTAAATAAAAAGGAATACCTTAGCTTATTCCAAGTAATTACTCATTATTGGGTTTTCTAATCCAAATCTCTCTCCCATCAATAGAGATCAAGTTAAATGGACCCTACCCCTCAAAGGGGAATTCAAACTAAACTTTGACAATCCCAAAAGAGACAATCTTGGACCATCAAGTGCAAGATGTGTTATCAAGGCTTCTCTCGGCAGGATGATAAAGGTCACTTCAAAGAAACTCCAACCAAGAACAAACAATGAAGTAGAGGTGGAATCTCTTATCCTTAGTCTCCTTTTGGTCAAATCATGTAACATTCAAAAGATAAATATTGAAGGTGATTCAATGGTAATCATCCTTTGTATGTACAAAAGGCAATCAAAAAATTGAAGGATTAATAGCATTTTATTAGAAGCTTGGGATATTTGGGATAGTCTTGCCAACTATACTATTGCCCATTGTTACCATGAAGGTAACAAGGTGGGAGACTTATTATCTAACATGGGTATCAACAGAGAAGAGGCTCTAATCATAAGCAAGGTGTTAATTGTTGGCTCAATTTCTAGGAGATATAGGATCAATAACATAAGTACTCTGAAATCAAAATTAATCATTACATGCCGTGAGACATTGCCCCAACTCACATTTGAATTAATAATGTTGGTTGCATTCATACTCCTTGTACACGTAGATCATTCCAAAACACTTGAGTTTTTTTATCATTATAATCTTATCTCTCTAATATTGGCTAAGCACTACATCCAACCAAGGAATCATTGCATGGATCCCTACATACAGTTTGGCAATGACCTCCACCAAATGGATTTCATGGGGTATATCAAGGAGACAAGATTGTGTAAGGTGTTCTTCTTCCAAGGTGGCAACATTTTAGAGTCCATTAAGTAGGTTCTAGGAAAGGACTTTATTGAAAGTGTTGTTTAACACAAGGTTAATACAGAAATTTCATCCATGTTTGTCAGTAATATTTTCATTATCACCAGTGATCGTAAGTTGACAAAGGCTATGGGGAGATATTACATCTAGGAGAAGCTACAACACAGGATGGAGGTAGTGATGGATAAGGCAACATTAGTCTCATTGAATTCCCTTCCATTCACTAAGTTCGAGTTTAGAGGATTGGCGTTGTTGGACACTATGTGAGGCATCAAGGCAAGACTAATGGCACTAGTGAGAGAGATTTCCAATATGCAAAGCTTCCTCAAGGGTTCGAGGGGTCCATACAACCCCCAATTGGATCGGTTATTCCTATGTGATCTAGAGAAGAACTTGTCATGCCAAAAGAGCTTCAATTTGGCAAAAGCCACTAAGTCCATCAAGTTCCTTCAATATCGAGTTGATCTGGTTAAATTGGAGAATGGGACATATGGCACCACCTTCATTAGCACAGACAATGGATACTTCTCCTTGGTAAGTGCTCTGGTTAGGGGATGGTATTGGGTTATAATAGTCCTCTTGTCTTGTTTTGTCTCTGTAATTCAGTCTGGTAATGTCTATGATAGGTCACTATAATCTTATGTTAGAAGCATAAATGTTATACAACTAATATGTAGTAGCATCCTAGGAGGTCAAGAATCATGTATGTGGTCTATCATATTGGCTTTGTCAAGTTGCTTTGATGGTCTAGCCACTGTTGGTTTTGTAATCTCTGCAAGATTTATTTTGGTTTGTTCTAGCTATACTTCCATGCAAATCACTTTTGTAAATTTTTTTAATATAATATAATGGGAGAGGGATGTTACCCCTCATTTGAATTAAAAAAAACTTATTCCAACTAATTATATGGTTAGAAAGCTAAGTATATTGATGTTTTAGTGGTTGTTTCATGGAATCGCCTTCTACAACATGTAAATTTGATGAGGAAGTTCAAATATGCAATGGTTCATGTAAAACATGGATTTGGAAGCCCAATAAGTAGGTCAAACCCTTAGGCTTGGAAATATAAGCCTAAGGGTGAGAATTTTATTGGTTTAAACATAACATGCACATATTATAATGTGACCACACATGATTGAAATTGTGATCAATCCATAATGTGTTTGCATTATGACTTGAAACACATTTTTGTCCACTTTTGGGCCCACATCTCCATGCACATGCCTAGGGGACTCACTTCATTAAACAAATAGTCTAGATCTTGCTATGGAAATTTATGGTAAACACCATAAGAGTACACCATGTCACACACAAGCCAATGGTATAGTGCGAGCTTTCAATAAGATCCTTAGGAACATCTTGATAAAAATATGTGATGTTGGCATTAAGTACTAGAATGAGTGCATCCCAACAATGCTATGAGTCTAAAAAGAATATCTAAGAAGTTCAGTGGGTACACCAAAATTTCAACTAATGTTGGAAAGGGAGAAGCGATACTTGTGGAGTTTTTGATACTCAATCTACACATTGCATGGGCAACACACATTGGAGATTAGGAGTCATTGCACGCTTAATTTTTTTAGCTCGAGCACTTGGAGGATAAAGGCTTCTAGCATAATGGAGCCAGTAGATAGAAAAATAAAGGCAAAGATTTGACTGATCATCATATCAAGCATAAGGATTTTGAATTCAACAAAATGGTGTTATCGTATGACAATAGGTTCCAAAAGTACCTAGGGAAGTTGAAGGTTGTGTGGTTAGGACTCTTTATGATCCAAGACATCACATCACATGGAGCAATAAAATTGGAGACATTTGATGGAATTCCATTGGAGGGTATAGTCAATGGAAGTCAACTAAATTCATACTTCAACAAGCCACACAATGCATAATCTATGTACGTTGAGTAGTAATAAGATCTATATGACAAATAGAGTGAAGTAGTATATTGATTTCGGTATTTCAATTACTTCTAATATTTATTTTAGTAGTAGACTTCTAGTTCGATGGGGTTCTTCATCTTGGATAAATCTTAGCACAAGTTTGTGATGGACAATAAAAAAGAAATAGAAATGCTCAGGTATATGTAGTAAAATGTTGTGCATTTATATGCATCATCATTAGTGGAATAATAATAGGTTATAGGAACATAAGGAAACAAATCAGAACACCAATCATGGAAGGAGTTATGGAATTGCAAGTTTTAAATGCACAAACATTGTTGGTTTTGTGCACGTTCAAAGATTGTGTATATGTTATGAAATTCCTCATTATGATTTAAGAGCTATGCACTATAGATTTGTGTTGTGAAACAAGGAATAAAATGGGCTTATACAACAATGCAACATATTGGGGCAACAAAGGGATGGAAGTGCACATTTGTTGTATCGTGTGCCACAACAAGGGACTAGGCTAGCTTGTCTCAAACAAACCCTATCCCTAGATTAAGTTGACTATCCACATATGTGATGTAGAATGTGCATAAATAAGGTTGAACATCATCAAAGCCTATATGATAGTTGTTTGTAGGTACAATATTGATAGAGAAGGGGAGATGCAAAGAAAATGTGTTTGCCTAAAAAAAAGATTACCGTATGCAAAAAGTTAGCACACTTAACTCAGTTTCCTATATTAAGGTTTAGGAATTTAATGCTGATATCTATGCGCAAGCACAAAGAGTTTTGATGGCACAATTCACCCGCGAGATGCAACTTCAGTGTGCAGACCAATGGCAGTTCATACCCCGAACCCTCCATGCCAGAAACAAGAAAATGGACTAGATGAACTTAGAATTTGATTGAATTGATGAAAAAAATGAAGTCAAGGAGTCAAGAAAATGTCACCAAGTAAATTTCAAACCAAACAAAGAACTCTCAAATACAGGCTTATTGCAAGGCAAGATTGGACACTATTGCAAGGCATGACTGGGCTTTTCTGCAAGATAGGATTGGGCATTGCTGCAAGTCAGGATTGGGTGCCATTGCAAGACAAGTAGAGCGCTAGTGTCTGAAAGTCTGATACCTCTGAAACTTTTAGGGTTTGCTAGCCAAAATTCTTTGATCTTCCTCCTGCTTGCAAAATATGCACGTCGTACTCTAAATCTAAGATATCCTAATTTGAAGTTGGCAAAAGGGAAAAAAATATATGTGATATTTAGGAGAATGCCTCAATCAATCCCCTACATGGTGTATTTTAATTTCATCAGTAACACTATGAAAATAGGAGTGTTTATAGACCTGGTGATGGTTGTTGGAGTACAATACCACTGAGAGGGGGGGGTGAATCAGTTGTATACTAATTTTAACACACCTTAAGAACTTGAAAAATCACAACAGCTTTGGCATGGCAAACTAATGTCAAGAATGCATCAACAATATTATGAAACAAACAAGAACATCAATCTTAGGAGTAAAGATGTTTGCATGTTAGACACTCAATCATGTAACTTGTATAATTTTGATTGACCATAATGAGACTGAATAGAGGATATCATCTCAAACAAAATATATGATGAATATGCGTTCATGCAGATCAAATTGACTTAGAATAACCATAAAACTGAATGACACATGATGAGTGAAAGAACATGAGGATAAAACACATCAGTGATAGCAACAACCCATAACACAAATATTGTCCTGAGTGGAAACCCTCTGGGGTAGAAAACCACTCGAAAAATGCTTCACTGGCTTATCAAAAGGAATCTCACTGATTACAGGCCTCAATGGCTTACAACATTGCCTCACTGGCATATGACATTGCCTCACTAGCATACAACATTTAGAAGCATCAACTTCAAGGAGCACCAACCCCTAACACAGCCTTGCAGGAGCACCCACTCTCTGCATACATAAAGATAAATACAAATACAGAGGGTTACTATGTTTCTCTTTGTACCAGACTGATATAACATCAACAATGCATGTACACACACTTACGCATCCATCATTCATATTATATCAGGTTTTATACACAACGTATTACATTATGTCCAAGTCATTCTTTCTCTCTACAGACAATTAGAGAGTCATAATTGTAAACTGAAACTGATTGGTAGTTCACAACTAAAACTGCTTCCTGAATCATACTATAATATTCAACATATTTCCTTGTTAAACAATACCCGAGTATAACTGAACAAGTAACCACTGTCAACTGAAAGTTTCAACTGTTTATAACTGTTTACACCAGAATTTCAAATGCTTGAGAAAAGAATATATCTTGTGCCTTTATCATTGCACATGTTATAAAAGTAAATGATCTCTTTTGACAGGGTTTTATCAAGATATTACAGACCCACAGGAGACCATGAAAAGCTCTTTACCATTTCATTTTTTCAAGCAATAAGTCTTAATAAGTTTTTGGGCAAAATAAAATGCCATCATAAATGTTTCAAAGTTTTATCAGAGAGTAAAACAGCCACAATAATATTCATGAAACCCTTAGCTAAAAAAGAAATTGCCACTTGAAACCCTAGATTTTGGAGACAGTCAACAAAGAAAAACATTCAAATAACAAATATAATCTCTGCTTATTTTTCAAACCTTAGCCACTGTAACAAGCAGCCAGAAACACTTTTATGTCCACTGAAAAAAAAATAAAAACCTTTAAACAGTTTCAATCCCGAAATCAAACTCATATACCTTCAAAGACTTTTGCACATATTAATCTAAAGCAAAACAGAGAGAAAGCACCTGATAGCCAATTAGATTTCTGATGGTCAACAGAATTTGCTAAATCCAACCAACTTTGTCACTTCAAAAGATACCTTTGATGACTTCCTTCAAAGATTCATGTGGCCATTGTCATGTTCTTTCATGATTACAGTAGACTGAAAATGAAACCCTAAGAAGGCTTCATATTCGAAGCTCAAACTTTGCATAATGAGTGCCAAAAACTTACTTTTGCCCAAAACTTACTTTTGCCCAAGTTTAACTCATGCAACCAGTGTTACAGGTAAACCCTAAGAAGACCGGTGAAAAACTCATTCGTTTTGCCTTATTAAATTTGCACTGACCTGTTTGAGAGGTAAACCACTAAAGCATGCCAATGAGAAACAAGGTTGTGATATTTGCAACATTGAGTATGCCCACTAGGAGATCAAATACAAACATATCGTGGTCAACACTTAAACCAACATAACAAAAATTTAATGCCTTAGTCCTCAAAACCTTAGTCCTCAAAAATATTACATGTATTTAAGTGCCTTTACGACAATGCTCATGATATTAAACATTTGTGCCAAGAAAGAGAACAAGATTATAACATCTTGTCATATGAGCTCATCATCACTAAGAAGGATGTCATTATGTAACCAAACTAAACATGATCATAATATGCCAAACCATATTAACATGACCAAGAGAACCAATGCCAATGAAGGATGCCAAACTGAACACAATTACCAAAGGTGCCATACTAAACATGAACCAAATGTATGCCAAAGATACCATATTAAAGCCAAAACTGAACATGTGCCAAATGTATGCCAAAGATATCATATCAAAGCCAATCAATGGAATCAATAATTTAAACCAAATGGTGTCAAAGTGAATACCCTTATCACTTCAACAAAGCATGAATATCATATTAATATCAACTGAGATCAACAGAGCATATAGCATATGGCAGCTGATTAAACCATACCAATATCAACTGATAGAGCATATCAAACCATACCAATATAACCAAGTTGTGGGTTTGTCATCAGGGACAACAATTGAGGGCAAGTCAACAATGGTATGGGTATGGCGTGTGGAAATATTTAGTGATCAAAAACACAAACCCTAGAGGATGAACTAGATAATAGTAGTGTGTAGTGATGGTGGGAAAATAAGGAGATGGAGATCACAAAAGATAAGCAATGAAGAGGAGGGAATAGGAAAAGGGTTTCAAATCTCAATAGAGAATGCTACGGCAAGGGTTTTGGGATATGAGTCTTAGAGGGAGAGAAAATAGGGATATATGGCTTCTAAAGGAGAAATAAAGAAATCAAAGAATGAGAAAATGAATAGAGGGAAGGATTAGGAAAGAGTCATGGCTTGGATGGTGTTATAGGATCCCAAACTTGCAGTACTCAAAAGTATTGCTTGCTATCTGCACTCTAATGGAACTTCTATTGATCACTTGTAAATTTTTGAGAGAGTATGAGTGCTTGAAGCCTTCTTTTCCTTCCAATCTAGTAAATGGAGACTAAAACTAGATTTATACTAAGTCTTAGGCTAGATGGCCATTAACAATGTAGTAAGGATTAGGGCACAAATAATCATGGAGAATCACTTTTTCAAATTTGAAAATGGACACTAACGCCCACCTAGCACAAGTTTTTAGACAATAGTGCACAACCAACATAGGTGTCCTTGAGGATTCAAGTGCTCAAACTTGTGAGCTATCTGGTAGGTTGTTCCTAAGTCTAGGTCTCTATGCATTCCCTTTTATTATCAAAGAAAAGGCCGGAAACATATCAAATGGTTCTAAAATAAATTTAAGGGTATGGCACCAAAATGAGTGTGGAAACGTGAAGTAGAAGTTGCAAATTGGGCAATTTCTAACCTTACATGTGTCTTCCCCACCGAATGCCTATTTGTGCACATTGTAGGATTAGCTTCTCAAGGAGGATCTTTTGGGTGGTGAAACAAAGAGTATCAATAAGCAAGATCAAAGTGCGTGAAGTAAATATAACCGAAGCTAATAATATTTGCATGGCAATCGTAAAATAGTTGAGTTAGCGCTAGGGAAAAGTGTTTATATAAATGCCACCATTATACTAAAATATTATCAATAAATGAAAGTAGTGAAACTTTGCCAAATTTGACAATCAATGTTTTGTGCACATAATTGCTTATGAATCTATTGCATTTATGTCTAACTACACATAGGTCAGGTAGAAGGTGAAGTACTCGAATGTACTTTAGGTGAGCAATGGCAAGGTAATATGTCAGTGCACAAGAATCATATTAAGTGTTTAGCCTAGGTTAATCAAATACATAGTAAGATGGTTAACATGATTTTAAACATAAATATGTGAATTAATGCATATGCTTTAGCTTGTAAATCTTAACTCTAAACTCCAACTTTTAATAAATCTCAATCCAATGTAAAGTAATTAAATGACTTTGTTTCAAACATAGAAATGTGAGAAGTGTTTTTGATAAAGTAAGCGGCAAAAAAGGGTGTCGATCCCATTACACATCAGTCACAGAGGCACAAAACAAAGTAACCGAGGGCAGAACCCTTAACAAACTAGAGCCACCAAGGCTCGGCAGAACAGGGCAAAATAGGCCACGCATAAAACAAAAATAGGGCAGGGACACCTGACAGACAGTTATCGAATAGCAGACAAGGACTAAACAACCCCAGAACCTGAGGGGACGAATCTGACTCCCTTAACCCTAGGCCGCGAAGCAGTGACAAAATTGGGGAGTCCCTTCTTTCTCTAAACAATAGACCAAGAAGACTCAGAATTGAAGTCCACCGAGCGAGGCGAGAGGAACGGATCCTCAACAGCCACCACGAGCAATGAGCCACCATGCAGCGAGGGAGCCGGTAGCGTAGAAGAGGAGTTAGGAGCATTCAAAGGACTAGCAAGGGCGATCAACAAGGGTCGAACAGGCTCTGCCTGAACAACAACAGCAGTACGAGGCATCAATGGATCCACAAAAGGGTTAACTGGAAGAGGTTCCTAGGCAGACTCAGACTCCTGGAAAGATTCAGCCAAGGAAGGAGCATCCTCCTTGGAGGAACCTTAGAAGAGGAAGTGCCCACCATGAGATGTTCAGTGAGTGCATCCTTCCACCAAGTTGTCGCTCCCTTGCGGCGAGCAAGAGGGTAGCCAGAGGCCATGTGACCAACGGAGAAACATCTCCTGCACTGAAAAGGAAGGCCCTCATAGTCCAGAAGTTGCGTCTAAGGTCTGTCCTCCACCATCAAGGCCACATCTCCATGGAGAGGTTTGGAGATGTCCATATCAACTAAAATACGAGCCACCGTGGTGTGCCTAAGATTTCGAGTCGTAGAGTCCACCTTCAAAAAGCTTCCAATGGTGTTGCTAATAGCTTCATAACATGAATCCTCCCAAAACTGTAGAGAGAGATTTGGCAATCAAACCCAAACTAGTCTGGTATTCATCACCTCCGTAAGAGGATTGAAAGAGCGAGTCCAAGGCCTGATGGACAGTGAATGATCACCCCACAACCACCCCTGTCTATCACTCAGTCTTGCTCCTTGGAGGTGTTGGTTTTTTCTTTCGAATCAGCAAAGGGTTTGTCAGTTCCAATGCGCAGGCAGATTCGGCCAACGAATACAGGAGGTTGCATGAGCTGCCTCCCCTTCACTTCTGGTTCTGCCGCACCAAGGGGGTATCCCTATAGCTAAAGATTTGACACTTTGACTCACCCAATGACATAAAGATTTAGCTTTGTGATAACAGGCAGAATACTCTCATTTTGGGACCAAGATTTGTGTGACAAATCACAAGGTTGGCAACATTCTTGGACATATGTGTCTATTATGGATGAGAGTATGCAGGGGTTCCTATTCCTACTCCTATAACTAACAGGTTGGAAATGATGGAATGATTTGATTTTGATGGATTGGATGCAAGACGGGGGTTTTTGGATCATAACTACTGCACAAGGACAGACCGGTGCCTATCTCAGGGCAAGGAGTCAACTAGACGTATACATAAGAATGGCTTGCAACTGTCATTCGAGTTTCAATGGGTTAGGACTGGTACTTGCCTTACAAACACCACCTAAGGATGAGTATTTAACTGTCTCTTTTTACAAATATCTCAGTTGACATACAATCTTCTCCATACTTAACCTAAAACAGTTTAATCCACTCCTTGAATGGAAGTTACAAATCAAGCATGTGATACAGCAAAACTATACCCTAGAATCTAAGAAACCCTTAGCAACCAGATTCAAAAGAAGAAAATACATGCAACAAATGGAGACAAACAGATAAACACATGCAATAACGCATTTTTCATATACAATGACAAGAAACTGAATATATGTGCAAGATACACTTCAAATGCAACTCATAAACTCCACGGAGATAAAATAGACAAGAAATGCTCTGTCTTTCATTATCTTTCCCCCAAAAAAATGCCCAAGTCTTCAACAACCTCAAAAGAGTAACACAGTTTGCTTTTTATAGCAAAACCGTGTACTCAGCAAATTAATTACAAGGCAAGTCAAAAAATTGCCAGATACAATGCATGAGAAATGGCGCTCAGAAATATTCAATGTTGCGGAGAGACAAAGAGGAATGAGCAGGTGGAATCAGGATCTGGGCCGCCGCTCTTGGATCTTCATCTTCAATCGAGCGGTTGACCTGTACTTTCCGTCGTCCATCCTCTACAAATCCGCCATCAATTCTTCATCTACCCGCAGGCCCCTGAAGACACAGCAGCAGCAAACCTCTGGAATTTTTCCCGCCCAAACATGGCCGCGGATACAAAGAAACCCATCGCTGCAGCAAAATACAAAACCAACCGTCAATCAACTCCCATCGCTGAGATCTGCGGCTCAAAACATGCCTTGAAAGTCACCAACCAGTGAAATCATGCCACGTAGGCACGTTATGTTTTTATCGCTGACCTTCGCTCTCACCATTTTGCCTTTTCGCCCCTTGTATATGCATGCTCAAATGCATATACAATCATCCGATTTATACTTTTAAAACCCTTTGTATATACAAAGTGCATATACAACCGTTCATCATACAAGGCAGACCCTAAACTGTTATAGAACAAATCAAAATTCTAATCGGGTCCGGCTTGCATCCCTATTCCTTGCATATCCTCATTGTATATGTGCATACAACTGCTACATACAAGCCCCGGATTTCAAAAAATATAAAACACTTTGAAACTCCCCTGAAATCCGGCTTGTATCCCATCTAATGTATATCGGCAAACATACAAGCACACAAACATGCAAGGCACGGACGCCAAGCACTTATAGAACAAATTTGATTTGTTATCAGGTCCGACTTGCATCATCGCAATGTATAATTTTTCTTGTATGTTTGAATATACAAAGGCAAACATACAAACCTCCCCAACATACAAACAGGGAATCCTTAGAGAATATGCGATGAATGCACATTTTACCTTACATGTTTGACTTGTATCTTCCGCTTGTATGTTCGAATATGCATTGGGAACATACAAGCCTACCATACAACCACGGACTTCAAACACTTCGCCAATGCATTTAACCTTCATGTTGTGTCTGCTTTGCACATCCTTGAACATACATGCAAATCCCCTTGTATATGCAAACCTACAAGCGATTGCACATACAACCTTGTGGAGCCCACCAAATGTATATACCTCCACTGCACTGTTCACCTTGCATGTCGCGACGGACCCTTGTATATTTTTCATCGTATAAGACTCAATGTATTTTGGATATACATTCATTCCTACCTGCTCTATACAACGGTGGCATCTTCAAGGAATCTTCGATGTATATTCTGTCATTGTATATTTTCGCTTTTATCTCCAACACTGTAGCAAAAGTATATCGGCCGTTGTATATTTTTCCCTTGTATGTCTACATGCAACCCGATATACAAACCGGGAATATTTCAAGAATCTTCAAAAGATTCCCCCTTTGTATATGCACATTTCAAAGCCTGATATGCATATAATTAATTTTTTCAAAGGCCGATGGAGATTTTGCACCCGCCAATGCACATTTTGACCTGTATGTATATACAAACACCTTTGTATATACAAAGACACTTGCACCTTAACTAATTTTTTTACATTTTTACAACTGCAGAAGCTGAAAGTGTTAGAATTTTTAGATTTTATGAAGGTGCTTGCAGATTTAAGCACCAACACAGGCTCTGTTTGGGGACGCATGCCTCTTGCAAGCATGGCGAGGACTTCAAATCTCTGGGATGCAGACCAGTCCTTATCCATTGGGCAACAGAGTCAAAACTGCACCAACCTGCATCACAAAACACATTTATTAAAATTTACTTGGTGGCCCAGGGCCACCAAAAAGAAAAAACCAGAGTTTTCCTTTGTCAAACACTTGATTATGTTTTGATTTCTTCAAATGAAGCCTGAAAGCATTTAACCATTTGCAGCACCCAGCATTGCAATTGTTTGTACTGCTGCTCCTTTCTCCTTCAACAAGTCTACAGCAAAATTCATAAGCATCTACCATTTTCAACAGTAGACTGTCATCATCATATGAGTCACCGATGTTGCTTGGAAAACTAACAGACTCATGAAACAAATGAATCCACACCAGCATTTTGCCTTTCTTCAAAAAGTAAGAGCTCCTCTATATCAAACATGCAATATTCAGGGACAAGCAACATCTCATAATCATATTCATTTTAATAAACATTTAGATATCCATCATCATTGTGCTCAGTAATCTCATCATTAATGTCTACCTGGAATGTCTCAAAAGAAGGCAGAAATAATTCAAAATGCAACCCTATGTCAAAAACTTCATAATTACCCATGCAATCAACACGATCCCCGACTGTATAAGCACATACATCTGCAATTTGTTCATCCACCTGTGAATAGTGACCCTATTTTTTCTCTTCAACAATGCCCTGATAATCAAAAGCAAATTTTTTAACCTCTATATTGTGAAGGTGGTCAGAATCTTCAAGGAAACATTCATATTCAACATCCATATATATATTTCATCATTTGAAAGGCTCACACATGCATCTGAATGCTGACAGTCACTAACATATTCACTGTCATCCCTTGAAGCAGCATCTTCTATATTCAGAGTGAAGCTCTGCATATCCACCTTATACAAATGATCAAGAATAACTGGGATATGCATATTGCTGCAGGATACAACTTCATGTATATCTTTCATTTTATCACTTAAAGGGTATTTTGTGTCTGTAGATTTCTCTTCTAGAGGCTGATAACAATCTTTGTTTTCATCATTATAGGATGTGCCTACATTTTCTACAACATTTTCTTCATGTATCACATCATGGCTGCACACATTATTCTGAAATATATTTCCCTCTACACAATCATTTATCAATGAACACACTGGAACAGCAGAAATATATTCACTTTGATAACTATTTTGACAACTTGCAGCCATGAAACCCACTGGCATTCCATATTTCTCATTGTTTTCAATATCCATAGCAAATTGGAAAGCTTGGTGAAGCATGACTGGTTCTTTATCTCTCAATAAATAACCCATTTCTTCATCAAATGCAGCTAAATAAACTGTCAAGCACGGTGAATTATTGGGTCTGATATATTCAGGGATCTGCTTGAGCAACTTAATAAATCTAAGGTTAAAGGTTGGAACCAGCTCCTCATCTTCCTTTTGAATATTCATGAAATGTATGATCAATGAGGCTAAATCAAACCTTTCACCAAACTACCCTAGGAATGCAATTTCTAAATCTACCCATGAAGAAACTGATCATACAGGCAGGTCTGAAAGCCAAACCCTAGCATCATCTTCTAACGACTAAACAAAGAGTCTCATTACAACATTTTCATCCTCTACCTCATAATCTTCTATTAAATTACAAAATTTTTGCAGATATTTATTTTCTGATTCAGAATCTGATCCACTATATTTTGGCAAACACTTTCTAATTTTATTTGGAATAGCATTTGGGTAACCACATATTCCTTTAAAATTTAGGGCTTTATATCTTTGAATAAAAAATGGTTTCCTTTGAGAACACAACCAGGTTTGTGGTTCTAAACTCATCATTTTTGAAAAGATGGAATACCTGGAAATATGTTGCAGCATTGGATAGGTTCAATCAACAGAGTCGCCACCTCTCACAGAGAGGACAGAATATCAACAAGGCACTTATATTTTCTAGATTCATCACACCAGCAGAGCACCACATGGTTACTTTTTTGATCTTGCTGCAACAACTTCACTGGAAACTAGATTTTTCAGCTTTCAAATCACTTGACTCTCTTTGTCCACAATAGAGTCGCCATCTGTTGGTTTTTTCTTCCGAATTAGCAGAGGGTTTGCCAGTTCCAATGCACAGGCAGATTCGGCCAACGAATACAGGAGGTTGCGTGAGCTGCCTCCCCTTCACTTCTGGTTCTGCCGCACCAATGGGGGTATCCCTATAGCTAAAGATTTGACACTTTAACTCACCCAATGACATAAAGATTTAGCTTTGTGATAACATGCAAAATACTCTCATTTTGGGACCAAGATTTGTGTGACAAATCACAAGGTTGGCAAGATTCTTGGACATATGTGTCTATTATGGATGAGAGTATGCAGGGGTTCCTATTCCTACTCCTACAACTAACAGGTTGGAAATGATGAAATGATTTGAATTTGATGGATTGGATACAAGATGGGAGTTTTTGAATCATAACTACTGCACAAGGGCAGACCGGTGCCTATCTCAGGGCAAGGAGTCAACTAGACGTATACATAAGAATGGCTTGCAACTGTCATTCGAGTTTCAAGGGGTTATGACTGGTACTTGCCTTACAAACACCACCCAAGGATGAGTATTTAACTGTCTCTACTTACAAATATCTCAATTGACATACAATCTTCTCCATACTTAACCTAAAATAGTTTAATCCACTCCTTGAATAGAAATTACAAATCAAGCATGTGATACAACAAAACTATACCCTAGAATCTGAGAAACCCTTAGCAACCAGATTCAAAAGAAAAAAATGCATGCAACAAATGGAGACAAACAGATAAACACATGCAATAACGTATTTTTTATATACAATGACAAAAAACTGAATATATGTGCAAGATACACTTCAAATGCAACTCATAAACTCCACAGAGATAAAACAGACAGGAAATGCTCTGTCTTTCGTTATCTTTCCCTCAAAAAAATGCCCAAGTCTTCAACAACCTCAAAAGAGTAACACAGTTTTCTTTTTATAGCAAAACCGTGTACTCAGCGAATTAATTACAAGGCAAGTCAAAAAATCGTCAGATACAATGCATGAAAAATGGCACTCAGAAATATTCAATGCTGTGGAGAAACAAAGAGGAATGAGCAGGTGGAATCGAGATCTGGGCCGCCGCTCTTGGATCTTCATCTTCAATTGGGCGGTTGACCTGTCCTTTCTGTCGTCCATCCTCTACAAATCCGCCATCAATGCTTCATCTACCCGCAGGCCCCTGAAGACACAGCAACAGCAAACCTCTGAAATTTTTCCTGCCCAAACGCGGCCGCGGATACAAAGAAACCCATCGCTGCAGCAAAATACAAAACCAGCCGTCGATCAACTCCCATCGCTAAGATCTGCGGCTCGAAACACGCCTTGAAAGTCACCAACCAATGAAATCATGCCACGTAGGCACCTTATGTTTTTTATCGTTGACCTTCGGTCTCACCATTTTGCCTTTTCGCCCCTTGTATATGCATGCTCAAATGCATATACAATCATCTGATTTATGTTTTTAAAACCCTTTGTATATACAAAGTGCATATACAACTGTTCATCATACAAGGCAGACCCCAAACTATTATAGAACAAATCGAAATTCTAATCGGGTCCGGCTTGCATCCCTATTCCTTGCATATCCTCATTGTATATGTGCATACAACTGCTACATACAAGCCCCGGATTTCAAAAAATATAAAACACTTTGAAACTCCCCTGAAATCTGGCTTGTATCTCATCTAATGTATATCGGCAAACATACAAGCACACAAACATGCAAGGCACGAATGCCAAGCACTTATAGAATAAATTTGATTTGTTATCGGGTCCGGCTTGCATCATCGCAATGTATAATTTTGCTTGTATGTTTGAATATACAAAGGCAAACATACAAACCTCCCCAACATACAAACAGGGAATCCTTAGAGAATATGCGATGAATGCACATTTTACCTTGCATATTTCACTTGTATCTTCCACTTGTATGTTCGAATATGCATTGGGAACATACAAGCCTATCATACAACCGCGGACTTCAAACATTTCGCCAATGCATTTAACCTTCCCATCGCATCCGCTTTGCACATCCTTGAACATACATGCAAATCCCTTTGTATATGCAAACCTACAAGCGATTGCACATACAACCTTGTGGAGCCCACCAAATGTATATACCTCCGCTGCACTATTCACCTTGCATGTCACGGTAGACCCTTGTATATTTTTCATCGTATAAGACTCAATGTATTTTGGATATACATTCATTCCTACCTGCTCTATACAACGGCGGCATCTTCAAGGAATCTTCGATGTATATTCTGTCATTGTATATTTTTCGCTTTTATCTCCAACACTGTAATAAAAGTATATCGGTCCGTTGCATATTTTTCCCTTGTATGTCTACATGCAACCCGATATACAAACCGGGAATATTCCAGGAATCTTCAAAAGATTCCCCCTTTGTATATGCACATTTCAAAGCCCGATATGCATATAAAATGCATATAATTGATTTTTTCAAAGGCCGATGGAGATTTTGCACCCGCCAATGCACATTTTGACCTGTATGTATATACAAACACCTTTGTATATACAAAGACACTTGCACCTTAACTGATTTTTTTGCATTTTTACAACTGCAGAAGCCGAAAGTGTTAGAATTTTTGGATTTTATGAAGGTGCTTGCATATTTAAGCACCAACAGGAGGAAGCAAAGGTTGCGATGAAGAACCCTCTTGCACAGGGGAAGAGTTCAATCTGCCCAGAGACAAGAGGCTTCCAGGAGACCACAACCCAACCATGGAGATCGAGAAGTGAGGGCCACAAGCCATTAAACTTGCAGACCACACCACGTCCCAAATAGAAATTCTCATTTTCTGCGATCTCAGGTCCACATACCACAACAAGGGAAGCACGGGCATAGGGTAAAGGCCTAACCCTAGCTTGAGCTGGAAGAGTCTAAGCATGAGCATTTAACACAACATCAGAAAAAGACTTCTTGTGGCAGCCTGAAGCAGCCCTAATGCCAGCATCAGTGGAGCCACCAAAACCCGGAGTAGAAGGCTTCACTAGATTTTCAAGTGCCGAGGGAACTGCAGAGCCTCCATAGAAACCAGGACCAGGATCCTGGGTAGGAGCACTAGCGACCCCTACACCCAAGGTGTCCCAACCCCCCAAAGTAGCCCCGCCAGAAACCTGCAGCCCCTAAACAGAAGCAACCCCAGCTCCGTTCAAACCATTTTACCGCACAGCACACCTCCCGCTCAATGTCATTCTTCGAAAAAAAAAGGTTTAAGTTAGTAAAAAATAGAAATGTGAGAAGTGTTACATCTTGATAATGCATATACGTTAGCTTGTAAATCTTGAACTCTAAACTCCATTTCTTTATAAATCTCAACCCAATGTAAGCTATTGCAATGACTTTGTTTTAAACACAAAAATGTTAAGAAGGTATTAGATGCATATACTTTAGCTTGCAAATCTTCAACTCTAAGCTTCATTTCTTAAATTGATCTCAACCCAATGTTAACTATTTCAATAACTTTGTTTTAAGCACAAAAATATTAAAAGATAGATAGCAAATGCATATTCCTTAGCTTTAGCTTGTAAATCTTCAACTTTAACCTCCATTTCTTTAGAAGTCTCAATCCAATGTGTAGATCCAAAGATGAAATAAACTGATGATACATATGCTTTAGCTTGTAAACCTAAGCTCTAAACTCCAATTTTAAAGAACTTCCAATCCAATTAGAAGTTTCAATCCAACATTTTCTTAGAAGTCTCATAGTATGTCCTTACACATATCTAAGGATAATAAAAACTCATGATACATATGTTTTAGCTTGTAAGTCTAAATTTTTAACTCTAACTTTTAAGAAGTTTCAATACAACATAAAATAATTCATTCATTTTGTTTCAAACATAAAAATGTGAATAGCATTATATGTTGTTGATGCATATACTTTAACTTGCAAATCTTGAACTCCACACTTCATTTCTTTGTAGATCTCAATCCAAAAAATAAATTGTTTCAATGGCTGTTTCAAACACAAAAATGTTAAAAAGTATTAGATACATATAAACTATTTCAATTACTTTGTTTTAAACACAAAAATATTAAGACATTAGATGCATACATTTTGGCTTTCAAATCTGCAAATCTGCAACTCTGAACTCCATTTCTTTAGAGGTCTCAACTCTACAACTTTAAACTCGTTATATGCATCACTCCAAATTCTTTAGAATTCTCAATCCTACAACTCTAGACTTTTTATATGTTGTTGATATCTATACTTTAGCTTGCAAATCTTTAACTCTAAACTTCATTTCATTATTAAACTCAGTCCAACATTTGTGGTGGAAGATTCTTCATTCTTTGAGAGAAATTATTTCAGCTAAGTGTGACTTGGCTGAGGGTGTGGATCCTGGAGAGCTTGTTTGTTGTACTCATCTTAATCTTCCTCTTCAGAGGGGTGCTGCTCAAAGCGTTGGTCAAATCATGAAAAATAGATGTCGACATTCTCTTCGAAAGATAAATAAGGAGGGGCATTGGTGTCCTCCTCCTCAGAGAGTGTTAAAAATCAACACAGATGGTTCTTCTCGTGGGAATCCTAGTCATGCCGGTATTGGAGGTGTTGGGCAGACTAGTTCTGGGACTGTTGAGTTTATCTTTTCTGTTTATAAGGGTTGGTATACTAACAATGTGATGTAGGCTCTTGCCATTTTATGTGCAGTGGAGCGTGGTTGTGTTCTTGGGTGGAGACAGATCATTTGTAAATTTGATTCTCAGGTGGTGGTGACTTTGCTGAAAAGGCAACAGTTAGAGGATGTCAGTTGGTATTTAACTGTTATTATAAAACAGATTCTTAATCTATGTGCTTCCTTGGATTATATTTCTTTCTATCATATTCCTCGAGAATGGAATGGGGTTGCAGATTGTTTGGCTAAATGGGCTTCTGATCATTTGCATGATTGGAATATTGTGGAAAGGGGTCAATTACCCCCGGATTTGTCACAAAAGTTGGACCAATTAGTGGAGATAGACAGGGATGTGTAATGCCCTTGCTTTGTATTGCTTTTTTCTAGTTTTGTATTGTTTTTTTCTAATTTGAATAAATTTTTACCCCTCTTTTAGTTAAAAATGTAAAAATGTTGTTGATGCCTATACTTTAGCTTGCAAATCTCTAACTTAAACTTCGTTTCATTATTAAACTCAATCCAACTCAATCCAACGTAAACCATTTCAATGACGTTGTTTTAAGCACAGAAATGTTTTTTTTTTTTTCTTTTTTTAAAAAAACATTAGATCCACTTGCAAATTTGCAACTCCAAACTCAACTTTCAGAATTTTTTTTAAAGTCTCAATTCAACAAATCTAAACTCCATTTCTTTAGAAGTCCCGAATCTAAACTCCAGTTCTTTAAAGTCTGAATTCAACAAATCTAAACTCCGTTTCTTTAGAGGTCTCAACTCTGCAACTTTAAACTCGTTATATGCATCACTCCGTTTAGAAGTCTCAATCTTGCATCTCTAAACTTAGCTTGCAAATATGTTGTTGATGCATATACTTTAGCTTGCAAATCTTTAACTCTAAACTTCATTTCATTATTAAACTCAATCCAACGTAAACTATTTCAATGACTGTTTTAGGCACAGAAATGTTTAAAAAAATAAACATTAGATTCACCTGCAAAATTTGCAACTCCAAACTTTTTACGAGTTTCAATTCAGCAAATCTAAACTCCATTTCTTTAGAAGTCCCAGTCCAATGATTTGCAACTCTAAACTCATTTCTTTACATTTCTTTAAAAGTCTCGATCCAATGATTTGCAGCTCTAAACCCTGAACTCAATTTCTTTTCATGTGAAAATTCTGCAACTCTAAACTCCATTTTAGAAGTACTAATCCACTGTATAATCAATTCTTAGACATATCCAAAGGTGAGAAAACTCACAGAAATTTGATAATAAACTCCATTTCTTTAGAAGTCTAAAGAAGTCTCAATCCACTGTATAAAGAAGTCTCAATCCACTGTATAATCTATTTTTAGACATATTCAAAGATGATTCAAATTTATTGCATTTTGATGATAAAAAAATGATAGCATTTTGCATTTCCTACAAATTAAGTTTAACTTTAAAGTTCAAGTTCACTTCTAAGTTTAAGATTGACTCTAAAGTTTTGAAGTGACAATTTAAATGAACGATAATTTTCACTTCTAAGTTTAAGATTGACTCTAAAGTTTAGATGTGACAATTTAAATGAATGATAATTTAACATTCATGTTTTAGTAGAGTGACCTTGTTGATTCCATTTTCCTACTAATTCTATTAAATACTAATTCTATTAAATATTAAACATTTTATATAAAAATTCATCTATGCACAAGTCAAATAACGTGAGTCAAATAATATTAATACATATATTTCTACTTACAATTTTGACGATCCACAGAACTTAAAACACATATTTCTACTCCCAGTTTTAAGCTTCGTAACCAGGGGTTCCAATCCAACAACCCAACATCAAACAACGCAAAGCACATCTCAGGTACCCCATTCCCCATTATCCAACATTAAATATGGTACCTCTGTTCCCCATTATTGGGGGTCAAACTCATTTTTTCCTTGATGAATTTTGATTCTTGAGCTCCCTTTCCAAGTCTCTACATAGATGATCCAATCTATAAAATATTTTCTATATAAATGATCTCCTTTATTTTACTACCATCCATGTCATAAAATATAAAATTCAGTAACACATGGCACATAATATAAATCTACCCCAAATATGAGATATATATTCCGATCATTATTTTACTACCATCCAAGTTATAAAATTCAAAATCTGGCAAAACAAAATGTAAAATCTACTAACCCCACATATGAGTTTATCCATTCCCCATTATTATGAAATGTAAAATCTACTAACCCCACATATGAGTTTATCCATTCCCCATTATTATGGATCATAATGGTCAAACTTATTTGTTTCTTTAATGATCCAAAGTATTAAGTAAAGTCACAAGAAAAAAAGAGTTCAACAAAAGCTCATTCATTTTGTTTGTAGAAATCTTCCATATTAAGATTCGTAAAATGGTGCCATCCAAGTTATAAAATTCAAAATCTGGCAAAACAAAATGTAAAATCTACTAACCCCACATATGAGTTTATCCATTCCCCATTATTATGGATCATAATGGTCAAACTTATTTGTTTCTTTAATGATCGAAAGTATTAAGTAAAGTCGCAAGAAAAAAAGAGTTCAACAAAAGCTCATTCATTTTGTTTGTAGAAATCTTCCATATTAAGATTCGTAAAATGGTGAGAGGAGTGACACCTTGCACCAAACACTTCCAAAAGACAAAACGGCCAAAATTGATCAAAGTTTGACGAGACCTGACAAGCCCCTAAAGACTCAAAACATATTGTGTTTGGACAGAAAACATGCACACAACTAAGCACAAGGAGCAACCATGCCTGTCGTAGGAGGAGGATCCCTGTCATCAAAGTTTTTCCAGCCTCCCGATCCAGTGGCTGGAGGATCACTAAAATCGGGTAAATTCCAACCGTCATTCACTTCTTCATTTTGCACATTTTCTTCTCGAACAGGGGATATAGCCAACTCCAACCTAGGAAATTGTTTGTCATTTCTAGTAGGTGGAGTCCACTCAGTGTGCCTTGTACGGGGAGGAGACCTCCCATAACGACCTGTAGAATGACTGGGAAATCGTGGTCTGCTCCTAGAATGGCTTCCACTAGCTCGAGCTGAAGAATAATCCCTCCGAGTAGTCGTTTGAGGTCCCACTTGAGGCTGATGTATGTCCTCAGGATTACCCCAACCATCCCATCCAGTTACAGCCCGCCCAGCTACATTCCACCCAGAACCAACATCGATGCCAGCTACATCCCACCCAGAACCAACATCTGGTGCTACATTTTGTGCATTTCTTTCTTGTTGAACCCTACTTTGATTAGGAGATATGGCCAGCTGCAATGCCTGTAATTGGTTGTCATTTGTAGGGGGTGAAGCCCAACTAGAACGTCCACTAAAACGACCCCCTGATCGGCCTCTAGTACGACCTCGAAACTGTTGTCTGCCCCTAGAGTGGGTGGTGCAAGCTCGAGCCGAAGAATGGTTTGTATTTGGATTGGCTTGAGACCCTGTAGTTTGTTGACCCCTGTTGTCAAAGTTACCACAATCTCCCCATCCATTGGTCTGGAGATCACGAACATCTGGTATGCCCCACCTTGAATTATCCACTACCACATTTTGCATATTTTCTTCTTGTTGAACTCTTGCCTGATCAGTGTTTTGGAGATCACGAACGTCTGGTATGCCCCGCCTTGAATTATCCACTACCACATTTTGCATATTTTCTTCTTGTTGAACTCTTGCCTGATCAGTGTTTTGGGGAATCCCCCTGAATGTACATGAACCAGAGCTGATGGATGTAATGAGCTCTCGGAGACGCTCCACCTCCACAGTCACCTTGTTAACTTGTTCTTGAAAAGCCAATCTTTTAGCTTTGGGGAGGTTGAAGCCCGAAACTGCAGACACAAAATGTCCCACAAACAAAAAAATTATGACACAATATACAAATCAAAAAGAAATTGACGCCTACATCCCAGAAGGAAACAGTTTCAATTCTATCTCCATTGTATAACATCACATTACAGCCCTAAGAAAAAGGTAACCATTTGCAGAAAATTAACAAGGAATGCACGTGTTAAGAAGGTTAAGACAAGCAATCGAACAGAATTCTTAAATTTATTCTCCATCGTATGCCAAATTGTTGCACAATAAAAGTCCACATAATACAACTGTACAAAATAACTCGAATAAATCTCTCTTTCAACAAATGGCTAAAACATCTAGAAACGGCAAAAAACTTGAAATAAATATGCAGGAGCCAATCTCCAAACCACGAGAAGAAATAGATAGTCAAAATCTCGAGTTTATCCTTTAAATATGAAAAATTCTGTTGATGTCTGATACAACTCAATATATTGTCAATCGGTAGTGCATTCCAATCAAGAGCAGACATGGACCAATTGTAGACCATCGAATATCATGAGAAGAAATGAAGCATTTCTAAGACAAACAAGCAAAGCTCTATGTTTCTTTCTGATCTTAAGGCTGACAATGTACACTAAACAGTCGCAGCACACACGACAACGCAGAGATGTAGAGATCTCGACTCCCATTCGCACATGGTATATATTGCATAGAGTCTAAAGATTCTACAACAGATTGTCTATCGATATTTCAGCACAATGCCACAAACTATGTTATAATACCAATAATGAAAAACAGAAGAGAGTTTCTTAAAAGCAATCAATTATATGACACCATGGAGCATCATTTTGATACCATGGAGCATCATTTTGATATGCAACGGAACTAGCTTGCTTGCAGTGCATCAATGTAAGAAACTCTACTTCGATGACATTCGAGGGCCTCCCATAGGTTATTAATTTGAAGGAAACGTTTGCTAAACGTAACCCTCCACAACTAAATATGAAACTTCGTTTTAAGTTATCTTATTTACAAAGCATCAACATAAATGAGTCTCATGGAAAAAACCAAGTCATAAATTTCAAATACAAAATATTCTTTAAACATCCTATATAATTCAATATTTTTCCAATTGGCAGTACATTCAAATCAACAAAGGAAATTGACAGAACACCGAAATCAAGAGAAGAAATGGATCAATTCTAGGACAAACAAGAAAAGTTTTCCATTTCTTTCTGACTTGTAAAGCTGGCAATGTACACAAAACAATTGAGACATGCATGAGACTTTAACAAAAGAAATAAAAAGGTGCAGGGATCTCAACTCCCATTTACATAGAAATATTGCATAAAGCCTAGATTATTCTACAAGAGTTTACTATCGATATTGCAGCAGAAAATGTGGCACCAAACACCAGGAATGAATGCCAATGTGAGTTTCTTAGAAAAATCTGTTCTATGGAGTACCATTTTGACTCGGCATGGAGCCAGCAGTTAACTCAATTGCAACCCATGGCTTGTTACTAGAGGTTTTTGATGGTTCCACTCTGATTCTTGTAACTGGCTCTTTCTTTGATTCTGTTTTAAAGGCTTCAGAAGGTTCTAAAACAGAAACTTCTGAAAGACTTCTAGTCAGTTCAAGATGAGAAAGCTCACCATTTGATTCAGCCCTTGTTGACTCCTCCTTCAAATGATTGATCGCCTGGATAAGTGGATGATCATTCGATTCACAAACTGGTGCTTTTCCCTTATTGTTAAGCACTTGTAATGTTGAAACAGCTGACCCTTTGACTGTGAAAACGAGCAAAGGAAAAACATCAGTTTGCAATAACAGCAGCAGATTGATTAACTTAATGCAACTTTCTTTGCTAGTAGAAACCCTATCTGTTTGAAAGCTTTACTTTACACAACCTCAGCACTTAATGACCCCAAATAAATCTGATAAACAAGCCCAAAAGTAAATTTAAGCATTCAAAACTCTTACCCTCATCTTGTTTTATCGTATCTTCCTAAAGAAGAAACCGTGCTGACTTAAGACTAGAAAAAAGGTAATAACTTTGACTTCCAATACAACCAAGATTTGTTTACAAAACCACCCTTATGTATTTGCCTCAATGTTTTAAACCATTTGCTCTCTTCAAACATATGTTACATGAGCAACCTCAACCTTGCCAATAACAATTTGTTTTCCACAGCTATAATTGATTTTGAACCCACGTAAAAGGATGTAACAGCATTGATAGTGATTGAATCATGTCTGTCTAGTCAGTATAGCATTATCATTTTTATCTTCTATACACCCAATCTAATTTCATTAAACTTACTATAAGACTCTCTAGTAGCAAACCATTCTTACTACATAATTGTTGGCTGTTTAGATTGAAAGAAACTACCGATAAAGTATCTTGCTGTTCACATTTAAGTTTAAGGATTTAAAATATAAAATCAAGTATGTGTGAAGATCCAATTTTGTTTCTATCAAAAATGCATATGTTGAGTGTTGTCCCAGGAAAAATCACCACATAGAAAGGAAAAATCTCACATTCTTTAAGAGCAGACCATGCAACCGTAGCTGCATTGTTTTCTGCTTGTTTCTTTCTATTGGCAGCTTTGCCTTCAAATTCCATCCCATTAAACTTCACGGTGCTTGTATAAACAGGCCTCCGTGATTTGTAGGATGAAGTTGTATTGTACACGGGCAAAGGACTTCCTTCTTTCTGTGCCTTTATCTCCAAAAGAATTTTGCACATGGGTGACTCAACCTGTAAAGAGAAACACTCTTGGTTTATAACTTCATGATATGCTGCTTCATAAAGGAACAAATGATGTCCTATCAAAGACACAAAAAATGAGAGTTGTATAAGAATTTTACCAATGTATCTCTCTCAGAAAATGAATTGAGCACTGCCAATGCAGCGGCATGTTCAGCTTGCCGCAATGTATTAAAGAATCCTGGACTCTCAAATGTTTGACCATCAAACTGAACTGTTGCCTTGAAACGAGGCCTATGAGGAAGACCATCACGCATACAGGAGTAAGTAGGGAAACGAAAACCACCTGTCACAGCAACTTCATGCAGCTGACTTTTATATATGCCTGCATATCAATAGAGCATAAATGGGATTAATTTAATTTAATAAATGATGGGACAAGTTAACAAATCAAAATTCAAGGAGATTTGAGCCATTAACAAATTTTTATATTAACCTGAAACATTCTTGATGCAAGAGAGCAATCTTCCAAACAAAAGAGTTTCTAATTAATTAATTGTTAGAAACCAACTCTGTTATGATGTTGCATGTTAAATTGCAATGATAAATGTACCGTTTGAATCCTTTTTCTGTTTACTTACAAAACCTCAATCCGCAGGTCATATGAATTGATAATCCTTAAATATTTTCCCTCTTGTTAATAAATGTGGTTGTATATTCTAAAACTTGCATCATATTGCTATAGACTATAGTTATCAGTTAATATGTTACTTTTGCAAAAGAAGTCCATTGTCCAATAAATGCCATGAAATTTTATTTTCAATCCACTTAGCTTGCTCTCACAGAGGTTATTACTTCTCACGCATGAATCATTTTCTCAACAATCAAAAGCTTTGCTAATATCTTTATCGTATTTTGGAATTATGACATTACTCCCGGCAGTTTACAGACACTTTCTCTAATCTTCTATTTGTTTATATTTCCAGCATCATTTTGCCAATTCAAAGAAAAGTACCAAGGGTTGTATTCCTGATTGATCAATATAGTATGAATATATATAGAAAAATTTTAAAAACGAAACAAAACTGATATTCACCACCTGATTTCTCTTTATTTGTCACTGGTTTTAAATTAGTTTAAAGAATTTAGACATAACATGCCTTGGATGCTCCCTTCCACGATTGAAGATATTCAGATGCCATCCAACAGATGATATAATTCATAAACACTTTTGGTTAGCCATGAAGAATGAAACTGAATGAGAACGAACCACCAACATGAAAACCCCATGAGTGACTCACTGAAGCCCGGATCTGGTTGAAATCTGAATAGCTACAATAAGAGATCAAGTCAGCAAGACCAGAGATATTGAAGGATACACAACCACAGGTCACAGATTAAATGGACAGATGCACCTCTGTCAAGACAGAAATAGAGAGATGCCCGGGCAAACGAAAGAAAGAGTGTCCCAGGAATAAGTGCCTAAACACATATTATAGTGAATTATAGACGAATCTGGAGAAAAGTTCAACCGTCACCATACAGGTGAGTATTCACCCTAAATCAGGGAGCAATACCTAAGTTTCAGTTCTCAATTATTTAATGACTAGTTGCTTCTTTGAATGGGAGAGGATTCCAGAAACCAAAATACAAAAAAAAAGACCTCAAGAATGGCTATCTATAACAGAAAAGAGAGTCACCATGAAGTTGTGGGATCACTGGAGCAAGAACCACAAAATAGCGGATGTGGTCTAGCTTTGGAATCATAAAAAGTCTGAAAGAGATTCACAATCACTAGGGAATGCTACAGATGGCATATACACACACAAAGTACAGGACAAATTATTGTGACTTCCTTGTTACAAGTGTCCAAAAAGCAGGAGACAATTAGAATTTAAGTTTCATACATTACTCTCCATATATATTTTAACTATAATCAGAGAGATTACGAGTATATATTTCTTTGTTGTTTACTGCAAAGTAAATTTCAATTGGCAACTAGCTGACTAATTTACAGAGACAATTGCTACCTAGTATGTTTCCAATCATAATTCCCTATTGGTTAACATGCAGCAAATTTTAGTTGGCAAAATACAAACAGACTAATTTGCAAAGATCGAGACTACCTAGTGTATATTCAATTACATCTGATGTATATGTTTTCGGTGCACAGAAATGATAGAGAGCCTGAGCTAATGGTGCTATTAACTTGTTTGAACCACAATCGTCACATACAGAACAAAAAATTAATGGGATTGTAAAAATGATTGAAAAAAATGTGAGGGTAAAGAATACCATAAGTACTAGTAAATAATCAAGCAAGCAACTAACAAGCAGACATTATAAAAGAAACTTACACATATAAATAGGGGGAGTCAAAAAGGCAAGGTGAAGAATTTATTAGTAAACTGGCTTTTTGAAAGACATCTACTGATTTACATAAACCTAAGGACTCCGTGCATGGAGCAAAGAGGCTAGGTGAAGGACTACTTACTATTCTGCCTTCACGTTCACATAAACTAGAGAACCAGATGCCATTGGTTTCTATTAATACAATTCCATTGGATGAACTGTGGATTATGCTAAAACTATTACACAGCTAAAACTAGAAGCATTCTTATGATACACTAGCATGGACTCTGGAAATACTATGTCTCAAGAAATTGTCTAACATCAAGATCAAACAGAATTTTGTTTTACAGAAAATTCTCAGTCTCATACATCACAGAGCATGCTTATACATAATTAACTATCATTTATTCAAAAAGTTCTTGCATCCAAGGAAATAAATTAAAATATGTATTCACTTAATAAATTGCTTCAAATGATAAACTTAATGAAAACTCCATGGAGAAATATTCTTTCATGAATAAATCAAGATCCGGAAAGAACATGCTTTGATAGTAAAAATCTGATGCATGTACCTGGACATAACTGTGGAATTGATGTTCTTTCTTCTGGTTGTGGTAAGTCCTCAGTCCGCTGCCTCTTTCCTAGCATACCTGTAGCTATATTATTTCCTTGTTCTTTGTTTTTCTCATTCCCAGAATTGCCAGAAACTGAATTGATGTTTCCTATATTTTGTTTGTTTGTTCCTCTTCCTGAATTTTCAGATGTTGACAATTCTCGAAGAGATGCAAAATGTATTCTCGAGCTCGGAAATGACTGTGGATGAGCTTGTGGTAATTGTGCTGTCCGTTGGTCTTTCTGCCCACTTGTTGATAGCACATTTGTTATGCCAGATTCAGAAGTAGATGGCAAACTTCCTGGTGGTTGTATCGTTTCCTCTTTGTTCGCTTCTTTTTGCAAATTTGAATGTACTTCACCAGACTGGATTTGGACTGTAAGTAATTGATACAGCGTATTTTAGACCATTAATGATTAATACCATGGTCAGATTAAAAATGAAAAACAAAAAACACCAAACATCCAAAAGATATTCAATCTGCAAAATAAAATACTTGAAAGCTATAAAAAACTAAAAAACCGCAGAACCATAGTCTGCACCAATAGTTTCAAAGGTCTGGTTGTTGATCAGACCCTTTCCCCGCTCATGAATTTCTTCAACAACTCCAGGTTCCAGAGTGATTGGATCAGTAGGCAATCTAAACAGCAGAACCACTAGAAAACCTAAACAGCAAGACAATGTTAGCTTAAATGCTTGTAATTGATTCTCCTAGTCATATTTCAGGTCCAACAAGGACAAGTTCAGCAGTTACCAAGTGCTAATTAGAACGATATAGTCCTCACTTTCAAGCACCTTTGTGCTACTTCAACATAATGGGCTACAGTATATACAGCCACTCCCTAATTAGAGAACACGGCTTTTGCAGGTGAACATATTGCTTGGAGTTTCTAGATGACCCACATAGTTGTTTTTGATTCAACATTTCAATTGAACTGCCTCATTCATCAACAGGAACATGCACACAAAAGCATGGGCTTGAAATGTTCAGTTTACAATTACATAGGTCACCCAGAAACTCTGAGCAACACTCCAAAACAGTTAAGGGATGCCCGGTACAGAACCATCATAACTGTGTTATGCCAAGAAACCAAAATTCCCAAAGAAGCTCCAAGCTGATGCAAAAAATGAGTACCACCCATGAATATGAAACCTTCACCTATTGTCATTTCAAGGAACTCAAAACTGCTGACACAACAAACATGACAGTAAATAAAAAAGTAGGCATGGAAAAAAAAAGAAAAAAAAAAGTAAGCTCTACCACTGTCACCCTAGGAAGCCCAAAATTGCATGCCAAGATGCCAAGATTGACAAAGCAGCTCCGAGCTGATGAAAAAGATTAGTAATACCCATGAACATGAAACCTGCAACTATCAGCATTTCAAGGAACTAAAAACTGTTGACACAACAAACATGACTGTAATTAAAAAAAGCAGATATGGCCAAAGAAGAAAGTAAGCTCTGCCACTGTCACCCTAGGGAGCCCAAAATTGCATACTCAACAAAGGCATTATGCAGAAGATGTGTACACCCAAAAACAGGGTACCTAGCTCCCTGTTTCTCCAGGTAACCCAAAGCCAAAAATGGGCATGCCCAAGGAGTTCACGACTGCTGTTGACTAAGTAAAAGCAGTCACAGCCAAAGGAAAATTAAAGCTATACCACTATCACTCCAGAAATGCCAAACCACAGACCCAATAACAGAAACTATTCCAACTTTCCAGATAACTTGAAACAGTCCTGACACTGTTGAAAACTTATGGACTATCTAGTATTCCAATATAACATTACCCGACACAACACTAATGCCATTCAAAAACTATGGCCCAACTAGGACTCAAACCAAGGACCTTCCAATAAAGTATCTACATCCCCATATATTCAGCATAGTCTATAGATTTGGTCTCATGTAGGTAGCTTGGATTCCCATTTTTCAAGGACATGTGAGTGTAATATTGGGGAAACAAGAAAATTTAGGCTATGGTCCCATAGTTGTTTTTTTTATAATTAGAATTTTTTATTATATTATGTTTATTTATAATCTCTATGCACCATATTTGACATCAAATAACAAAGTCAAAATTCTCTCTTTTACAAATATAATATTCATGTTTTAGTTACCCTAGTTTTTGCCAGTTTTTTCCATTTTAAACCTGGGTAACTGAATTCCATTTACACTTTCGCCATGTTGTGTCAATGCCATGTAAATGGAATGCTACCATGAATGGGCCCATGGAGGAAAGCTTGCTATAAATTAATCAGCGGGTGCTGATAAGCAAGATGTCCAATAGAGGTATCTTGGGTTCCCATTTTCAAGGACAGGTGGTTCTATGGAAGTGTAACGTAGGGCAAACTGGAAAATTTAGGTTATGGTCCCATGGAGGGGAGCTAGCTAAAATTTCTCAGCAGGTACCGCTCAGAAAACTAAGGAGCCTTTTCTAAACATAAAGTTCCATGGTTTTTTAAATTCTTTTCTACTAAGAAATCTTTAAGTGCAAGAGAGGAATTTTAGATGAGAAATTATACTACCTATATGCAATAGAAATTAGAAATTTAAAAAGTTATCATGCAAGCTGCTTATTGTTTTTTTTTTTTTTTTTTTGAGGCTGAGGGGGTCCCATGTAATTTTATAATAAGCACAATGCATAATTTGGAATCTTCTGCACTGCTTAACCACAAATTTGTCCCATGGCTGCACATTTTGTCTTCCCTCCCCTTTTACTTTCCCTTTTAATTTTTACCTCCAATATTTAGTAATTCCAAAAATCAATAGTTTGGTAATTACTTAAATATGCAGGTAATTACTGTCCACAAAAAAAACTCCTAATAAGTTTGCAGCCACAAATATGGATCACCTATTGTACAAAGAAAGACTCGTTTTAATCCTATATTATTCAGAGAAGTTTTATGTTATTCATCTGCCAGGTAGCAGCCATTTCTTGATGTAATTCTTTTTACAATTGCTCCTAAAATTATAAAACAAATTTTTATCTCATTCTCTGCAAACATGTGGAAGCCAAACAGTGATTTGTCATTCGCACGAGACCATATTCGTAAAAATTGCTCTTAAAATTTCTGAGCAGCACCTGCTGAGAAAAATTAGAAGCACCCCACCCCTTCCATGAGACCACTACCTAAGCCAAAATTGGTAATGCCCGAGTGGAGGGGATCCTTCCATGGGACCACCACCCAAGCCAAAAATGGGCATGCCCGAGTGGAGTTCCCCTATTCGGGTGGCTCAAAAAGGTAAACATGCCCCAAAAGGGGGGGTAAAATAAGTTTTCACCACTATCACTCCAGAAAACTCTCACCTGGAAACCAAATAATGCAGAAATTTTTAATTTTTTAAATTTCCTGTTTAGCCAAAATAGCTCTACGTTATAGAAAACCCGTGAACCAACCAACTAGTACATAAATCCAGATTTTCCAACATAGCCTGAACCTGCATTTACCCAGCCCTGCCCTCATTCTGTTGACACGGCAGAATATTGCAGCTTCCTGCATTACCTATATTTCAACTTCAGGCATTACCCATCACAACCTAGATGTTGTTACAATGCAGAATGTTTCTACTTCATGCATTACTCGGCACAGCCAAAAGCTCTTAAAAAATCACGTGCCAGCTAGACGTCTAGAATTCAAGCCTGCAATTCCCAACACAACCTGAACAGACTTATTAACACTGTTAATCACCCAACACAAAACTAGTGCTGTTGAAAATTCAGACTGTTTTAACATCATGTATTACCTGCCACATCCTTAATGATTTGAAAATTCATTAACCATCTAGAACCAAACCCACACTTCCCCACGCAACCCAAACCCTCGTTAGACCTACACAACCTAAACCCACATTACACCTACACAGCCAAAACCCACTTTAGAACTACACAGACCAAACCCACTTTACAACTACACAGCCCTGGTACTCTTAAGCATGCATTATATTTCAACTCCCTGCATTACCCTCCAAGGCCATAATTCACTTGAAAATCTATTCTGCCCAAGCCCCAGGTATATATCCCCTCTACCACTGACCTAGTATTTTCTAGTCTGGAAGAAACCACCACCAAATAAAAAGATAGCTATAACCCAAGAACAGACAATTGCATCCCTACTTCCTAAGGAACCCAGAACAAAAATGAGCATGGGTAAGAAGAGTCCGCCTATCATTCATCAACCCAAAATAAGAAACTATTACAAATATTAAAACAACATATAAACAACCCCAAAAAACAGAATAATCCATCCACATTTTTTTGTCTTTCTTAAGATATCCCTATGAAAGTTCACAGCAAAAAGAAAATGTGGATGCACTGAGTAGAGTTTATACACGAATTAAATTTTCCAATTCCCAATTAGAGTTCACAGCCAAAATCAATGGCAGTTCACCCAGAGGCGTGATATTTGAACCCTTATTATCTAGGGAAACCCCAAAGAGACCCAATTTACAGTTAGTGCCCTCAAATGAACAAGCCGCACAAACAGACCTAATTCACAGTAGGCTGACATTCAAAAGATTAATACACAACAGTCACAAAAAAACCTAATTCCTCAAAAACACACATAAACAGACCTAGCTCACAGTAAGTTTCCCTCCAAAAAACAACCCAGAAAAACAGAGAAAATTTTGAAGAAACAACAGACAAATAAACTTATAAATGAAAGAAGACCAGAACGTGCCACTCTCAGGCAATCAGACTAAAGTAGCAATTGCAATTTTTTTAAAAACAACACATATAAACTTATAATTTAATGAAAGCACAGCTTACTAGCCACAGCAGGCTCATCTGTTTGCATGGGTTCGTTATCTGGTTTAGCCAGAAGGGCATCAAGAGCAACATCTGCAGCAGCATTCTCCGCTTCTCTCAAAGTCCTGAAGGGCCCAGGACTTTCGAAAGTGAGCCCACAGAAACTAATAAACGCCCTGAATTGAGGGGCATTGTCTGGGCCATCTCTGGCAAATATATATGTAGGCAATTTTCCATACTCCTCCAAAACTATTTCATGCAGCTTGCTCTTAGGCATCATCTTCACTCACAATCTCTTCAGAACAGAAAATATTACGCAGAAACACAACATAGGTAGAACCGTTTTAAGCAAGCATGCGAAGAGCATGCACCGATCTTTAAAACATGGAAATGATTCCTTTTTTAATGTTGGTCTGTTACGTGGCGGAGGGAAAATTAAAGTACTGGGGATTAGTGGAAGGCAGAGGGCTCTTTGTTTAGCCATAATTGGTTTAACGGGCTCGCAGGATATAAGCTACCGCCATTTCTGCCACTCCTATCGTACACTTCTAACATGTACCAATAAAACATACAATGAGTGCTTCTTAAAATAATTTTATAAAGGTATATGTTTGTATTGGGAGGAGCAATGCAATGAATGCAAAATGGTTGATGGTACAGTGACCAAGAGTGTATATTTGTGTCACCATTTTACAAAAGAAAGTGAAGCATGGAGGTTTACCATGCATTTCTAAGCAGCTCCATGGAAAGAAGGGGAATAGTTTGAATGTTCCTTATTCCATATATAATTTTATATTTTTAGTTTAGGAGTTAAGCTAATTTAATGGGTATGTAGAGTGTGAATCACCATGATAGTTAATTTAGGCTAATTTAATAGAATATATACACATAAATATAAATTAGTTTACGTAAATGATAGTTGGGTATTGATAATTGGTAATAATTGAATGTAGGAAATGCAAATAGAAGAATAAATGTACTTAGATTAAAAAGATGGTTCTATAATTAATATGGATATGAATCTGATGTATGAGAATCCAGAATAATAGCTAGCAAATTGGTAATTCACTTAAGGATTAGAATATCATGTTACGACTGTACAAGATCAAGTCTAATTGTTAGGGATGAATCTATGACCGCAATTTTGAGAATCTAGAATAATAGCTAGCAAATTGATAATTTGCTTAAGGATTAGAATATCATGTTGTGACTATACAAGGTCAAGTCTAATTGTTAGGGATGAATCTATGACCGCAATTTTGAGAATCTAGAATAATAGCTAATAAATTGGTAATTCGCTTAAGGATTAGAATATCATGTTGTGACTATACAAGATCAAGTCTAATTGTTAGGGATGAATCTATGACCGCAATTTTGAGAATCTAGAATAATAGCTAGCAAATTGGTAATTCGCTTAAGGATTAGAATATCGTGTTGTGACTATACAAGATCAAGTCTAATTGTTAGGGATGAATCTATGACCGTAATTTTGAGAATCTAGAATAATAGCTAGCAAATTGGTAATTCGCTTAAGGATTAGAATATCATGTTGTGACTATACAAGATCAAGTCTAATTGTTAGGGATTAATCTATGACTGCAATTTTGTCTTGTGTCCATATACTCAATATGTGTAATTTACAAACTATTATTTTATTCGCCCAAGGTACCTTGATTTCTTCTATGATCCTTGATATATGTATGGTCTGGTAGTATTGATAAATACCTTTGTTAGGTTGTCATGTGACCAAGCCGTGAAGACATTACACCTTGATCAACCCTTTAAAATTGAACAATATTGAAAACAACACAACCCAATCATGCAAATGCCTCTAAAATGATTATGCAAAGTTAGATTCCTTCTAGAACACCAATTAGAGCACCAACTGAAGTGTGTAAGACAAATAATTTCTCCTTATGATCCGATAATCTCTTGATGAATAGAATTATTCACCCAAGGTACCTTGATTTCTTCTATGCTCCTTGATATATGTATGGCCTGGCAGTATTGATAAATACCTTTGTTAGGTTCCCATGTGACCAAGCCATGAAGACATTACACCTTGATCAACCCTTTAAAATTGAACAATATTGAAAACAACACAATCCAATCATGCAAATGCCTCTAGAATGATTATGCAAAGTTAGATTCCTTCTAGAACACCAATTAGAGCACCAACTGAAGTGTGTAAGACAAATTATTTCTCCTTATGATCTGATAATCTCTTGATGATTAGAATGAATGCATTGAATGCCTTTAAATACAGGGACATAGCAACATATCTCGCAAACTTGTGTTTAGTTTGTCATAGGCGGGAAGGGTAAAAGAGGGAAGTTAGTCAAATTTCAATTTAAAAACTTAAATTTGGAGGGATGAGTATCTAGTGCCAAAAAATAAACAAGCATGCATGGTAGTATGATGATGATCCGTTAGTCTAGCTCATGGCACTACCTAATGTTAAATTAATATAACTCACACTTCAACTTCTTCTTCCATGCTGAAAATGCCTTTGTTAACCCCCTAGAACCTCCCATGTGTTGCCTAGAAGTTAGCCACAGTCAACTGCAAAGCGTATGCAACCTCTTTCTAAGCAAAAACCTTTATTTTTGGCTAAAATTTGAGTTCACACCTTTAGTCATCGGTTCGCCCTATTGAACGTCCTAAACACCCTAGTGAACCTAGTGAATTAGAGTTCACCCTAGTGAATAAATTGCTGCCAAAAGAGACATATGCCTTTTTTTATCTCTAACACACAAGCCTTAACATGAGCAAGCTTTTACTAATTTTCAGTGTTTTAACTCAAAGTTAGGCACTTTTCTTTGGTAAGTTATGTTTAGGAATTTATTTGTTTCTATAGACTTCAAACCATAAACCTAATCTAGCTTTCCTATACTTCAAACCATAAACCTAATCCAGCTTTCCTATAGATACCTCTTTTTTCATTCATTATGAGAATCCAAATTTTATCTATTGAACAACTCTAGTTTTAACATAAGTTTAAGACCACCAATAGCTTCAAAGCTTCCATTGCTACTTCTTGCATGCCTCAATACAAACTTTACAAGCATTTACTTGAGCATTTCTAGTCAAGTTTATCCCCCTTTCACCATTAGAGAGTTCCACAAATTGAAGGAAGAGGAACCAAAGCTTTAATTAGGTTCCTAACAACTTTATTGCCGGCCATTAATCTTGCTCCATATCTTGGATAAATTTGATCCCAAGTGTGGATGTTTTAGTTTATATTTATTTTGTTTTAAATTAGATTTATTTGGTTGGTTAGATTATTTTTACTATCTGTGAAAGAGGTGTTGTAGATGTAGGGTAAATTTGGTTTGAGTGGAGAATATTTAGTTTTAGTTATCTTTTGGAAAGTTTATTGTTTGTTGAATTCTAAATCTTCAAATCTTATGTGAAAGATTGATAGGAAAATATTCTTGTTTGTTATTTGTACATGCTTGAAAGCTACTATCGAAAATTGAAAGAAAAGGTTCTTTGTCTATTATTTGTATTTTTGAGTTTCAAAGCTTTTGCAATTATTAATTCTAAAAAGTTTTCATCACTTCTAAACTTAAATCCAAAAGTAATAGTTCCTATGGAAGGATTCCCCAAAGGGCTTCTTTGGGATCCTCTTGTTTGTTCAGAGTGATCTATAAGAAGCACTAAGAAATCTTCTAGTGGATTAAGGATTCACACATAACACAAACTCTCCATACAATCTTCATTTTCTTATAATTTGTGATTTTTATCGAAAAGAGGAAATTAATTATTTGCGATTTCTTTTGTTTTTGCCTTTGCATATTTTTATCATATTATGAAGAAGAAAAGAAAGGTTATTTTTTCTTTTAGTTTCTTGAAATCTTTATTTCCTTAAAAATTTCATAATTAAATTTGATTAGCTAATTTATAATATTAAATCAAGTAAAGTCATGTAATTGATTTAATTCATGATTAGCTAATTTATAATATTAAATCAAGTAAAGTCATATAATTGATTTAATTCATAATATTAAATCAAGTGAAGTTAATTCTTTCATTTACTTTCAAAGGAGGAAATATAAAAAGAAATCATTTAGTTTACTTTGGTTAAAGTTAATTAAGATTTTTGTGTGCATCAATTAGTTTTTTAGTGATCAATTAATTAAACTTTACATAACTAAATAATAGTTAATTAATTAATTAATTACATCAAAATAAATGGAATCATCTATTTAATTTTATTAATTAGTTATTTGATTATTATTTAATTAATCTAGTTAAATCATTTAAAAACTAAGAAAACTCAAAAACATTATTGTATCTTTTTTAGTTAGATTAAATTCATCAAAATAAAGTAAGCGATCAACACATCCAACACAATCAAAACAATCATCACTCATAGGCAAATCAAATTGAAGCAACCAATGAGAACATTCAGACTTTAACACATCTCAACCTATCAACATACAAACAAAATAATCAAACTAGAACAACCAAGTCAAATGCCTAAACAATCAACAAAGTGACCAATACAATCAACTCTTGCCACATCTATAATAGTGAATTGTCGCCTTATTTGATCAATAAGAGCAATAATGTGTGATGTGTGAACCAATTTTAAATGATACATATTTTGGTGAACCCGACACATGAAGGACAAATCCTTTTGATAAGTCTTTCACCTTCCACTTTTCACATCTTTATTTTTCATTACCCTATCCTCTCTCTATTTATTCTATGGTACCTATGACACCCTCAATATGTCTAAATTTCAGAGAACCTAAAGACAAACCCCTCCTAGGGATCCTCTTACCCCCATAGTAGAGCATTGAATTAAAGTAGGAAAGAAATTGTGTGTCTATGTTTGCTACTCTCCATGGATGTATGCCTTGTGGATGAAACTTTGTTTGAGTATTGCTTTAATGGTGTGTCTATTTTCTTCACTCCTATTGTGTATGTTAATTTTGCTTCTTAAGTTGAAGGAGGATACCACCTAGATCCTTTTTTAAGAACCCAAAGCCTAACCGCATGTAACTTTTGAGGAGAGCAACCTCTATTGCCACAAGCTGATTTAGGATCTCAAATTTTGGTTTCTTTAAGAGAGATGTTGGAGCATCTTCCCCTTGTCAGGAGGCTACCCATTAATGGGTAAAGAGTGCTTGAGGAGTCCTCTTCATTTATGAGTGGATTCCAAGGAGAGGCCTTGTAAAGAGCAACTATAATTTTAGAGGAGATGCATTCCATTGGAACACATATGGATGGGTAATTATGTTTCTAACCCTTGGAGATGGTGTTATCCAAAGACTAAGGAGTTGACAAAGTGTGCAAAATCCTAGGTCTTAGAAAGCACCACAAAATGGTTAGACTATTGATGTTCATATCCATAAGGAGGGATATAGGTGGTATTAGAGGGATTACCTTTCTCAATAGAGAGATAGAGGAGTTACTTCAGAGCAACAATAATAGTTCCAAAGGCCTTATAAAGGTTAGTCTAGAGTTCATTGTAGAGTGCAATGGGACTAGGAATAGTTAGCAAGTACCCTTCAACCACAATAGTAGGCTAGAGGTTATCGGTCATGCAATTTTTAGTCAAGTTTTTTTGAGTCAAGTAGGTCATAGCCCACGTAGCCTCAAGTCATGCAATTTGTAGGAGGATAGTTGAGCCATATAGTGAGGTTTTATCCATAGAATGCAGTGGTAGTTGGCAACTAGGATGTTGTAGAGTCTAAGTAGTTGATAGGTATTACAATTGGATTTCACTGAGTCCTTCACCATTAGAGGCAAGACTTTATAGATCAAAACCTAGACCAGATGAGGCTCTAGAAGGTTAGTTAGTGGAATCAATAGTTTCATGTAGGACTACATAGATGAGGGTTCTCTATCCACATGTTTTTGCAAGCTTCCAAGTGTAAGCCTAGTTTTAGGGGAGGGGGATGTAAGGCCCATAGATATATGTGCCTTATATTATTGTTTGATTATAATTTTTTATATTGATACCATATTTAGCGATGATGTTTTGTATTTTCATTAAGATGTTGACTAGGTATTTTGGATGCATATGTTATTATTTTATATGTTTGAACTCTAGTAGTGTTTTAGCTTCATTTTTTTCACCTTATATATGATTACAATTATATTATTTAGTTTAGCATTGTGGATTATTGATTATGCATCTTTGATATCTAGATCATGCTAGTTGTAGATGACTTTTAGTTAGATGTAGTTATTTGATATCATCTTATTGATTATATCATGTTGGTTGTCTTTTATGCTATGCTTTAGGTAGATGCTTGTATTGTACAAATGCACCTAATGTTTTAACTAAGTGTTCAACCACATGTTTCCCCAATACTGATTAATTTGGAGACAACTAGCTTGGATAAATGTGTTATGTACTTAGTTGTGAGATGACCCTTGTGTAACCTTATGAGTACGAAAAAAGATGCACAGGCCGACACAATATTCTAACAATGATTTAGAGTCCTAATCATGCCCATTAAGGTGTGAATTATATACCTCTCAATAACTTCTTTCTTAGAAACATGTTCCCCAATGTTTTTCCTCATTTATTTCTCCCTCCCCTACCTTCAAACTAACCTTCCAAGGTCCTACATACCTTCTAGCTAATAGTTCAAACCACTTTGATTGGGTCACCCATATTGCATGTAGGTCTCTTAAGTGACCCTAAACTTAGGTCTAGTTCCCTCAAGTGAACTATCTTAGCAATATGGGCCACCCACTTCCTGAAATAGGTGACCTTGTTGTCTTTTGCCATGAATAATTTCTTCTAGTTTAGCCTAGTTTAACTCCATTTTTATCTTTTAATTACAAGCCTCTCCATGCATAACTAACTATTGACTTCCCCTAACTATTCCCAGACTCTCAATCACTAGATATTGTTATCTTCCAATCAATCTTTTGTGATCTCTCCAACTTTTGTTCTCTTCTAATCAGAGCTAGATCACTCTTCAATCAATCCTTGTTAACTCCCCAATCACCACCACCTTTGGTGTGGATTCTAAGCCTATGAATAGCCCCTCCTTTATTCATTTGGAGAGGAAAATTCATTACTGCATTCTTGGTTTGCTCAAGCTTTTGCAAAATTGCCCCCCATTAGTATTCTTATGCTCTATGTAGGATCTTGTGTGCCTTTTTATTTCTACATAGCTTCAAAGCTCAAGCCTTTCATCAATTTGCCATAGCATGCTTACACTCAATCTAATTGCTTTTGATTTTCATAGCTTCTAAGATTAATTTAATTGCTTTCATATTCTCGTTTTTGTCCCTATTGCCAAGAGGAGGATCCCACTACTGCAGAGGAAGAGACAGTTGTCAAAAAGGACCTCTTAGGACTTATGATAGGCATTGCTACCCAATTCATATAAATTTTTCATACTTTCTTAGTAATTTAGAAAGCAAATCTTGCACTTGGGGAAGTAAAACTTCATTTTTCTCTCTTGATAAGTACTTTAAATTGCTTTCTTAGAATAGGTTTACTTTTAAATTACTTAGATTAGATTTATTTTCTTTCTTAGAAAAAAGTTATTTTCATTTTACTTAGATTAAATTGAAAATTTCAATTCAATAGATTACAAATCTGAACCACAAAATACACAAAAACATAGATTAGATTGCATACAAAAAGTCATATAGTTGCATACATTTTTCCCTTTCATAGTAATTAATTCATTTAAAAATAGGAAAAAGGAGCTCAAAGTTGTTTGAATTCATATAAGTTCATTGCATTTAGGAGCTCATAAAAAATACCAAAAACATTCAAAAACACAAAAAAAGAAACAAGAGATCAAACAAACCCTCAATTTCGTCATGAGGTCAACAATAAAAAAAAGCATTCAAATGAAAACTCTCCCCCTTTGCCTAGCATTCAATGTGACCAGGCATAAGGGAAGATAGGTTTAAATCCATCATTAATGAGATTAGGAAGATTATCCCTCAACCAATTCCCATAGAGGAAACAACCCAAGAGCAAGAACTCATCTCGAGGCTCATTCAAAGAGAAATAGAACAAAAAAGACAAGTCAAAGAACATCAACGAAGACTCATTCAACAAGTCATTCAAAATGAACAAAGGAGGTTAGATCACCTCTAAATTATAAGTTATGAACAAAACAATCTTCGAACTAAGCTTAGAACAAGTGACCTTTGGATCATATAGCAATCATAACCAAACAACTATTTAACATTTACGCTAATATCACAACTTTCATAACAACTTCCACCAACCACATACATCCACACATCACATGATCAACCCAACTGTGATCCATAATGGTCTTCTTCCTAACAAACAAAACAACCCCCTAGCTCTACCTCCACTCGACTGGTTCCTACCACGAGAGCAGGAGTGACTAGGAGGGCGTCAACTACAAGGACATGGTTCATGTGCCACTTCAGAGTCTAACTTGCCTACATTATTTTTGAGTCACATTACGAGTAACACATATTTTGGTGAACCCAACGTGAAGAGCAAATCCGTTTAGGTGATCTTTTTATGATTTTGTCTTATTTATTACATTCATACACCATTTTCATCTTCATCCTGTATTCATTTTCATCTTCCTCTCTCTCCATTCCATTTATTCTATGTTGTTCATGACACCCATGAATATAATGTTCAGAATTAGATAAAAACCCATGGAACATTCCCTCAAGTGAACCAAAAACACCTTCATTCGATAGATATGTGTCACCTAATCCTTTGGCACCCATCTCTAACTAATTTGACTATGAGGATTCTAACTACAAGAATGACAGACAAGGACCTCGTCACTCTCTAACATACAACAACCCTACATGGGAACAAGATATAGTTATACAACCAAGTCATTCCCACCAAGGTAGAGCATGTTGAGTGCTCATTCACTCTAAATTACATCAAGTGGACTGTCCTACAATGAGTTACAATGAAATGATCACTTAACTAGATAATAAAGTGATTTGTCTAGAAAGACACTTATAAGAAACTTTGCATGTTGCATGCTAAGATGAACAAATAGAAAACATCTCAGTAAAATAAACAAGTGAAGCAAATTGACAAGAAAACCCATTGCAATGTGGAAAGGTTCAAAGAACAAAGGTTGCAACCCTTACAAATCCTATAACCACCTTGGTCCAACAAATCAAGATGCTAGAAGCTGGAGGAATAGAACAACCACCTCAAAACAAGACTAAAACAAGAAGTAGAGCATAAGTAGATCCACTTAGTGTTAGAGTTGAAAAAAATTAGGTGGCAACTCAAAACCCCCCATTCTTGAACTTATACTCACGCAATGCTAGCAATGACATAGAACAACAACTTCAACAACCTAGCGGAGCCTATCCAACACAAAAAATTTAGGCTCCTCAAAACTACCAACAAATACAACTAATATATCCAACCATGTTCCTAGATATCAGACAAACATTCAATATCAACAAGTCCCATCCATGGGGCTCATGTTTTCAAAACTAGCATCTCAATTTTGTATTCTCTAGAACAAGTATATAGCAAACCTAAAAGAACCTCTTGATTATAACATTTGCAACATCAAATTACCTCGTCCTCTCCCCATTCTTCCAAAATTCAAGGGGGAGGGAGACCTAAACTCACACATTAAAGCCTACATCATAGTGATAAGAGAACTACTCCCTTGGGATGGAGTTGTCACAAGAATTTTCAGGCTAAGATCCTTGAATTAATCGCATTATATTGGTACTATTGCCTTCCAGAGGCTTTAATACATTCCTTTGTATTGGTGTAATGTTTTATTCCCCTTAGATATAGTATATATCCTTAGTGTGATATTGCACCTATTTAATAAGTTTACTTGGGATAATATGTATATTTAATTATTCTCACCTAAGTAGCTAATAATGGCATGTGTACACCTTGACTTGAGGTACACAAGTGCCACCACTACCTCATCAACTCTTGATTGATGGTAATTAGGTGCCACCTCTATTCAATCAGGGCCACCTCTGTCTTAGTCAGGTTGAGTGAACTAATCCACTGATTGGTAGATCAACTCTTGACTTCTCAATTAGGCTAAGTTAACTCACCTCTTGATTGAGAGTGATTGAGAGTTAACTCATACCTATTGGGCATGCCATCTCCTTTATTCAAGCATCCAAGAGGCCTATATATATGTTTGTTTCTCATTGTAACTTAGTCTCATAATATTGAAAATAGAATAGCAATTATTCTGCTCATATGGATTTGTGATTAGCTTGTAGGCATTTGGTCTTGGGTAGGTTTGTTGATCATAACAAATTCTAACATGGTATCAAAGCCACAATGTCCTAAAGTCATCCATTTCTAGGATTTGAGATCATGATTGCTCTTAAAAGTTAAGTCATAGCTCCTCTTGCATTGAATGATGATCTCGAGAAGCAAAAGAACTTGATATATGGGGGGTTTATTTCAATTTTTCATTGCTGGAAACTTTGGGTGATATTTGAAGTAAATATAAGCTCACCATCGAGTTCACTATATCTAAGAAAGTGAACTTGGCCTTTTGAACACTTGTTCAAATTAGATATCAGAGGCCAGACTTGCAAAAAAGGGTTTAGACGTGTATTTGGTGAACAACTTTTATTTGGGACATTTTTAGGCCAAATGGATTGTGTCATTACATCCAAAAGGCCCCAAAACCCCTATTTTCATATAAAGTTTGTCTAATTTGGACACCGGAGCAATCCTGGGCATTTTTTTTCTTTTTGGGGGCCATATGGCATGCAAATCAAGAAAAAAATTATTGTGCTAAGTACTATTATCCCTGCATAGTACCCGCATAGGTACTATAGTATTGGTGGGTTTTAACCCCACCACCACTACTAAGAGAAACAACAACCATGCTCGCCACCAATGACTCTCACCCCCGCCACCCCTTTCGAGTGACGCCACCCTGTTCTCACCCATGACCTCAAAACCACCTATTTTTTGCTCAGAGTAGTTTCCTGCCTGAAAAAATTGGTTTCTATTTTGAAAACAATAGTTTTGATAATTTTGGTCAATAGTTGGAATCAGGGGGAATCTAAATATTCTGATGCATCTTTATTTTTTGTATATTGATGTTAGCACCATATCTCCCTCTTAAGTTGACCCCTCTTCATTGACAGTTTTGTTTTTGGCACTAAACTTTAGAGGCACCATTCTTGGTCATATTGGCTCCATTTTTTGAGCAATTTTTTTATTTGTGCTAATTTTTCAAGAGCTTCGTAGTGGTGCAAACAGTTCCTGATTTTGGTGTCTAAATTTTTTAGAATTTGTAGATTCTCACAAGTGATGCTAAGTAGTTCTCATTTTGGGAACTTCCAAGGCTTCATTCGAGTTCATATGGTAACATTTTTTTATGCAAGTTTTTTTTTAAAGTGCCTAATTTTTTTGTACATAATTTTCATTGGTATAGTTTGATCAATTCCATTCAGTATCAAAAATTATAGTTTTAGCTCTGTGGCCTATTTTGGCATTTCTAATACACTAAGATCAAGATCACTTCACTAATTTGGCAAGTGGAAACTCTAATCACACTAATTATAAAGTGTCATCATCATCATTTGTTGGGGGTGTCATTGATTGAGTGAATCTAAGGGGTAATCTTGTGCTTTTGTTGGATTGAATCTCTGGATTGGTCTATTGTGTGACTAAAATTGAGGAGTTTATCATGGGTATCAAAAGACATCCTTCTATAATAAGATTAGAGAGACAAAACTATAAGTCTTGGCGAGATGGAATCCTGACACATTTTAGGTGGCTTCATCTTTTGCCCTATCTCTATGGACTTATTCAGGTAAACCTACATCTTATTGGCAGAAACTTGTGTGGGATTTTAAGATTGAATAGATCCTAAGAGTGATTGGTTGCAGTCTTGATATTGACACCAAAATGGCCACCATTGACATTGAGTGCCCTCATGACCTTTAAATCAAAATTTAGAAGATGTATGGAGATCTAGTCGATCCTCCATTCCCAGAAGATCCTGCCTTGGATTATCTTTTTCCACTTGATGTTTTTCAACCATATGATCATAAAATAATTATGGTGCTAAATGAATAGGAAAATCTTGAACGTCAAGATGACATTAAGGCTTCTCCTAATGCTCCTTCTCCTCCTATAGAGACTTCTATTGGAACTTTGGATTCTATAACTCCTAATCAAGATTTAGAGGGATCATCTTCTTTATCTATGTGTCAACATCTTGAGGCTGAGGATTCTTGTGTTCCAACATTGTAGATACATCTGATGTTCAAACTTGGGCATCTTGTGTGGATACATCATTTTGGGATGTGAAGTGTAGTGAGATGACATGTATCAATATTTCATCTCCATTTCTTGTTGCTTCTTTAGAGTTTAGTGTTGCTTCAAATGAAGGTTCATGTGATTCAATGCAATAGGACCCTCATCATCTTCTAGATACAACTACTTGGGATGAGTACTTGACAAGGATTTCAAGTTTGTTTTATGAGTCCCATCTTGTAGATTTGGTGGATGCCATTAAGGACATTCATATCCTCTTTGAAGACAATTCCATCACTACTGTTGTCTCTTCTTCATCTTTGGATCATGTTCTACATCTGTTTCCATGAGGTTCTAGATTGTCACATTCTTTAGTTAGGCCTAAGACTCCTGATTTGATTGTGGCATCTCTCAGTATCAACATGGAGACACATGAGTAGCTTCTAGAGACATTATACATCTTGTGTTTTCTTCCCTCATATTCCTTTCAGGAATGGGAAGATATCTTGCATACATATTTGGCCTTGTTTCTTCCTAAGGGGAGAAATATTGTTCGACAGTTTTGAATCATCTTCAACATTCATTGTTGAGCATCCACCATCAATGAGGAGATTACACATTTGGGGGGAACCTGTGTTGTCTCTTCTTCTTCCCTCTTATGAAGGGGGACTTTTTCCTTACATGGCTTTTTTCCTTCTCATACCTTAAAGAGAATCTTTTGTTTTCTCTTTTTTGGAGGGGTTTTTTTTCCCATGGGTTTTTCTCCTCTTCTCTGTTGAAAGAACACTAATACACTGAGAGGGGGGTGAATCCGTGTATGTTAAAAATTTTAAAATAAAGTCAACAGTCAAAGATTAAAGGCACACATAAACCACATACACAAGGAAACACCAAATATACGTGGAAAACCCAAAAAGGGAAAAACCATGGTGAGAATGTTGCTTGAGTCTACTGCTCAAATCCAACCTCACAATAAAAGATTTTACAAATGTTTTCTAAGCACCAACTTATAGGTACTGTAAGCAAGGAAAAAGCTAACTAATCTGTAGAAATCAAACTATAGCTAACCCTAGCTCCCAATGGAGAGCAATCTAGCCTAGAAAACAAGTCAAGCAAACACAAAAACATGTAAAAATCTAAGCTAGCTATTGTCTAATCTCCATTGTCCTCCTAAATCCTCCATTATTGTTCTTAGATTTTGTAGATTTTTGCATAATCTTGAGAAGCTCATAAGAATGGCAAGATGTTGGAGATGGTATATAAGATGCAGAGCTAAGAAAATATCTTCTAAGAGGTGAAAAATGGAGCCAAATGAGGTGTTTTATAGAGGAGGTTGATTTGAATGGAGGGCTAGGATTGAGGGTTGAAAATGGAGGGTTGTGATTGATTAGGGTTCCTCTACACTAGAAGACAAAATAGAAATTTAAAATTAGAAGAAATGATGAGGTGTAGGATGGGATTTTAAATTAAATAAATTTGTTCAATTTATTTAATTTGTTTGAAGTGGGGGATACATGTGATGGGATTTGATTTATTTGTTTGAATAAATCAAATGAAGGGAACATTAGAAAATGAATGAATAAATAATTAATTAATTCAAATTAATTATTTATCCATAGAGGAAAATTAGGGAAAATCAGGAGAATGCGAAAGTGATTAGGGTTTTGTGAGGGATGGACACTTTTAGGTGTCTACATTTTTCCCCTCTTTGAGATAATGTTGCGACCAAGTAACATCATTTCAAAGAAGTCAAGGAAATGGATAGAGGAAAATGATGATGATGGAAAGATAGGACAATGATGCCCCCTCGAGAGGATAGGCGGGTTGGACAAACACAGGTCGTCTTTCAAAATGAAAGGGGATTGGTTGGGGAATGGATAGAGAAAATGAATGGTATGTGAGAGAAAAGCTAACTAATATGCAGAAAACAAATAACAGCTAACCCTAGCTCCCAATAGAGTGCAATCTAACTTAGACAACAGTTAAATAAACATGAAAACAACTAAAAATCTAAGCTATCTATTGTCTAATCTCCATTGTCCTCCTCATCTTGCATTTGTGTTCTCAGACTTGCAAGTACATGCAACCATCATGAGAAGATCATGTGTGTGATTTAGCAAGACTTTGGAGAGTTACAGCAGATTTGAGAAGAGAAAAATGAACTAAGAGCCCAAAAATGAGCTAGAGAAAGTGGTTTTATAAAAGGGGGATTTTGAATGGACGGTCAAGATTTAAAGTTGACTTGGAGGCCAAATCAAGGGTGGAGGTTGATTAGGGTTTCCTCACCACTAGAGGATAAAATAAATTTTAAATTGAGGTAAATGGTGACATGGGAAATGGGATTTAAATTAAATAAATTTGCCCAATTTATTTAATTTATGTGAAAGGGATTAAGTGATGGGATTGATTTATTTGTTTAAATAAATCAAGTGAAGGGAACTTTAGGGAAATGAATGATTAGATAATTAATTAATTAAAATCAATTATTTAATAAATTAGGGAAAATCAAGAGAATGCGGAAGTGATTAGGGTTCTGCGAGGGATGGACACTTCTAGGTGTCTACATCTTGCCCCTCTTTGAGATGATGTTGTGACCAAGTAACATCATTTCAAAGAAGTCAAGGAAATGGATAGAGGAAAAGGACAATGATGGAAAGATAGGATGATGATGCCCCCTCGAGAGGGTAGGTGGGTTGGACAAACACAATAGGCTCTCGAAATGAAAGGGATTGGTCTAGGAAGAAAGATAGGGAAATGGATAGAAGAAATAAATAATATGTTAAGTTGCAATGAAGGTGGAGGAATGAAGATGCGAGAGAGAGATGGTGGAGGAATGAAAGATTGGCTAGAAGAATGGGAATGAGATCTTGCTTTGATAGATTTTTGAGCTTCTCATTTGTAATTTTTCTACTTATCATCATAGAACTTATTATGTCAAAGGATGAAAATCACCATGGCATGTCAAAGGCCAAGGTGGAAAGTGTAGTCCCTTGTGAAACAAGCACATGATAGACAAGGAATGCCTAACTCAGACTAGGAACTGTGATACCTTGTCAGAACATGTGATGAGATAACTGTGAGGAGTGCAAGTCCTGATGCAAGGAAGCATTTAGTTTTTCCAATGCATAGGATGTCTTTGATCCACACCAAATGGAATCTTGATCACACGCAAGACACTAAGTTGCCTCAGTCATTTTGCCAAGACAAACTGCAAACAACAATCAAAGAAAAATGTCTCACTCTATCCTCGCTTCTCTTCATCACTTAGGGACTGCCTCGAGAAGCATAAGAATGAGACTACAAAATAATCCAATAAAAGATAAGACAAACTAGACCAACAGCCAGTTGGAGCTTTTGCCAAGTGATATGTGTTTGATTGATTGTGATAGGTTGAAGAAGGTTTGGATTCAGGATAGAAGCATGTCGTATAAGACGCCTGGTCTGGTTTCGACAATGCCCCTACCTGTCTAAGGCAAGTGATTGATTGAGAATGGAGAAGGAGCCTAGTTTTGGGATAGAAACATGTCGTATAAGATGCCCAGTCTGGTTTCGACAATGCAACATCCTGTATAAGGCAAGTGATTGATTGATTGACATTAGTGTTGTTGGTCGTATGAGCAACACCAGGGTTTGATGGATGATGCATTGGATGATTGATTGATTTTAGAAAGGATGCATGTCGTATAAGGCGTAGAGTCTTAGTTTTGTTGGGTCTTTCTCTCCGAATCAGCAAAGGGTTTGCCAGTTCCAATGCATAGGCAGATTCAGCCAACAAATACAGGAGGTTGCGTGAGCTACCTCCCCTTCACTTTTGGTTCTACTGCACCAAGAGGGGTATCCCTATAGCTAAAGATTTGTCTTTGACTCACCCAATAGAAATATTTAGCTTTACAACAACAGACATAATACTCTCATGTTTGGACCAAGATTTGTGTGATAAATCACAAGGTTGACAGTGTTCTTGGACATATCTAACTGGTTAGGAATGAGAGTATGCAGGGGTCCTATTTCTACTCCTACAAACTAACAGGTTGGAATTATGAAATGATTTGTATTTATGTTTTGGATGCAAGATAGGGGGTTTTGGATCATAACTACTACACAAGGGCAGACCGGTGTCTATCTCAGGGCAAGGAGTCAACTAAACGTATACAAGTGAATGATTTACACTGGCATTCAAGTTTCAAAGGGTCAGATAGACATTTACCTTACAAACACCACCCAAGAATGAGTATTTAGCAATCTCTACTTACAAATATCCCTGTTGCCATACAATCTTCTTCATACTTAACCTAAAACAGTTTAATCCACTCCTTGAATGGAAGTCAAAAGTTAAGCATGCAATATAGAAATCTATATCCTAGAATCTAAGTAACCCTTAGCAACCAGATTCAAAAGAAGGCATGCATACAACAAATGGAGACAAACAACTAAACACATGCAAGGAAGCATTTTTCATATAAAAATAACATGAAACTAAACATATGTGCAACGTGCATTCAAATGCAACTCATAAACTCACAAAAGAGATAGAACAGCCAAGAAATGCTCTATTTTTTGTTATTCCCTCCAAAAATTGCCCAAGTCTTCCACCTCAGAAAAATGAGTGACACAGTCCTAATATACCCAGAACGTGTACTCAATAATTAATTACATGGTCATTTTGAGATGCTGCCAGATACAATGCACCATGAAAAATGGCACCCAAAGCAATCAATGCAGCCAAGAGAGACAGAGGAAAGAGCAGAGGAGATTGGGGGATGTGCTGCTGCTTGGAGATTTTTCATTAAAAATGGTAGCTGGCTTGTCCCTTCAGACCCATACCTCTGCAATTTTGCCATTAATGGCCAACCTACCCACGACTTCTGGAAACGCAGCAGTTGCGTGCTTTGCAATTCTTCCCATCTGAAATGTGACTGCGGATACACAAGAAATCCTTCCTTCCTCAGGCATTCAAAACAGGGCTGTCGATTTCCCCCCTTATCGCCAAGATTAATGGCTTCAAATCATGCTGAAAAGTCCACAACCAAAGAAATTACGCCATGCAGGCGTATTGTTCCCTTTGACTTTTCACAGCACAAGCATACATTTTACTTTTTTCGCCAATTTTGCCTTTTGCCCGTTTTGCCTTTTTTGCCTCCAAATCTTTGTATATGCAGTTGTATGTACATACAACTACCTTTGGACACATGTCAGCACCTAATTGGTTCGCCATCGCTGAATATTTGTATCTTCATCAACGAGCCATTATATCTTCATTTGCATTTGAAATTGTATGTGCAATTGTATATACATACAATCACCACATACAAGGGCGGACCCCAAACCATTATGAATCAATTTGAAATCTCAATCGGGTCCAGGCCTTGTATCTCCTTTCTTGTACATCACCTTGTATATCACATGTACATATGTAATAGACATATAACCATGGACTTCATCACTTTTATCAGTCAGATTGGAAAAACATTGAAATCTGGCGTTGTATCTAACCTTTGCATCTCACATTATATATCGCACATACAATGTGCAACATACAACACGCGGACCCCAACCACTTATCCACCATAACACACTTTTCATTCACGTCCGGATTGTATGTGTGCCTTTTGTACATTGCATTGTATATGCACATACATACAATCATAGGACATACAACTGCGTGGGCCCCACCAGGTTCTTGAAGAATGTTGAATTTGACCGCTCCTGCCTTGTATATTTCGTTGTATCTGCTCGTTGTATGTCTGATTGTATATTGGGAACATACAATCCCAATATACAACCGCGGATCTCACCCATCTCACAAATACTGCTAACTTTCTGGCCGCATCCATCCTTGCACATGCTTGCTTGCACATTCACTTGTATATGGAGTTGTATGTCACAGATACATACAATGCAAGATACAAGGAGACACATTGACTTTTCAACTTTGCCATTGTATGTATGCCCGCCAGGCCTGATTTGATAGTACTTTGAAGTCCAGGATTGTACATTCTGCTTTATATGTTCAATTGTATCTCATACATACAATCCCCTTTGTACACCTATGGGCTCGACAACTATTCAACCCGATTTGAACATATTTGAAATCAACTGTTGTATCTCACCCGTTGTATATCGAATATACAACAAAATATACATACAATCTCCTTCGATACAACCGTAGAATATACCAGGAATCTGCCATGTACAACCACATTTTCACGCCTGGAAATGTATCTAAATGCTACATACAAACCTTATATGCATACAACCATTTCTCACCCTTTTTAAAGGCCGATTGAAATTTATTTTCGGGTCCGCCAATGTACATCTGCACTTGTACATACAAAGATACAATGGCCATATACAAAGAACAATACATACAATTTAATTGTGCAGGAGGCCGAGGGACTTAGAATTTTTTGGACTTTTCATGAAAGGCCTGCGAATTCAACTACTCGAAACCCAAACTTGTAGCAGGCACCAACATTGGCTCTGTCTGGGGATGCATGCCTCTTGCAGGCATGGTGAGAACCTCAGAACTTTGGGATGCAGACCGGGCCTTACCCATTGGGCAATAGAGTCAAACGCTACACCAACCTGCATCACAAATCATATTTTCAAACATTATTTTGGCAGCCCTGGGCAGCCAAAAATGAAAAACCATAATCTCCTCCTGCTAAATGTCCAATTCTGATTTGAACAACCCCAACCACAACTAAAAACATCAACATAATTTGCCCACAGGCTGATCTTGTCAATTGCATACTTCACCATTTTTGAAAACTTGCCTCTGTCACTCTGCATCTCACAATCAGACACATAACCATACATACTAGAATATCTTTCAGCATTAGGTAACATATGTATGTTATATTCCTCAAACAGTATATCATCATATTGCGCTTGGCATTCTTCATTATCTACCTGGCTGCCGCACATCACCAGGCACTCATCCAGCTGATCTAGAAATTGAAAACATTCAAAATATATGAGACCCTCAATGTCATTCATATCACTTATTGACAGTGATAAGAAATCCTGATCCACACACCCATTGTTGCATACATCCAGAACAGCTGATACTGAACATTCATTATCCATAGTTTGCATATCAATATTATCCTCACAAGAGATGAAGATCTCTGATTTTGATTTATAGGTCCCCTCTTCACAAACTAATGCAGCACCTATGTCAGTTGTCTCCTCATATTCATCATCATTTTCAAAAAGAGGGTTAATTCTGCACCAATGAAGGTCATGACTCACAATGTTCAATGCATCTAAAGGCTCATCATAAAGGGGATTCATATTCATTGCAAAGGTCTCTGCTTCTTCTTCATGACAATCCAACTCTTCTTCAATATTACCAAATCTAGAGTCATAAGAAGAACAAACCTGATCCATGAACTGATCATGGATAGATCATCTTTATCATCTGATTGCCCCACGTACAAGATCTTTGTTACTTCAATGCATTCTGATGGTACACTATCCATATCACTTTCCAGCCCTCTAATGCTTCCTGATGAAACTGGAATTGACTCTTGATCCATATGATCACAACTATGCACAACCGGATCATTTAAACATGAACGCCCTTTGCTGAGGACTAGCATGTAAATATTACTTGAAAAATTATCACAATCAGCTTCATTTGCTGGGCAAATCAGGGCATCCTCCTTTATGGCAGAGTCATCATTAACTTGGAATGATGCATAAACAGGGATAGTAGGGGTGTGAGTGCTTTGACATTCATTTTCAACATATAAATTATACCTTTCATCAACATTTGGGGACCTAGGATAGTAGATATTTGCAGAGAAATAACCCTTTTGTATTCCATGCCTCCAGTTATCTTCAATGTCTATTGCAAACTGATGTGCCTGATGCAACGTGGTGGGCTCCTTATCTCTCAATCTATAGCTCATTTTCTTATCAAATGCTCCCAGATAGACCACAAGGCACAATGCATCATTAGGTCTCATACATTCTAGAATTCTTTTCAATGTCTTCATAAAATTGAGGTTAAAGGCTGGAATCAACTCATCTTTTTCAATATGGATATACATGAAATCACTGATAACTACATATTCAGATATTCTTTCACCAAATTGTTCTATAAATACAGATTTAAATTCTTGCCAAGAGCTGATAGAGTATGCCGGAAGGTAGGAGAACCAATCCCTTGCATCTTCAACTAGAGATTGAACAAATAATCTCATAACTACATCTTCATGGTCAAACTCAAAGTCATCTATAACATTTATAAACTATTGCAAGTGTCTCTCAGCCGATTCATCCTTTGCACCACTAAATTTAGGCAGATACTTTCTGATCCTAGATGGAAAAGCATTTGGATAACCACAAATGCCACTAAAATTGATGGGCTTATATCTGGCAATGCTGAAACTTCTTTTATTACATGGTTGGGATTGGATATTATACATTATTGAATTTGACACCTCACAAGGGTGTGTGGGCTAATAATACATCTTTATGTGCCCTTTGTAACCTTCTTCTCAACTCAGATTTCCTCTTACAACAATGACCTCATGCCTTTAAAATATAAACTACTGTTTCAAATTTCCTAAAGTCCTCTAAATGAGTCCTTTCAACAATATTGCATACCTCATTTGAAAATAGAAACTACATTCTCAACAAATACCAAAGCATGCAAGTTTCACCAACATTTCCCCTTTTAACCAATGCTACTTCACCAAATAGGAATCTTTTAAAACTTATACATCATGCTTTTTGAAAACCAAAACATGTGAAAATACCTAGATATGTTGCAGCCGCTGCAAATTCCTTTCCCTGATTGATTTGTATGAAAAATTAACACCTCTCGTGTCTTTTATCAGGTTCTTTGTATATAGAGTTGCCACCTCCTTGATTGAGGAATGAGCTTCAAATAACTTGAAGCTGAAAGTTCATTTCTTTCTTTCTGGGTTGTCCAACAACAGAGCCACACTTAAATTTTCAAGTTTGCTGCAACAAGGCACTTCCAAGTCTGATTCTTCAATCTTTTAGACTCACACTTTTATGGATATGACATTACATTCCCAGTAGAGTCACCACTTTGTTGGTAACTCAGATGGGCAAGAATTCACTCTTTTACTTCAAGTCCCCAGCGGAATCGCCACTTTGTTGGGTCTTTCTCTCCGAATCAGCAAAGGGTTTGCCAGTTCCAATGCATAGGCAGATTCGGCCAACAAATATAGGAGGTTGCGTGAGCTGCCTCCCCTTCACTTCTAGTTCTGCTACACCAAGGGGGTATCCCTATAGCTAAAGATTTGTCTTTGACTCACCCAATAGAAAGATTTAGCTTTACAAAAACAAGTAGAATACTCTCATGTTTGGACCAAGATTTGTGTGATAAATCACAAGGTTGGCAGTGTTCTTGGACATATCTAACTGGTTAGGAATGAGAGTATGCAGGGGTCCTATTTCTACTCCTACAAACTAACAGGTTGGAATTATGAAATGATTTGTATTTATGTTTTGGATGCAAGACAGGGGGTTTTGGATCATAACTACTACACAAGGGCAGATCGATGCCTATCTCAGGGCAAGGAGTCAACTAGACGTATACAAGTGAATGATTTACACTAGCATTCAAGTTTCAAGGGGTCCGATAGGTATTTGCCTTACAAACACCACCCAAGAATGAGTATTTAGCAATCTCTACTTACAAATATCCCTGCTGCCATACAATCTTCTTCATACTTAACCTAAAACAGTTTAATCCACTCCTTGAATGGAAGTCAAAAGTTAAGCATGCAATATAGAAATCTATATCCTAGAATCTAAGTAACCCTTAGCAACCAGATTCAAAAGAAGGGATGCATACAACAAATGGAGACAAACAGCTAAACACATGCAAGGAAGCATTTTTTATATAAAAATAACATGAAACTAAACATATGTGCAACGTGCATTCAAATGCAACTCATAAACTCACAAAAGAGATAGAACAACCAAGAAATGCTCTATTTTTTGTTATTCCCTCCAAAAATTGCCCAAGTCTTCCACCTCAGAAAAATGAGTGACACAGTCCTGATATACCCAGAACGTGTACTTAGCAATTAATTACATGGTCATTTCGAGATGCTACCAGATACAATGCACCGTGAAAAGTTGTACCCAAAGCAATCAATGCAGCCAAGAGAGACAGAGGAAAGAGCAAGGGAGATTGGGGGATGTGCCGCCCCCTGGAGATTTTTCATTAAAAATGGTAGCTGGCTTGTCCCTTCAGACCCATACCTCTACAATTTTGCCATTAATGGCCAACCTACCCACAGCTTCTGGAAACGCAGCGGTTGCGTGCTTTGCAATTCTTCCCGCCTGAAATGCGACTGCGGATACACAATAAATCCTTCCTTCCTCGAGCATTCAAAACAAGGCCATCGATTTCCCCCCTTATCGCCACGATCAATGGCTTCAAATCATGCTGAAAAGTCCACAACCAATGAAATTATGCCATGCAGGCGTATTGTTCCCTTTGACTTTTCACAGCGCGAGCATACATTTTACTTTTTTCGCCAATTTTGCCTTTTGCCCGTTTTGCCTTTTTTGCCTTCAAATCTTTGTATATGCAGTTGTATGTACATACAACTACCTTTGGACACGTGTTAGCACCTAATTGGTTCGCCATCACTGAATATTTGTATCTTCATCGGCGAGCCATTGTATCTTCATTTGCATTTGAAATTATATGTGTAATTGTATATACATACAATCACCACATATAAGGGCGGACCCCAAACCATTATGAATCAATTTGAAATCTCAATTGGGTCTAGGCGTTGTATCTCCTTTCTTGTACATCACCTTGTATATCACATGTACATATGCAATATACATACAACCACGGACTTCATCACTTTTATCAGTTAGATTGGAAAAACATTGAAATCCGGCGTTGTATCTACACCTTTGCATCTCACATTGTATATCGCACATACAATGTGCAACATACAACCCGCGAACCCCAACCATTTATCCGCCATAACACACTTTTCATTCATGTTTGGATTGTATGTGTGCCTTTAGTACATTGCATTGTATATGCACATACATACAATCGCAGGACATACAACTGTGCGGGCCCCACCAGGTTCTTGAAGAATGTTGACTTTAACCTCTCTTGCCTTGTATATTTCGTTGTATCTGCTCGTTGTATGTCTGATTGTATATTGGGAACATACAATCCCAATATACAACTGTGGATCTCACCCATCTCACAAATACTGCTAACTTTCTAGCCGCATCTGCCCTTGCACATGCCTACTTGTACATTCACTTGTATATGCAGTTGTATGTCGCAGATACATACAATGCAAGATACAAGGAGACACATTGACTTTTCAACTTTGCCATTGTATGTATGCCCGCCAGGCCTGATTTGATAATACTTTGAAGTCTGAGATTGTACATTCTGCTTTGTATGTTCAATTGTATCTCATACATACAATCCCCTTTGTACACATGTGGGCTCGACAACTATTCAACCCGATTTGAACATATTTGAAATCCACCGTTGTATCTGACCAATTGTATATCGAATATACAACAAAATATACATACAATCTCCTTCGATACAACCACAGAATATACCAGGAATCTGCCATGTACAACCACATTTCCACGCCTGGAAATGTATCAAAATGCCACATACAAACCTTATATGCATACAACCATTTCTCACCCTTTTTAAAGGCCGATTGAAATTTCTTTTTGGGTCCGCCAATGTACATCTGCACTTGTACATACAAAGATACAACAGCCATATACAAAGACCGATACATACAATTTAATTGTGCAGGAGGCCGAGGGACTTAGAATTTTTTGGACTTTTCATGAAAGGCCTGCGAATTCAACTACTCGAAACCCAAACTTGTAGCAGGCACCAACAGTTTCAACGATGCCCCATTCCGTGTGAGAGTGTGATGGTTGATGAGGATAGTGACATATGATTATCACGAGGCTATTGATTGGTTTGACTGATTGATATAACTTGTCTGGTTGATGTTTGGGATTGGTTTGAAGTGCATGTTGCTATGAAAGATTGATTGCTTTGGTTTGATCAAAGTGTCCATTTCATGAAGGACAACTTATTATGATGGTTGATAGGATGGACCCTAAGGGACTCACCTAATGCCTCAAGGGTGCATCAAAGATGGCCTTGCCTATGTGAAAGCTCAGAGGCGACGTAGTTCGACCATGCGGACTGTGGATGAGTGGAAGAACTGATTTGACTGGGATGATGATGCAATTGAGTGGATCGGTTGAGAGATTTGATTGAGTGATGTGAAGGAGTGATTTGAAGAATTGACTTGGTTGGAATGATGTGATGAATTGAATTGGTGGATTGTTGAGTTGAGTGATTTTATTGCTTGGATTTTTGTAGGATATTTGATTTTTTGGGGATTTTTGAAATATTTGATGTTTTTGGGATTTTAGAAAATATTTGGATGTTTTTGGATTTTTGACATGTTTTATTTTTTGTATTTTTGGGTTGTTTTGATATTTTTGGATTTTGGGAATATTTCATTTTTTTGGATTTTGGAAATATTTCAATTTTTTTAGATTTTTGATATGTTTTATTTTTTTTGTATTTTTGGGAATATTTTTTTTTTTGTGTTTTTGAGAATATTTTAATTTTTTTGTGTTTTTTTTTTAATATTTGATTTTTTTGTATTTTTGGGAATGTTTGATTTTTTTTGGATTTTTGAGGATATTTGATTTTTTTGTGTTTTTTTGAAATGTTTTGATTTTTTTGTGTTTTTTTGATATGTTCTAATTTTTTTGAGATTTTGAATGTTTGATTTTTTTGTATTTTGACAATATTTGATTTTTTTTTTGGATTTTTGAGGATATTTTGATTTTTTTGGATTTTGAGGATATTTTGATTTTTTTGGATTTTGAGGATATTTTGATTTTTTATTTTATTTTGAGAATATTTTGATTTTTTTTCGGATTTTTTGAAATGTTTTGGGGATGGCATTGGATCGTATTTTTTGTAGCCTTTATGCTAGATACCATTGACAAGGGGGAACCAAGTCTAGGTGTAAGGATTGATGGGACTGGATGAATGGATGAAAGGGCTGGGTGATAGTCAATAGAAGGAATGTATGAGTACAAGGGCAAGGATGTGATCTCCAAGGACTATGTCGCATAGGAATAACCTACTGCATTATTGGTGTAATACTTAGGAGTTTTCATGACAATGTTTATGACAATAGGATGATGGGATGGATTGTTTGGAAGGGATAAGGTATGTCAAGAGACATCCAAAATATTTGTCAACATTGTGCCCCCAATCTTTATCAAGATCAAAAAAGGAAGGGAGGATGGATGGATTTGATATGATAGGAATTTGTATGTAATGGATAGGATATGATAAGAAGGAAATGATAGGATGAAAATGATATGTTGGATGAGACAAGGCGCCCCCAAGTGTAAATGTCATAGAAGACCAACTTACGCATGACACTTGTTTGCCAGGTTTTCATCATGGTACTTATCCAAGGTGCCTATTTACCAGGTTTTCACTGTTGGACGAAGGGATTTTTTCTTTACGTTTTTTATTTTTTCCTTTTTTTTCTTTTTTTTCTTTTTTTTTTACTTTTTTGACTTTTGATAGGCAAAGAGGAATGTGGACGAGAGGGACTCAAGTGTCTAGTGCCATGAAGGTGATAGTCCCATTGGAAAGGAATGATGTCATCGCATGGACCATGTCAAATGTCATTGTGCTCATCGATGTTGGTAGGGTGATTGCGTGAAAGTGAGATGGGCAAGGCAGATAGTGCATTATGGAGGGAACGATGGTGGATTATGATGTGGATTATGTAGGACTCATGCATGGAAGATGGTTGAAATGTGTATGCAAAAGCATGGACCATAGGGATAGGATTGGTGAAGTGTGTAGGGTAATAGTGGGATGATGAGGAGATGGATGTATGGAAAGGAATCATGACCAACGGTTGCACACATTGTGTTAAACATGGAAGCTTATGAGTGGATTGTGGTGTAGGAAGCAATGGTAATGTTAGCTTAGGAGATGGATGATTTAAGCATTTTGAGTACCCACATGGATTTAGTATTTTTTTTTATGATTTTTGCTGTTCATGCGGGATTTGTTTATGGAATGGGATTTTGGAATGAAAGTGGATGGTTGGGATTTTTGAGAGGGGGATGCCTCTTTTGATTTGATTGCTTTTTGTTTAGGTACCCATACCATTTTTGTTTTTGACTTTGCTTTTGACGGTATGGGTTTGGATGGATTTTTGAAAGTACTTGACTTTGATTCGTTGTAAGTGTACCCCAAGGCATTAGGACCCTTAGAATTTTTGGCTTCATAGGTAGAGGCATCCAAATGTTTATTTTTCAATCCCAAGTGGTGGGTGGAATGAGTGGAAGCTTTATGTTTAGATAATGTGTGCTTTTGTTGCTCATGATTAGGAATGTGTTTTTGGATAAAGGGATAAGTGGGTTGGATGATAGGGATGTTAGGTGTTGGAAGCAATGGATATAAAGTGGATGGAGGGAAATTAGGAGTTGGAAGGAGTGGAGGTAAATTGAATGGCGGAAGGTGAATGGTCACATGTTTTTGGCATTTGTAGGATGATGGAGGTGGAATGGCGACATATGGTTTGGGTACATGATAGGATGTGTGATGGAAAATGGTGGACAGGGATGAAGTACCAACATCGTTAGATTGTTGACCTTGAGGTGTGGATCGAAGGCCATATGAGCGTGGGGAGACTTTGACATGTATCAGCTCCAAAATTCCTTGTTCTTGAAGGCCTAAGCATTTGCCTTGATAGTTCATGTTTTGGAGCATGCGATGGACAATGGGACTATGTGTAGTTTGGACACTAGGCACGAGTTCGTTATTCGATGGAGAAGGTGATGTGGCAGATAATGGTTGATGTTGTCTGAAGGAGGAAAATGAAGGTGGATAGGCTGAGGGGATATGATAGCTTTGAAATGTGGTCGATGGTGGATGAGGGGGAAGGATCATTAGGATCTTTATTATGTTCATGTAGATCCAAGTTCTTTGTTTGATCTTCTAGTTTTGCTTAGGAGGCACATGTCTCATCATGACAAGTGGAAGTGGTTGGATCATGGATGGATGAGGTGGCAAGCTCTTGACCATGGAATGCGTAAAGTTGACTAAGAGGATCATCATGGTCTCTTAGGGGATCGTGATCATAAATGGGAGCTTGATCATGAAAATGATTAAATGTGTTATGGATGGGTGCAATGGAAGGGGTTTGATCTTGACTAGAATGGGAATTTGATGTTTCCACTTTCTTAGGATTATGCTCTTGACATATCTATTGACTTATTTGAATGGAAAGTGAATGTGGAGGACTCTTGAATGGGCTTAATGGTTTGTGGACCACATGATGGGGTTGAAGGGATGGACATGGTATTTGAAGGCTCTTTGATAGGTTCATGAGTGGGTGTTTGACATGGGTTGTAGATGACATGGTTGATTTGAAGGACTTGGAATGATGTTTGGGGACTCTTTTTGTATGTTCAAGCATATGTGTTGGATGACATGGAGATAGTTTATTCCGTGCTAGTAACCCTTGGATCACATCCTTGGTGAGGGTATGGGTGAAAGGATAATATAGTGGATAGACGATGAGGGTAGATGGTGTGGACTTATGACTAGAATTAGGAGTGTGATGGTAGAATGTACTTATAGGATGGATGAGGTAGACTTATGTTCCCCTTGTCAAAGATAGTGTGATATTTTAAAGGCACTTTGTCTTGCTGCCAAGGTGGGCTTGGATAATCTTGCGAATGGGCTTGGGGTGCTAGAACCTTGTTCTCCAGGATTATCAAGGAATGACTCGTGTCTTCATATTGTTGTATGTCATCTTGTGTGATTAGGACCATGTCGTGCTTGACTAGGATGATGTTTGATTAGGATGAATGAGATGTGGAGTATGAGATTGATTGGATGATTAGATGGGTGTTTAGGGATGATTAGGGTATGGTTATGGTGACTTGGAAATGACTAGGAGACTAATTAGGGGTGATGTTGATTGGATGATGTGTTGGAAGGAATGTTGATGTGTTTGGAATTATGAGGGATGACTAGGAGGATCTACTCCCTTTCTCTTCTTTTTTTGTAACCGTGTCTATACCAAATGAGACTTGTGAGATGTGGGATGTTATGGGGATGACAATGGAATGTGATGAGGCCGAGGCTATGATAGAGGTTGATGATATTAGTCTTCAAAAAGTCTAGCTCCACAAGGTTACTCTCATCTACTAATGACCTTTCAAAGCGCAAATTGGCTTTGTCAAGACCTTGAGGTATGGAAGAGATGATTGATTAGAGTGATCCCATGAGTTTCAGAATTCACTTGTGAGGATGGACTTAAACTAGCTGTGGAGTATTAAGCCCAAGTTTAGGTTGATGTGAAAAGATGTCAAGGTCTCTTGGTTTGAATTTGTACTTGTGATATAGTCAAGCTTCAACAGTTTCTCCCTATGTTTCAACCTTAGGAAGACTAATGTTTAGGGTCCTATATAGATGTCAAAGGCTAAATGGTAATGAAATGTTGTGATGAAATGTGATCGTAAAGGGATGGAATTGGATTTGCAATGGGTGAATGGAACCAATAGGTTTATAAGGTTTCGACACGGTTGCAATCAGATTCAATAGGGAGAGTAGATGCTCCAAGTCTTCCCTACGGTTGTGGTGTGTTGTGATAGGAATCGATTGGATTGAAATGAATGGTTGTAGATGACATGGATGGATTAGGAAGAAGTTGATTCGATTATGAATGAATGGTAGGTGTATGATTAGGATTGGATTAGGATGACTTGGAATGTGATTAAGATATGTGATAGTGATATGATGTGGAATGATAATATGAAATTGATTGGATTCGAATGGCGAGGATGATGAAATGTAATGATTGGGATTTGATTAGGAAGAAGGTGACAAGGGATGATTTAGGTGTGAATTATGATGACTTGGGTATGATTAGGGATGATGTTGTTTGGAAATGTGAAATGATGATTACGATTATGTCAATTAGATGAAAGAGGTGATTAGGATGAGTTGGAAATGGTTAGAGTATGATTAGGATATGATTAAGGTATGCTTAGGATGAAGTGTAGTGATTAGGGTGATGGATAGGATGATGGGGATTAGATGAAAGAGGTGATTAGGATATGGTAAGGATGACTAAGATGATGACTAGAAGAATGATTAGGGTGAAATGGATTGGATTCGGATGATGATGTGTAATGATTATGCATGATGAATTGGATAGGATTATGATGATTAGGCTATAATTGGGATGAGGTGGAATGATTAGGAATGGTAGGGTAGAATGGGATTATGATGAGGTGTAATGATGAGGCATGATAAGAATGTGATTAGGATATGATTCGGGATGACTTGGATATGATGTGGCTAAGAAGGGTGATTAAGATACGAAGTTGAATAATGAAGATATGAGTGGGATGTGATTAGGATGGGATGAGTTGGAATGATGAATATGGCATGATGTGAGATGGATGTAATGATTAGGAATTATCAGGGTATAATTATAATGAGGTGGCATGAAGAAGATATGACATGAATGTGATTAGGAATGATTAGGATCGTGATTAGGGTAATGTGATAGGATGATGTGTAAGGATAATGGGATTAGGGATGTGGTTGAATGATGAAAAATGATAAATAGGATATGGTTGGGATGAGGTTCAATGATGAAAATATGATGAATGGGATATGATTAGGATGTAGTTGAATGATTAGGAATGTGATGGAAATGGATTAGGCCATGACAAGTAGGATATGATGACTATGATTATGGTAATGTGGAATGGTTTGTAATGAGTGATTGGATGATTAGATAGGTGATTAGGTATGATGTGATTAGGATATGATTGATTAGGATGTAATGGATTGGTATGATATGTAAGGACAATGAGATTAGGAATGTGGTCGAATGATGAGGAAGGGGATGATTAGGATGAATGAGATGTGATTAGGGAGGGTGATTAGGATGTGATTAGGGTATAATGGTTAGGTGTTGGTTGGATTTGGAATGTTGGTTAGATTAGGAATAAGATGATGTGGAATGAATGTGTGGAAAGAATGTCGAGGGTGATGATTAAGCAAGCACACATCAATCATAAAAGACACTTGGCAGTTAGTTGGCTATTTTTGATGATTCATGATGTTTTGAAAGCACTTAGAAAACAAGCACGATCCTAGGACTAGGCAAGGACTGTATTTGTTGAATCCCCTAGCTGCGCTTATTCAAAGCGGATAGCTCCAGGAACTTGGTAGCACCGACTCCCCTCCACGGCACTCACTTCTCACACATACCAATTTTTAGGCTTTCTAAGGCTCGTCCCCCCACCAAACCTTAGGATTGTCCCTGCTATCTTGGCTAAGAACCTCAAGAATCGGGGCGGCTTCAAAGGTTACCCTTCTGCGTCAACAAGCAGAGGGTATTTTGGCCACTATACAAAAGGGTTCTAATGAATATCCAGGGGACCAACACCTCACGAGCATCCAACAAGCCACTTAAGGCTCTAACTAACCCTACTAGGAGTTTAATATACACAAAGGTACACCTCCTTTCGAGCTAGCACTGTATGGTGAGCATTTATACCAGTTAGACTTGGCTTTCGCCTTATCCTTAATTTATATAGTGGGCCAGACGAAAGTCCCACTTGGGGTCGCAAGTGAGTTCTCCTTTTCGATGTGTCTCAAGAGCAGGCCCATTCTAAGGCTGACAAAAGAAAGACAAGTTAACATGTTTTTGATCCCAAGGATCGCACTAAGTCGCAAGGGGAGAGCATACACATGTGAACTTGCTCACACTCGCACATGTTCATTGACCTTAGAAAAATAAATGTGTGGTGTGATTATGCAAATGTTGTGAAGTGTTTTTGATTCCCAAGATCGCATAAAGCGCAAGGGAAGAGCATACACACTTCACAACATAAACACAACCACCAAGCATAGCAGACAGTGGTTCATTTTAATCCCCCAAAAATATGTGTGAAAATAACAAGTTTAAGTTCATTTTAGTACACCAAATCCAAATGTGCCTATGATAACCAACACACATGCATATGAAAGAAATTGAATCCCTGCATCAAATGCATTAGTAGTTTCATATTTGATTTCTTTGACCAGCGAATGCCACATGCTACAAATCAGACATTAGTAACAACAAAACACTATGATAATGTAAAAAACCTGAAACGCTAAGTGAATGCCTCGTTTTGCGAATCTCAAAGTCAAAATGATAAAAAAATGGGAATCTACCAAAAAAAATTGAAAATTTTGATTAGTTATAGTGAAATAAACTACAGATTCAAAAAATTTAGGAAATTTTGAGCAATTTGAAAAAAAAATCACTGAAATTCGAGAAATTTTGCCAAAGTTATGAGTAGTCAAAGTTTGAAAGTGAGTTTGACTTTGACCAAGAAAATAACTGACAAAACAATACCGTTACTTGAAATTGACCTTACCATTGCAAAATTGGCTGAGTCTGCTTTGCAATGTAACTTGTTTCATGCAATTTTGACATTGTATGCAAAAGTTGTGAAAATTTGAAAAAAAATAGCCTATTTTGGGTATGTAGGAGACAAGGGCAACTCTGACTAGCAGTTTGTTAGCCGCCAACTGTTTTCTCCTTCTGGTCACATGTGACCATTCAATCGCCTGGCAGTTAAGTCTATGTTGGTGGTTAGTGCTAAGCTGGCCATCGGTCTCCCATATGACCGAGCACATGGGGTAAGCAAAAATAAAAAGGGAAAGGGGTGGGGTTAGCCCCCCCTTTCCCATCCACTGGTCATGAATGAGATCCTACATTAAATGCCCCGCTAAGCTACTTCCACCAACGACTAACCACCCTAAATGTCTAATCACTACCATTGAACTAAGACCATTGCGGACCACTAACTCAAAAACCTAACCGCTAGATGAATAGTTAGGAAGTAGCCAGTGGCGAAGGGAAGCACAGGCGGGGGTGACGATTTTATGTTTTGCAGACCAAAGATCGAGAGGGCAAATAGACTAGTTCTCAATGAAGGTTGCAGTTAGTGATGCACCAGTCGAAGATTGAGATGTGATGAGCGGTTTAGAGATTTCAACCCACGGTTTTATGCATTTCAACTGTGTCATTGGATGTATGAACGGTGACGCCACTGGTGGTCCGTCGGAGGTGCTTCGACAGTTAGGTTTATAGACGTTTTGACTGGCGGTAGACATTATCTTGGTGTCGACGACAGTTTAAAGGCTTAAGCTGGTGGTACTAACACTTCAACTAGCGGTTTAGAGGAAAACTGTAGTAACGACCGAAGACAAACTACAAACCATGACCTCACAACACACAAACAATGCTGGCTAGTGGTCGAAGCTTAGGGTCTCAAGCCTATGGTCAAGACCAGTGATTAAAACGATGACTGAGACTACTAGGTATCCATGGTGGCAAGGACTAGAGGGTTTAGCAACAAAAATAGTTGGGATCGAAAGGCAAATGGATGACGGTCAAGTCAAAGTTTGCGACAGAAGCTTGCAACCAATCAGAAGCTGTGATAGAAGTCTTTAGGCTGACCAATGATTTTCGACAAAACCTTAGGTTTTGTAGTGATGACCGAAGGCGGGTGTCAATGAGCATGGACGACGACTTAAGGAGCTGGGTTTTAAATATGAGGGGACTGCGTAACCAGAGGAGGTGACAAAATTTTGGTGGCTAGGTTTTGTTGTGAGGAGCGACGACCAGGGAGAACTGGCGGTAGTCTGTAGAGATTTAGATGGTGCACCAACCAGAGGGTTCTAAAATTGATGGGTTAGGGTTTCATTACATCTACAAACAAAAGATTAAAGCCTGTGAACATAGCACATTAAACCTGAAATGAATAATTTTTAGCTAGCAGAAACATTAAACAACAACATTAAACCCGCCATGAATAAGAGAATCAAATTCATGCAAAGTCAATAACAAAAATCTTGCAAGTCAGCCACAGTGCCCCTGTGCAAGGACCGTAAGGCCCTGTATGGATCCATATAGTACGGCCTTGCGTAGGGGCCTAAACCAAAAAAAAATTCAATTTTTTTCAGTGACAAATTTACAGTCATTTTTTGTTTCCCAGACCTCCTGGACTCAATGGTGAGGTTCGTTTGAGCTCCAGAGGCCACCTACAGAAATGGGTTTTCAGAAATCACCAAAAATGTGAGATTTATATGCATTCCCGTCAGGTTCACCAATGTAAGCAAGGAAAAAGTTAACTAATTTGTAGAAAACAAACTATAGCTAACCCTAGCTCCCAATGGAGAGCAATCTAGCCTAGAAAACCAGTCAAGCAAACACAAAAAACATGTAAAAATCTAAGCTAGCTATTGTCTAATCTCATTGTCCTCCTAAATCCTCCATTATTGTTCTCAGATTTTGTAGATTTTTGCATAATCTTGAGAAGCTCATGAGAATGGCAAGATGTTGGAGATGGTATATGAGATGCAGAGCTAAGAAAATGTCTTCTAGGAGGTGAAAAATGGAGCCAAATGAGGTGTTTTATAGAGGAGGCTGATTTGAATGGAGGGCTAGGATTGAGGGTTGAAAATGGAGGGTTGTGATTGATTAGGGTTCCTCTACACCAGAGGAAAAAATAGAATTTTAAAATTAGATGAAATGATGAGGTGTAGGATGGGATTTTAAGTTAAATAAATTTGTTCAATTTATTTAATTTGTTTGAAGTGGGGAATACATGTGATGGGATTTGATTTATTTGTTTGAATAAATCAAATGAAGGGAACATTAGAAAATGAATGAATAAATAATTAATTAATTCAAATTAATTATTTATCCATAGAGAAAAATTAGGGAAAATCAGAAGAATGTGAAAGTGATTAGGGTTTTGTGGGGGATGAACATTTTTAGGTGTCTACAGGTACATTGACACCCAAGACAATGTTTTGAGGCACCAACCTTCAGGTACATTGTACACCTAATTAAGCACCAACCCAATACAATGAGGCATTGATCCTTGAATCCTTACAAAATTTGATGTGCAGACACTGGTTCTTCACTAACCTGAAATGCACCCTTCAATTCATATACAGTCTCATCTGCACTTCTGCACTCTATATTTTCATTAACACATTTTTCTCCTCTCTCTACACTCTCTACATTCTCTCTTTACTTTAACAGAGCCTCCCCTTTTCTCAATACAATCTGCCTATGAACATTTATAAGTTCGTGCAAACTCTGCACTCTTCTCTTGTGAAAGAAAAATGTCCAGTTGAGTAACCCATTCACACACAAAAACATTGTGTACATAAATACATATTTTAGTAGTTGAACTGCCATTAACTGCTCAAAAACTAAAAGTTGACAATTTCAAATGGTTTCATACTAGACAGTAACAGTGTAACTGTCGTGCAACAGACTTCGGGCTCAAAAATAAATATTTGCAAAATTTCCTATCATCCCCACAGAATCCTCAGACATTAATCCACACTGGCATGACCAAGATGCATTCCATCTCCTAATTCAAACTGTTGCTTATGTGGCCATATAATCATTTGTGTGATGTTGGACAATAATCATATGCTTTTATTGGCAAAAATACATTATGACGAACTTAGCTTTTTGTCACATTTATCGTCAAAAGCTATATTTTAAAATCTGGTCTTTATCGCCCTTTGTCGATGAAATCTCATATTTTTGAACTAAAGCATCTCTGTTATCTCTATCGGCAAAAATTTTATGTTATAAACCATCTTTCTTTAATGCCTTCACTTTTGTTGCCTCTATCGACAAAACCAAACTTTTTGAAACCTTACAAACACTATCAGAAAACTTTCAGTTTTTCAAACTTCTGTCCATTCAAATGCTTATCGGTGATTGTTCATGTTTTCTAACCTCTATCAAAAATGCTATCAATAATTCTTATCAGCGAATATTGCTTTTTCCGAACCAATGTCCATTCAATTGGTAAAAGCAAACTTTGTGAAACTCAGACTTTGTCACTGCAATCAGCGAATTTATCCATTTTCAAACTTTCCTGTTATGCCGGTGAGTTTGGGAAATGTTGAACTGATGAAGACTTATCATTTTCAAAAGACATTATATGCTTACCTTCACAAGCCGCCATCGGCTAGTCGGCAAATCGAGCAATATTCAAACTAGCAAACAAGTTCAAAAAATAATTAACTTCCTAATAATGCTTCTAACACTCTGCACCAATGCTTCCATCGGCAAGTTGGAGAAATATAGAACTCATGAATTGCCAAAAACTATAAACATTTGATCTTCTTCCAAGATGTCAACATAACACTTCCCCTATGTTGTCAGCAAATCGAGGAAAAACAAAACCGGTGAACTTGCTAGTTCTAGAACCACAGAAATCTCTGACTGGCTATAACTTAGCCAATTTTCACCCAAACTTCACGAAAATGAAACTGAGGATACCCATTTGGGTCTTTAACAAAATGAAGTCTTGAGATGACCTCTAATCCAACCAATCTCCTTATCTCATCAAAAACGTTCACTGAGATATACAGAAACAAAGACATCATCACTTGACATCAATGACAACAATTCAACAATCTCCACAATGTGTTGATCAATTGCTCATTTCTTTGACATCAATGGCAACAATTCAACATTCTCCACTTGTGAGACATTCATTTCGACATGGGTACCTAATATGGCCTAGTAGTCGGAACCCATTTCTCATTTCTCATTTATCCTAAGTTACACTTATGGCAAGGTGTTGGTGCAATATTTTATTCACCTTGGATATATTATATATGATTAGTGTGATATTGCACCTATTTAATAAGTTTACTTAGGATAATATATTCTCACCTAAGTAGCTAATATTAACATGTGTACACCCTGACTTGAGGTACACAAGTGCGACCACTACCTCATCAACTCTTGATTGATGGTAGTTAGGTTCCACCTCTATTCAATTAAGGCCACCTCTATCTTAGTTAGGTTGAGTGAACTAATCCATTGATTGGCATTTCAACTCTTGACTTCTCAGTTAAGCTGAGTTAACTCACCTCTTGATTGAGAGTGATTGAGAGTTAACTCATACCTCTTGGGCATGTCATATCCTTGATTCATGCATCCAAGAGGCCTATATATATGTATGTTTCTCATTGTAACTTAGTCTCATAATATTGAATACAGAATAGCAATTGTTCTATTCATCTTAATTTGTGATTAGCTTGTAGGATTGGTCTTGTGTAGGTTTGTTGATCATAACAAATTCTAACAGTTCTAGCAACTCATTAATGAGTTTGTGATGTTGTTTGACATGAATAAATTGATCAAGATGGGGATACAAGAGTTCCTAACAATGAAACAAGATGCAAATGAATCAGTGGCACACTTTGTCACACGATGGAAGCAAGTCCTCTACTCATCAATTGCCACCCTGAATATGGATCATAGAGAATTATGTGATCTATTTTGCATGTCCTTAATAAGGATACCAAAGAAGAGTTGCAAAAATTGCCATACCAATCTTACGAAGAAGCATTAGAGAGCACATTGAGAATTGATCAAGCTGTGATTGATAGAAGATGAAGGACTTATGGTACAAATGGACATTTAACAACTAAAATAAATGACAATAACAGAAGTATTCCTTCCACAATCAAAATCTTGAAAAATAACCCTAACACAACAATAGATGGGGTAATTGACATACCCGGAGCAAGGAATAATGCTAACAAAGGGTATAGCCATTGATGGTGGTTTTAGCACATAGCAACGCAAATGAAATACAGAGTACCTCACCTCTCTTGAAACGTATCCTATCCTAGATAAGACTACTCCAAGGTTTATACAGCTAGGTTTAGCTCGCATGAATAACTTTAGTGGAATTTATCAGCTGTACCAACTAAGGGGATTTACATGCAATGCAAACAAACTTTAGTGCATTAGGGTTTGATTGCACATGACATTAATCAGTTTTTTTGATTTGACAATACATAAACAAACTGACATATACCCAGATTGCTATAAGATATATAATTTCTACCTATAACCAGCAATCTGCAAGCTTGTATTCACTAAACATGAAATCTATGAAAGCACTATGCAAGTTTATGAAACCTAATCTAACAGGATCTGATAAATAAAATGCAAAAGGAAAAGGAGAGAGAGAAGGAATAAGAGATCCTATAGACAATTACAAGAATGATCAACACATAGATAGATAGATTCCCAACAACAAACAAATTCCTATTTATCCAGGCAGCCCACAATGTCATAGAGACTATGCAATCTTCTAAGGAAATAAAGGATTTTCAAATTGTGGAGGGTTCATTCAACACCCAATCCCTAGTGCAGCTCAATAAAATCACACAATCGAACTTATCTTATATAGATATGCCTAGACTAACCATGCACAATGACATACAATCAGCAAGCCATCAATGGTATGGACAAGAAATCCATCAAATATCTGAATCATTAATCATAAATGCAACTGAATGTAAACTAATTTCAGACTGACATGAATCATAAAATCCAAAATGAGACAACACAGAAATACAAATTCCTAACAACCTGCAAAACTTGCTTTGTATTGACTAAATTTTGGCAGAGTCTCAGCAATTCACTATCAAATCTTACTTACAATGAGAGAAAATGATAGTCCTTTTATAGACAAGGCACCATACCGAGTTTTTCAATGGACGATGGAGATTAACTCAACACCAACGGTCCATATTACATGGCATTAAATGAGATACAACAATTTGTTACATTTTAAGATTGAATTTTGTCCCTTAGGAAAAAGACAAAATACAGCTTGCAAATACATTAAACTTGGACAAAATGAATACCCATTTGGCCGTTTAGGAGGAAGGACAATTTTTCCAAGGCCAAAAGAAGTCAAAGGAAGGCCACATGACATGTGAAAACAAGTGCTAATGTGGCCTGACGAGATTCAATGTTCTGACTGGATTATCTTGTTGCTTGTCACTTTTGAGTTGTCTAATGAGACAAAACTCTTTTCCAATGTTGAATAGTCAAGAAGAGTATGTGGCACGTTTTTGTTGAAGGCATATCCAACTGGATGCTTGCTGGATTCAACTATTGATGACTGTATGACTGGGACAACTATGAAAGTATCTTGGACATTCAACTAGATCTGCAGGAACAACAAGATGTAGACCTAATTTCATGTGTCTTCAAGCTCCTGGGGCTCATCTCCATCATCTTGGACATCATACTAACTTCCTCTTATAGGTGTAACATCAATTTGGTTGATAAAATGGTGATTCTGCATATTTAGGTTAGCAGTGTATCTCTGTGTGTTCATCCTTCCATGACAGCTCCAACAAGCTCCTTTGTCCTCTCAGACCTACAATTCATAATGACAAGCATCAATTTTATCTTAACAAATCATTTTTCATCAATTTGAATCAAAATATATCCTTTTGCATCCTTGGATCAGTCCAGGACAACTCAGAACCAATGTTGCTTCCTTATGGACAACTTCACAAATCTAGTGATTTTCACATGATTTTCTGAGTTTTTCACCATTTTCAAGTACCCATTTCATGTTTATAGTGATCTAAGAGGTTTTTGTGGCCATTAGGATCCATTTGGAGACTTTTATTTTAGAATTTAATAGTCCATTTTGTAAAAAATGGGATTTTTGGGGGTCACTGGATATTCATGTGCAGTGACATTAATTAATACAAAACATGCCCAAAATCCACACAAACATGGTAAAAATGTCCATCATGATGTAATAAATGGATATGCAATTCAAATTCATCCATAAAATCTAGTTTGCACCCTCAAAAAATGAGTTTTCTAGGTCAATTTACCAAAAAGCGAGCTTTTTAGGCCTCAATGGATATATCTAGTGTAGGTTGATTTTAGCGTTGAGTCTCCTAAAGGGTTTAGCAGGGATTTTAGGTGTCACTAGATCGGTGGGGATTTGGGTGGTCACCGGACATGTGCAATGGATTCATATTTTAGCGTTTATCCAGAGCACTCACCTTTTAGCGCTAATTATTTGAAGTGCTTCTGGCAGGGAAAATGTAGTACACTGGATCGACGGAGTTTTGAGGTCCTACCAGATATGTCTGGTAAATGCAATTTTTCGCGCATATCCAGTGAGATGGAAAAAACCTACTTTTCTTGAAAATGCCTTAGCAGAGGTTTTTAAGGTGACAGGACATGTCCAGTAGGACAAGATTTTAGTGTCGATCCTTTGAAGTGGGTTTGCGCTAAGTTGTGCGAATGGGGTCCAACGCTAATATCCAGTGACAGGATATTAGCGCAAATTGTAGTAGGAGGTGTTTTTTCCACCAGATTTTGAATTTCCCAGGGTAAAGTATATTTAAAAATATATTTAAGTATAAAATTCTTATACTTTAAATATTTTTAAATATACTGTCAAGATGTTTGAGATAGGTTCCAGATCCATAGGATTTAACATGCAGATTCTAGATTTTTGAGGATCCACCAGATTTAGACTTAGCCATTTTTCAGGGTTTTAAGGATTTTAGACTTAGCCAAATCAGGGTGCCAGGAACATGCATCAGGGTGAAGGCATATGAACCCCTTAGTGAAACCTTGTGGAATTTGACATGATTTTACAACTCTAAGGCTTGAGAACTAGGAATTCTGACATGACACAACCTGAGTAGCAATTTCAAGGACCATATCTAATGACGCAGGATTTTAGCACAAAATGCAGTAACACCCAATTTCAACGTAAAAGGAAACAAATGTCCATTATTTAAGCACAAACCCAATCAAAACTCCTCCAAATCAATCATGAAAGGCATTAAATGACTTCAAACATGCAAAATACTAAAATTTGGAACAAATCTTGCATTCTAAGCACAATTTCACTTTCTCATCATAATAAAGGGGAACGGTTGAAACTCTAAGCCAAAGCAAAAAGGGGGGTCTCCATTTGGCAAAATGGGGCGTGTGTGTGCAAGGCACAACAATAGCGATAGAAGGGATTATTTCCCTCAAAATGTCAATGTTATAGATTATCTCTAAAATAATAGTTATTACCAAAGGGATAATAAAAAATTAGGGAGTTGTAATGAAAATAGATATGAGCCATATCATCGACCATTTGAATACAATCAATTTTGCTCCTTCTATACAATAAGAGGACATAGTACTAAATCATGTTGTGAGTACAATAGGTTCATAGCAAGGTTTCCAAAGGATCAACAATGCTTATTCATTGAAATATTCCTCAACCCACAAGAAGTAACAACAAATAATGGTAACAACACTAGGTAAATGACCATCACACCATAGAATGTAGACATGAAAATCTGTCAAGATCCCTTCCCTATCCATCATAGTGGCAAAATAAACAATCATAATTTGACAAATTCAAGATCCACTAGCACAATTAAGCCAAATGTCCTTGCTCCATTAGGAGCAAAAGGAGAAACAAAAATGTTGGGGTTAGTAGAAATCATTCATGAAGAAGAAGACACAAATCCTGACACCGAACAAGAGGATGAGTTCCATGGAAAAGCAATCTCAACAGTGGAACCCACACCACCCCCATACGATCTAATAGAATATCTAAAGAAAACTTATGCCAAAATCTCTTTCATAGACCTTCTCAAAAATTCACCATCGCATCATGCTACCCTTCTACAAGCAATCAAGTTGAAATAATTGGAAAAAATTACTCCCCCACCAAATGAATAAATCAATCAAGTGGATTTTGAAATAAACCCACCCAACTCAAAAATTCAAGATCTTGCCTTCTTTTTTTTACTTAGTCCAAATGCCAACATAAGCCAAATTGACTAAAAGAGGGGATCCAACCCTATATCTATAAGTATGGATCTATGATACATGCATCAAGAGAATGTTAATTGATGATGGATCAACAATAATCATAGTTATATTTCCTCTCCTTGAAAGGATGGGATATGGGCATACAAACTTAACATGTCAAGATACCTTGAGAGGATATGACAATTTAAAAGTAGTAACTATTGAAAAAATCATGCTCACCATTTCCTTAGGATCTAAAATAGTCCCCACAATGTTCTATGTCATTGATAAAGATACTAGTTATAGCTTGTTGTTAGGAAGATCTTGGATTCATAGAATGAGGGCAGTACCTTCAACCTTGTTTCATCAAGTTCATTTTCTACACCTCGGGAAGATAGACATCACAAAAGGAGACACTGAGTCATTTAGCATGCTCAAAATTAATACAACTACGAAAAAGATAGGCATTTTGATCAAATATGAATTATCCACAAATAAAATTACCATACCAGATCTAACTCCTCAATCCATGAACTTGAAAAAGAAATAAGATTCAATTGAAAACATCAAGGATTCAAAGATAAAAATAGTAGAAAGGGGGGAATCATCAAAACAAGGGTTAGTTATTTCAAGGGAGACAACTAAAATTATGGAGCTATTAGAAAAGGAGAGTCCCATACAATTTACTCTCAATGTTTTCACCATCAATGTTTTTACTGATCTAAAAGAAGAAGAAACAATTCAACCAACCAAGATAAGACATATGACAAATAAAATTCCTCCTATCCCACAATGGCCTATACTTGAGAATCATTTTCAAAAGAGAATATTGATCTAACTAAGATAGATCCAAATGCTTTTGTTGATGCCAAAGAGGAATTCTCAGAGAGTTACACTCCTTTGACACCACCAAGGGAAACCTCATTGAGTGAATCCTATACACTTCTGACGCCAATGTTGATAGATTCTTACACACCCCTTTTACCCCTTGAAGAAACTTACACTCTTTAGATACCTTCAATGCAAATGGACTTTGCTTAATCAATTGACAATGAGTCCATGAATGACCTTGAAATCTAATCTAAATATTTCAAAGCTCCCAACTCACATGGACCACTTTCAACTTCAACTTCAATACAATCAAGTGACACATGGGAAGCCCCACAAGTCCAAATTGAAATAATCAAAAGATTTCTAGATGAAGACGAGATGAGTGTAGGAGAATTTTGGAAAGAAAGGAGGTTACAAATAACCATTGGAATAGAAGACCCTGCCATACTTGATTTACCATAAAAATACATAGGGTATTCCATGGACCTTTGAATAGAGAAAAATGAAAAAATGACCATAAGCTTTGTCCCTCCACAAGGATAAAGAGAGACTTAAACTCCCTTTGAATTATTCCATTTTTAAAAAAGCATTTAAAAGTGCGTTAAAGTTAAAATTTACATGCAAGATGAGTTTGAGTTGCTCATAGAGTTTTTGGACAATGATGAGACCTTGTATTGGACCCCTTCTCACCAACACGCATATCAATCTTTATCTCATATCACACTACCTTTGGTCACCACAAACATACCTAAAGAACAAGAAACCACAACTAGACCTTTTAGGATAGGAGAGATAGTCCTTAGAAAAGGTAGCACCAAAAACCAAAAGCATAGGAAAAAGTGAATATTCAAAGCACATTGGAAAGGGATGTATATGGTTAAGGAAGATGTTAGAAACAATGCTTACCTCTTGTACACCATGGAAGGTGAAGAATTTAGTGAAATGGTTAACGCCTTTCATTTGAAGAAATATTATATTTGAAAAATCCATAAAAATCATAAAATCATAAAAATACAAAACAAATTCAAAAAACACAAAAATCCATAAAAAGTTCAAAAATTCAAAATCATGAATTTTCATTCTATTCACTATGTATTTTTAGTGATATGCTCTTGTATGATTTTTTTCTTAGCAAGGAGTCTAAGGTTGTTTAGTATAGGTTGTTCCTTCTACGCCCTAGAGATTCCCAAACCATTATCACCACATATCATTACCCCCTTACATTCCTAACATATTCAAAATAAAGTCAAGCTCTTAGCTTTATACTAATCCCAATCTTAATGATTCATGCTATCAAATCTAAGAAAATTGAGTATTCAAACCTACAATACCTAATAGAAGCTTGCAAGTAGACCTTCCCTAATCCTCCTTAGTGAAGGGGAAGTCGTACGAGATACAAAAGCTCTTGGTGGCACCTAGCCCCTTATTCATCCTAGAAAAAAATGTTAGGGGGATCAAAACGTCACAAAGCAATAAAAAAAAGAGAGTACAAAAAATAAAGAGATCATAAAAGAGTTAAAAAAGATACAAAAAAAGAAGAGTGCAAAAAGATGAGAGAATTAGGAAAAATTACTGCAAAATACAAAAAAAAGAGAGAGAACTAAATAGAAAAGAAAAGAAAAAAATAGCTCGAAGCTACAAGGGTGGCATCCAACCCGGAGAAAATAAAAAGGAGAGGTACAAAGCACACACATGCACTAGCTAGGAAAAGCCAATAGTCTAGCTATCTTTTAGGGCCATCTTTTGCTTTGGAGCCCTTCCTTTACCCCAGATCTAACTTGTTGGCCATCTCTAATCTAAGTCTAGAAGGTACTAATAAAATTTGTTGATCGTCTAAGTTGAAAATGGGTTAAAGTGTTTTGTCTAGATAAGGATCAATGTTTAGCCTTTTGCAAAGTTGCATTTACAAATTGTTCCATCTCCTTCCCACTCCCACTTGATTCCCCAATAAAATTCCATCTCAAAGTCTATTAGGTCATCCTAAACTAGGTCAAATTGCAATCCCCTAAGTAAAAAATTATACTTAAAGAGCAATCATAGTGTTTGTCCCATTTGCATACATATCAATTAAAAACTAGCAATAATCCATGTTCATAACTCATGACATTCATAAAAAAGAAAAGATGGAAATATCTACATTTGTATTCATATGTACTTTGCAACCATACATGACCACATTACATCTCATTCATATCAGAAAAAGATAATATATATAATATATATAGCATAATCATAGTATTATCATCCATGAGGGAATCACATATAATGTAGACAATAAATAAACTATCCATGTGCACAAGATATAAGACAAAATACAAGATATCAACTACACCTTATATAGACCACAACCAACCAAGGTCATGACAATAAGGCATATCAATCTTTGAGTACATCTCACTCCACCAACAGAGTTCAAAGAGCTAAAATAACACACTCACACATGTTAATCTCCCCATGTAAGGGGGCAAGTCAAAATTCAATAAAAAGTAGGTCTCTCTAGAACCTCAAGGATGACTCTGACTAGTGGAACCATCCAGGCTTCTACTCTGTGGTCTCCTTTGACTATCCATTGCATCTAAAACTCGATAAGCCCTATGAGCACAAGAAGGAACCTGACTATGAATGTGTGAATGTGATGGACCTACAGTCTGAGTTCATGAAAGAGTACAAGTTCATCTATGGATCCCTATTCTAGTTGTCTCCCAAAGAAAGGCAAACTCAGCCTCTAGAGTAACAATTTTGGCCATTAGAGTAGCAACCTCTTGACTAGAAAGATAAGTAGGAGCTAGAATGTCAGTGTGTCAACTAGTTAAAGAGAGTACATGAGCATCAACTAATAGAGACTCTCTAGTCCATCCAGTAAAAGGGATTAACATGTCTAATGAAGCATTCCAAAAGAGATCCCTCCATCCATCAATAGTGCTATGCCAAATCACGAAAGAAGAAGAAAACAAAAGTTAGAACTGATCTATTTTCGAAGAAGCAAGTGCGATAAAAAAAGGAATAAGGTTAGTGTGGCACTCACGAGGATCTCCTAGTTTCCATGAGGGATCAACAAGTCTCATATCCTCTTCTACTAGCTTCAATAAAAGAACCTGTCCATGGCTCGGTGAGGCCTCTACTGGTGTACCTTGATCCCCTTAGGATCATAGTCCTTATATGTAGAGTCATCAATCTCATCCTCCTCAACAATAATAAGTCTCTAAGACCAACAAGCTCTCCTCTATCTACCACCAGGCTCTTAGAGTGATCTCATGATTAGAAGACTAGGAACTAATAGAACCATTGAAGAGCCCTATGTTGTGCATCCACCATCTCCTACACTGATCTATAACAAGGGGCATCGGGGGTAAATCCTCTAGATAATCATCTCCCACTTGCTAAGGTACTTGTGTAATACAGTGAGTCTCAACTAAACCATGTTTCTATTTGTCAAATGAATCACCTCTCAACAATAAGCTCGAATAGTTCTATCACCTGACCATAACCCATCCATATCAATATAGAGGTCTAAAATGAAATTTGCGTCAGTAGGCGTAGCCACAACTCATATGGAAGCATCAAAGTAACCAAGTCATCCCCATCACATAGCTCTCAGTAACATGGGATATAGAAGGGGCACCTCTCTCTGAAATAGTATAATGTGCTCAAGGATCCAGGCCATAATAAGTGAAGGGTGGCTAAAGGAAAGTGCCCCTATCATGAGATCCAGTATAAATCTTGATAAACCAAAGCAAGAATATTGATCCCCAAGCAAAGAATATCCCCTACTCAAGCCTCTGAATGATTGGTTCCTGAGATAGGGAAAAAGCTAGATAACATGCATAAATTAAACTATAGCTAACCCTAGCTCCCAATGGAGTGTAATCTAGCCTAGAAAACAATCAAATAAACATGAAAAACATAAGAATCTAAGCTAATATTGTCCTATCTCCATTGTCCTCCTTAACCTTGCCTTATTGTTCTCAGATTTGCAAGTTTATGCAAAGATCTTGAGAAGCTCATGTATGTGATTTAGCAAGATTTTGGAGATTGCATAAGGGATTCAGAGCGAAGACTAAAAAATGAACTAAGAGAGATGACCTAAGAGACATTAGGGATTAAAATGAAGCTAGATGAGTTGTTTTATAGAAGACCTGATTTGAATGGATGTCCAGGATTTGATGTTGACTTTGAATAAAAATGGAGGGCTGAGATGAGTTAGGGTTTTTCTCACCACTAAAGGACAAAAGTGAATTTAAAATTGGGAGAAATGATGAGGTGGAAGATGTTTTTAAATTAAATAAATTGGGTTCATTTATTTAATTTATTTGAGAAGGGGACATGTGAACCTTAATTAAACAAATGAGAATTATTTAATTGAGTGAAAGGGGTTATTTGGAATGTGAATGATTAAATAATTAATTAATTAAAATTAATTATTTACCCATAGAGGAAAATTAGGGAAAAATAGTAGAATGTGGAAGAAATTTGTGTTTTCCAATCTGAGGACACTTTTAGGTGTCTACATTTTGCCCCTCTTTGAGATGATGTTCAAGATGATGAGATTTATGTCGAGTAACATCATTTCAAAGAAGCTAAGGAAATGCATAGAGGAAAATGATGATGATGCCCCCTTGAGAGGATAGGCGGGTTGGACAAACACAGGTAGGCTCTCAAAATGAAAAGGGACTGGTCAAGGAAGAAAGATAAGGGAATGGATAGAAGAAATGAATGCTATGTTAAGCTGTAATGAAGGTGGAGGAATGAAGGATTGGATAGAAGAAGGAAATGAGATCTGGCTTTGATAGATTTTGAGCTTCTCACTTGCAATTTTTTATGCTTATCATCATAGAACTTCTGATGTCAAGGGACAACAATCACAATGGCATGACAAAGGCCAAAGTGCGAAAATGTGATCCCTTGTGAAACAGGCACATGGCAGACAAGGAATGCCTGACTCAGACTAGTAACTGTGGTACCTTGTCGGAACATGCGATGAGATAACTGTGAGGTGTGCAAGTCCTTATGTAAGGAAGCTGTTATTCTTTCCAATGTATAGGATGTCTTTGATTAACACCCAATGGAATCCCGATCACACACAAGGCACAAAGTTGCCCCAGTCATTTTGCCAAGATAAACCACAAACAAAAATCAAAGAAAAGGGTCTCACTCTATCCTCACTTCTCTTCATTACTTAGGGACTGCCTTGAGAAGCATAAGAGTGAGACTGCAAAACAATCTAGTAAAATAAGACAGACTAGACCAACAGCCATTTGGATCTTTTTCCAAGTGATATGTGTTTGATTGATTACGATGATTCGATGAAGGAGGCCCAGTTTCAAGAAAGAAGCATGTCATATAAGACGTTTGGTCTAGTTTCGACAATGCAACATCCTGTATAAGGCAAGTGATAAGAGGGCGACATCTCATATAAGACGTGTTCTGGTTTCAAGAATGTCACAAGTTGTGAAATGATTGTTGATGTTGTATACGCCTAAAAATGACACGACTCGGTCTAAATAAATATTCTTAATATTTATTTCATTCTAATTCCTCTATCAATAAATAAATAAATCAAATTTATTTATTCGATTCATATTCCTCTAAATTAATTAAATATCAAAATATTTAATTACCTCTTCTAAAGTCAAAATTAAATAAAATCTTTTATTTAATTTAATTCTTCCAAACAATTAAATAATTCTTAATTATTTAATTAAGTCATTCATTCTTCCAGATTTAAATAAATCAATCAAATTTATTTAAATTCTCTCAATCTCTAAAAAATAAAATATAATAAAATATTTTATTTATTCTTCCAAATCATGCACAACAATTAAATAAATTTATTTATTTAATTTGCTTTCTTATCTTCTCATTCCTTAAAAATCTTCCAAATCTTCTAAAAATAAGTCTTCTTCTTCATGCACATAAAATTAAATAATTTATTATTTAATTTCTCTCAAATCATGCAAAAGCAAATCACAAGTTGAGTTAACTGACTCAATCAACCTTGTTTTTTATCAATAACTCTTAAATTAGAAAAAAGTTTTCTAATTTATGAAATCTAATCTTATCTTTATAAAAGAAAGCAGTTAACTCAAACACAACAAGTTTTGTGTGACACTTGTCTTCTTTCTATTTGCGCACATTCTCTCAAGTCTTCTATACCATCGATCTTCTCATTCTTTCTATACCATTGATCTTTTCTCTCACGAGTCTATAAATTGAACCCTCTTCCTCCATTTCATTCATCCAAGCTTTTAGTACCCTTATTCTGCAGGAATTACAGGACGCCTTTGGCACCCAAGTCATTCCATTTGCTTGCAATCAACTCGTTACCATACCATTATCATTCTTGTGAAGCTCATCTTCATTGCAATAAACTATCACAGCCATTCCCACTTGACATCTTGGAATAGCAAGGAAGTGCACCTTCTAAGGGCCATATTCATACACAAGATCATTTGAGATAGGCAATCAATGGAAGCCATGAAGTGAAGAGGTTTACAAAGGTTTGAAGTTCTTTGTTTTGATTGATTTCTTTGTTTCTATATTTCATTGAGTTATTGGGTATTGTTGATATATTATTGATTATTCATTTACACCAAATTTCCCATAACATTTTTGGCACCCACCGTGGGGCCTTGCCCTTATTTAACCCAAAAATTGAGTTTTGTTGTGCAAGGTTCTGTACACATGAGGATTCTGTGCATCTGATCAATTCTAAGACGCATCTAAGCTCTATTTCGGCGCATTTGATCTTTCAGTACATTTACCCCCTGAAGCTATACATATGTGTTTTGATATGGCGCATTTACTGAAACTGCGCATATGCTCTCTATTTCCATGCTTTTGACCTCTATCTTAGCGCTTTTGTAATAGCTGCGCATATGATCTCTGTCTTTGCACATCTAATCTCTGTACCTGTGCATTTGATTCTGACAGTGATTTTTTGGGTTTTCTTGTGATTTTGCTAATGTTGACACTTCTCATAGGAACTTTCTCTGATCTACTTGTAGGTTAGGGGCTAGTTTAGACATTCTAGTTGCATTGTTAACACACATCATATTTTTAAAGGATAGTAATCGAATGTTCATGCAAAATCAAATCTAGATCTAACTAGGAAGGATTGTAATTTGATATTGTTGCATCAACAAATTGAATATAGTCTCAATGCTAGGAGGATAAAATTGAACCATTGTTATCTTGCTTTCAAAGTTAACAACTCGCGTGTGTGCCCAAGTAGCTTAACACATTTAGTCTTTTTCATTTTAATTAGGGGAAAAGAACCATTGTCTTTTGTTTTTTTGGAATGATACTAGGCCTATGCTCTCCCCTATCTTGGGTGACCAAAACGCCAGACATATCATTTTGCATGTATTAAACTCTTAGAGAGGCCTACCCTTGGATATCCTTCCATCCAAGTGGGAACAACCTTAAGTGGTAACAAACTAAAGCCAATCTCTACCAAGCCACTATAAATAAATTGTGTTTGGAGCAAAAGCTTCAAACAACGAGTGAAGTTGTGTTATACCGATAACCAACCTCCCCCAAAACCCTCCAAGGCGCAACCTTTGAAGGTTGGGAGACTCCATAACGGAGAGTAGCGCTGCCGCACGTATAACCACTCGAATGGTTGCACTTACTAATCATCCTTTGTTTTTAGTAGCCAAAAACCCCTATAAGCTGGTGCAGGTAAGGGCGATTATCACCTCTCGAAGATGCCTCATCTAGAAATAGTGAGAATTCGGTTTATATTGTCCCAGCTAGCCTAGGATTTGTACTTACTTTTGAGTTAAAAAGAGTCCAAAAAATTACCAAAAAAAATCAAAAACCATGAAAATATTCTTTGTGTTTGCTGTGTCTTCTTGCCATAATTGAGAAAAAAATCAGATCAAAAAGACCAACTTGCAGCCAAGAAACCAAAAAACATTAAAAAATGTACCAAGAAAATTGTAAAAAATAATCAAAAACACTAGAGCTACGCATCTGTCCTGCAGAGAGGCACATCCATTTTGACCTGCTGCGCATTTATTGTAACTTTTTGCGCATTTGTTACCTGTTACTACACCTTTAAATTTTACCAGAACTACACTTTTATCCCAACTTGCTGTGAATTTACCTTTTGTTTCAGCGCATTTATTGCTGCGCATCCACAACAGTGAGCATTTCCACATCTTTTGAGAGAAAATTTTCGGCATTTCTGGATATCCATTTGAGCCTTGTTCTAGTTTCTGAGATCAGATTTACCGTGCAATCACCTTTTTCCATCCGTTTCCATAGCATACTCCTACCAGGTCTTCCCGCAAACAAGTCAATGTTCCTATATCAGATTAGTGCAAGACCTTTTTCAGATCATTTCAGATTCAAGTAACCCTAGTAGGTCACATAACTTCACTAGTGGTCTTGGTGCAAGACTAGTCTTTACATAGTAAATGGGTAACGGCTATCGTTACTTGTGGCTATCGTCTTGTGTCAACCAACTTACTTGGAATCATTGATCAAAAGAGTCCCTTATTTGAATCTCGTCACCACAAGTATCCCCTTCTCACCAACCTACACCAACACCTTACCAAAATCTCTAGTTTCACCCCACTTCTTCCCACGTCGCCTTGCATGGTTTTAACTAGATCCCAATACCAAAAACAACTTGAAATGGCTGGAACATCTGGCTACATTGTATCCCCTCATGGCAGTGATGAGGAAATCTCCCATAAGCAATACCATGGAGCCCTCCAAGATCAAAAATTTCAACGCATGCTAGCCAAATGCTCAACGAGGACCCTCAAAAGTATTTTCTTCATCTTGCAAACCAAGGACTTAAACTCCTCGCCGACTTTGACATCGATGCACTAAAAGAACCAAGAGAGGAAAGAACTCACAAAAAGAGCACAAATGAGGAAAGCTCCTATGACAAAGACAAAGGAAAGAAATTCATAGACCCAAACATACATATGGAAACATTGCAGAAACAAGTTGAAGGCCTAACACAACAATTAATGGAACTCAAAATAGGGACACCAGCTAAACATTATTCCTTGGAAGACATCGCACAATATCCCTTTGACAAAAACTTGAACATGGTACCCTTCCCCTTTTAGTTTGAAGTTCCTAAGCTTGACAAATACAAAGGGAAAGGAGACCCAAGAGATCGCATTAGGGAATTTAGCACCTCATGCCTAGAAGTAGCTCATAACGAAACTTTCCTAATGAGACTATTCCCTAGATCTCTAGGTGGTCAAGCCATGGAATGGTTCTCACGACTTCCCCCGGGTATCAAAACTTTTGATGAGTTAGTAAACACGTTCATCACACACTTCTCATATAACATTGAACACGAAGTCTCTATGCTTGACCTATGCAATACAAAGAAAAAGGGTGGAGAATCCTTCGCCTCTTTCTTACAAAGGTGGAGACAACTCGTGAGAAAATGCTCATATGAGGTGCCTGAGAAGCAATTGACAGAGATGTTTGTCTGCAACCTTAACCCCGATCTAAGTTACCCAATCTAAATTCAATGCCCTACCTCATTTACGAAAGTCATTGAGATGGGACTATTTATCAAGAAAGCTATGATCGCCAAAGGGCAAATAAAGTTGTACAAGGACACCCCTAATTCTAACTACACCACGGACAAGTCAAAGTTTTGGATAAAGAACAAAAATGTCATCAATGATGGAGTAGTTGATGCCAAAGTAGCGGCTCCCAAACAACAACCAATGTTCACTCTCAAAGGAGAAGCAAGCAATGCTACACCAAACAAAACCTTCTCTCACGAGCCAAAGCCATGGTTCACCTCCACTCCTAGGTGAAAATTCACACCACTAGGGGAGTCCCAGGAGTCTGCGTTAAGAAAGCTATTGGCCAACAATGAGATCACTCTTCCTCCCACTAGCGACTATGAACCTCAAGTGAAACCTCATTATTGGAAAGATACTAATTTCTAGGAATATCATAGAGGAAGAGGCCATAAGACCAATAACTGTATCTGTCTCAAACATGTCATTCAAGACATACTTGACCAAAATCAGGTAGGCACTAAAGAACATACCTCTAATGAGACGCATGTGACATACAAGGATCCACTCCTTAACCACGATAGGCCATACAACAACAACAACAATAACAACCGCACCAGACAGAATCAAAACAACATACACACCAATGCTAACTATGCGAGCATGCCATTCAATTATACCGGCAACTGCATATCGGAGCACATCCCATAAGTCAATGTGGTCACATTCAACCAACAATCAAAACCCAACAAAACTGATTGTAGCATCATCACCCGTAGTGGTAAGGTCACTTTAAACATGCTTCCTCCAAGGTCATCACCTTCTCCGTCTAACTCCCATACGTACAGTGTCATAGACCAACTTCAAAAAACTCTTGCCCACATATCTATCTTAGAGTTGTTGCGTCTGTCTCCCTCCCACAAGGAAATTCTTGATAAAGCCCTAGTGGAAACAACTTTGCCCAGGAACCTGGCCCAAGAGAAGTTTCAAGCCATGGTAGGAAATCTCACCTCCTCTAGCACCATATCGTTCACCGAACAAGATGACCTTTCAGTGTCTCAGCCTCATAACACATGCTTGCATATCGTTGCCTTCATTCATAAACACCGTATCAAAAGAGTTCTTATTGATGGAGGAGTCGGTTTAAAGATTTGCACGCTCAAGCTAGTCCTTACGTTGGGGTTCTCTGAAACTATAGTGGATCTTAGGAAAAAGATCACTATTAAGGCCTATGATGAAGAAGAAAGAACTACTAAAGGAACAGTGGTGTTACCAATACAAGTTGGACTAGTAATAAAGGACATTGTTTGCCAAGTCCTTGATAGGGAGCTAGCCTATAACATCCTCCTAGGTAGACCCTGGATTCACGCCATGAAAGCTGTGCCTTCTACCTACCACCAATGTATCAAATTCCCTCATAACGGCTGACGGATCACCATCCAGGGTGATCCTGAACCTTTTCAGCATTGCAACACTATCCGCTCAAAGCTTGATTACATCATTCCCAACAATAGAGCTTCCACATCCCCCATCTCACAGCATGATTCTACCTCCGAAGCTTCCTCATCCAGGCCCAAAGAGCAAAAAATCACAATCAAAGAAATAGGGGTAGGGGAATACTCCATCGAGCATAGCCTCAACTTAGCCAAAATGCCTCTATCTCCAAGATCCTTTGGGTGACCTACACCTAAGTACATTCCAAAACCTTCTGCTTCCCCTGAACCTCCCACAACTCCCTTTGTAAAATTGGGGACCCTATCAGATGAAATAGAGGAAAGAGATGTCTTGCAATAGCTCTACACAAAGGAAGATAACACACAACAAGAACCACCTAAGCTCCCAACGGAAATCTATGGGCATGGTGAGTCTATCCTACACAGAATGGGTTATGAAGGACAAGGTCTAATTGGCCTAAGAAAAGAAATAATAATAGAACCCATCCAACCCTCTTCATCCTCATTGGCAAGAAATACAAAAGGGTTAGGATACAAGGACAAAGGCAAGGCTAAGGCCAATGCTTGTTTTGTGGAAATGGTCTGTAACCTTCAAGAAGACAGTGACACAGACTCTAATGAGTATGAGTGGGATGAACTCATAGAACACTCCTATGAGGACAAAGGAGTTGACACCATTCAAACCTATAGCCCCTACCCTAAGGGACAAATGCTAACACATAGACCATTAGAGTGTGATTTGCCAACTCCTAAGAGTACAACTTTCAAGGAAGGTCAGAGTTCCATCGCAATAAACAATCTGGAGGAAAGTACCATCCCAGATCCTATCCCTACCAATCCAAACCCTGACCATGTATCCATTCAAACTATCACACCCAACGAATCAGATCTATCTTTCGACCCCCTTCCCATTGTGCATCCTGAACTTATCGACTCGAATTTACGAGGAACCCCACAACTAGACACATTCCAAAATGATGATGCCTATATTGACTACATGGAACTTAGGGACTATAGCATCAGAAAATGTTCCCTTGGGGGCCTTTCCCTCATAAGGTTTAGCTCCCGGGTCTTTAGTATGTATTTAGGACATCTTAGTTCATATTTTGGCATCCCGATGGAATGAGACCTAGGTTCCATGGAAAATTAGACCTAGGTGACCCCTTGAGCTGTACCCTACCCAAAATAGGGGGAAGGACTTGGGCGCCTGCGCCCTAGCCTTGCCCTATTTTGGGGCAGCCCTAATTTTTGGGTGTCGGTTTATGACCGTTATTTGGTCCTTTTACCGACATGGTAAGTTTTGATTTTTAAAATCTTGGCGGGAGTGCTTGTGGTTGCATATATAAGCATGCTTAGGAATTCATTTAGAGACTAGATGATCATTGTGAACTTTAGGCATTCTCAAGGTGATTCAAGAATTTCTATTGTGTTGCAAGAGCAGACTTGTGTGTTTTGTGTGTTGATATCTACAGATTTGAGCATCAATTTCCTCATGGAATGAAGTGCATCTTCCTCCCATGAGAGTTTCACTACAAGGTGACATAATATTGTGATTTCATCATTGATTCCTTTTGTTTTTGCCTCTGCCTCACAAGGGCATGCACTCTTTTATCTGGCAACAATGTTCGGAGACTTAAGTGTCCTCCGGGGCTTGACTGAAGCAAGCCTCTAAACACCACAACCCCCAAACCAAGTCTTGTGATTGCAAGTTACAAGTGTCGCATTTGAGAAAAGTGGAGTTGCAAGAAGGATTGGCAGACATCAAGGATTCGGGATCTGAAGAAAAGGACATGAGAACACTTCCAGGACTTGGGCGCTCGCTCTAGTGTCCTCCGCATATAAGTTTCAGGAAATAGAAGTTACAGGGCTGATCAGTGTTGCAAGAAGGTCTGGATCTTGGGAAGAAACTAGCACCTTGGACTTGGGCACCTACTCCAGTGTCCCTGATAGTTTCGCTTCAGAACCCCAAAAATAAGTATTCTGTAATTTGGTATTTTACTCCTGTCTGCAAGAGCTTTTTCAATCATTCGTCAGTTTGTTGTCGTATTTGCATAATTAGGGTTTTAATGGTTAATTAGGCATAAGAGAAGATAAATTGATAATTAAATTCCCTAATCCAAGTTTCCCTACATCTGCAAGTGACCTAGGGTATGATAGTGCTCGCCACTCGACCCTAGATCCTTGAATGTAAGGTGGAAAGGAGGATTTAAACATCTAAAATTTAGAGCATTAACAAATCCAATTTTCCCCTAAACATTTTGGTGAACCTGTGTTTTTAGACTTAAATTGCAACTTGTTGAGTGTTTGTCTTCAAATTTGGATTGATTTCATTCACTCATATAGTCATTCATTTTATTGCATTGAGAAAAATTCAAAAAAATTAAAAAATTAGAAAACTACAAAAAAATTGCATTGTTTGGCTTACCAAATTACATCAATTCTTTCTAATTTTCCTAATTCATGATTTTTGCATCATATCTAATATAAAATATAGAAAAATCCAAAAAATTAGAAATTTGCATTGCATTTTCATCATTTAATTGCTAGGGTTTTGTGGAAATTTTGACAATTTTAATATAACCTAGTAATTCCAAAATCTAGGTTCGTAGGAAAAATCTTTTCTCAGATTTTTCTACTGATTTTAGAGGCTCATTAAAATTAACATTTGGATATAGTCTTCCATTTTAGTGTGAATTTGCATTTAGATTTGAATATTTGCATAGAAAATTTCAACAAAAACTAGCAATTTTGATGCATGTTCATTAAATTTGCATGGGCATTTTGCATGTTCAAGCTTGAAAATCATTTTCAGATCTGAGAGTAAGTCATTTTCATTATAAATCAGATTTCAAAACATTCACATAGTATTTTGTCCCAAGATCTCAAACCTAGGGCTTCAAAAACAACGATTTTCACTAAATTTGGCCTTATCGACTCTCCAAACTTGCACCACAGGTGTGTTGTGAAAGGTATTTTTGCATTAATTTGCTTTTATCAGGGTAATAATTTTATTCCCCTCATAAAAAGCTTCACAACACCCTTTTAACGGGCTCTTGTAGTGAAAATTCAGTGAAAAACTACACATTTTAACTATTTTTGCCCTAGGGTTTGACCTAGTTTGCACTCCAAGCGTGTTGTGATAAATTTTATCAATTGAGGTGACTAATATTATTGATATTATTTTCTGTACCTCCTGATATCCATTACAACACCTCCTTTGCTAAGTCTTGGAATTGAAAAACTGTGAAAATTGCATATTTTGCTATATTTTCACTAGGGTTTTACCTTAAGTGGCACTAAAAATGTGTTGTGTTGGGTATTTTGGCACCAAGTGGCTGTTATTACTGATATTATTTTCTTTCAATCATAATTTTTCTCACAACACCCTTTGTTATGCTCTTTTGCATTGAGTTTTGGTGAAAAAAGTGCCTATTTTGACATATTTTCACTATATTTCGACTTGGCATTATCTTGGATTTGCATCAAGAGTGTGTTGAGAAGGATAATTTTGTTGTTTTGGATTGATATCAAACATATAACTTTCTTCCCTTGACTTAAATCCTTACAACACCCTTTGGTTCATTCATTTGCATTGAAAAAACATGAAAAATTAAGCATTTTAAGCTTTTTTTTGCATATAGTTTCGCACTTGTCTTTTGCACCAATTTTGGAAAACTTTTAAAATCTGATTTTGCATCTCATTATGGCATCTTCATGTTATTCATCTCTAAAATCTTTGCATGAGTATATCCTAGATTTTGAAAATTTCTCTAGAATCCTCATGTTCTAGAGCACATAGCTTCTGTAAGTGGTATTGATGCTTCTATATGTTCTACATATGAATTGCAATTACTTTGTTATCCACATTATTTTACTAGCTTCTGTTTATTAATAGGATCATATCCGTTGATCTTAGAAGATTTAACTAAATTCATCTCTAGGAATACTCATGAAAATGCTGATAATGATTCCATAGAACATTCAAGAACCTTAGATGAGAAGACTACGACCAACTTTAGTAATTCCAATGCTCTCCCTGGCTAAGATGAAGCATTAGTGAATGAAGAGCTCCCTTTAATAACAAAGAACATTCCATGGGTAGAAAATGACATGCATGTAACAATAATCAAATTCCTACCTCTGTGGATCATCCCACCAACCTTCTTCCTTTAGTTGATTGTTCACACACCTTGGATTTCACTAAGGAAGAGAAGACCTTTAAGGTCCCTCCTTTGTTTGATTATTCAAGTCATTTGGACATCACTAAGGATGTAGCACTAGTGGATGAGGAGAAGTCTCTCACATTAAATCCTTCAAGGATGGATGTTGAGATCACTCAAAATAATTTGCTTTTCCCACCACCTAAGAGGATAGTGAATATGTATACTAATGAACTTCAACAAGAAAACATTCCACCTAACATTGAGTCAAACCAAGAAGAATTTAAGAATGAACAAAAGAATAATTACAAAAACTTGGTAATGGTACCTTATGTTTGCAATTGGAAAGAGAATGATTTAATTGTTGACAATTTCTAGCCCGGTAGGGGCCCTACAGGTAACTATTTATAACCCTTTATCTCTCTCATGATGTGCTTCCCCCATGATGTGTTATATGTTATTTAGGCCTCCTGGGATGACCCCTAATTCTCTTGTAAGGTTAGGTCCGGGATACTAGGAGACCGCCTCTGTTGTGACCTTCTATTTGTATCATCATTCTTCTAAAATTGCCTCTCTTTGATTTCATTGTTGTGTTGTGTCTTACGGACATAATGTCGTGGTTGGCGACTTGGGGGCACCCTCCTACCAACCCTAAGACACTTGTTTCTCCTCTCTTATTTATTGTTTCCCTTCCTCTAGTGTTTCCATCTAACAGGTGGATGACGACAAACATTTATACTGATGCGGACCTAGTGTCCCTTTCGAGAGCAATCAATAAATGGACTTAGTTCCTACTATGATGATGGGGTTGTATATCTTATCCAACACTTGGCTAGTGGAAGCACTCGTGTTTTCCGCGTAGTGAATTTGATGATGTTTCTATCACATTTACAAACCTTAATAATACTGCTGCTCTATGCACCTTTGTTTGTCTTTGAATCTAACCTTGGCAGTACTCGATTCAGAGAGCTTTGTGATATAGGCCTACGGTTATCCTTGAATTCCGAATTCATTGTATAACCTTGGCTCTCTGTGTGGATAATCAAATACATTGATGTTGTTGTTTATCATGATTTCGTAGACACTAACATGTTTCTTGTAGGGATGTGTTTGTGGGAACATTTCACGATTGTAAAGTACATGTCACCTCCGAGGGGCATGGGCTTTGCAAAAGTCGGTGTTCCCTTGTGTGTTTTCTTCCTACCTTAACGTGCTTGATATTGATAACTGATATCAACCACCTTAAGGTGGGGGCATATATAAGGTAAGTTGTCTGTTGTAGATGTTAGCTATGTGCTTGTCCTCAGGTGCAGTCTAAAGACTTGCTCGATGAGTGCATCCTGCATCCTGAGTTTGTTTGCAATCAATCAATCAATCATGTAAGCCCTCTGCGGAGGTGGGATATTGTGTATATCCTTTTTATCCTAAGCGCTCTACAGAGGTAGGGATGGTTTATTTCTTAGAGTAGATTTCATCATCCTGTCATTTTCAAAAGTCCTCTGCGGAGGCGGGGAGCAGTTCTGTGACTAACTCAACCCTTAAACGTGTTTTTGGTGATTGTTGTGGCAAAGCCCAATTGTCGGTGTGTGCCTGTAATGTGCCTGAGATGGTGATGAACCTAGTAATAGGGAACACACCATCGTTTGTTTGCCGTGTTTTCTTTGTGTCTTCAAGTGTGTGTGTTTTGGCGTGCTTGTTTTGTGTGGTGTGTTTGTTGCCCCATATGCAGTCTAAAGACTTGCTCGATGAGTGCATACTACATTTTGGGAGGTTTTGCGTGTCTTGCATGTGTGTTTCCCCATATACAATCTAAAGACTTGTGTGATGAGTGCATCTTGTATTATGGGAGGTTTGTTTACTTTTCGGTACTTGAATTTACATTTTATATATATGAGAAAAAGAAAAGAAAAGATATCATTTCTGTTTTCCATGCATTAATGTGTCTTCTATGCATTGACTATCTTCTTCGTGTTTTTCGTGACTGTAATTGTCTTCTCCATGTTTTGCGTGCCTATTACAATCTTCTATGTGATTGGTGTGTCTTCTCTGTGCTTGATGTGTTTGCTGTGTTTGTGACCTTACTTTAATGCATGTATTAGCCTCGCGTTTATACATACATTAAAGTGGGGCTAAATGTAACATCAAAAAATGTCCCCTTGGGGGCTTTTCCCTCATAAGGTTTAGCTCCCGAGTCTTTAGTATGCATTTAGGACATCTTAGTTCATATTTTGGCATCCCGATGGAATGAGACCTAGGTTCCATGGCAAATTGGACCTAGGTGGACCCCTTGAGCTGTACCCTACCCAAAATAGGGGGGAGGACTTGGGCGCTCGCACCCTTGTCCTACTCTATTTTGGGGCAGCCCTAATTTCTGGGTGTTGGTTTATGACTGTTATTTGGTCCTTTTGCCGACACGGTAAGTTTTGATTTTTAAAATCTTGGCGGGAGTGCTTGTAGTTACATATATAAGCATGTTTAGGCATTCATTTAGAGACTAGATGATCATTGTGAACTTTAGGCATTCTCAAGGCGATTCAAGGCTTTCTATTGTGTTGCAAGAGTAGACTTGTGTGTTTTGTGTGTTGATATCTACAGATTTGAGCATCAATTTCCTCATGGAATGAAGAGCATCTTCCTCCCATGAGAGATTCACTACAAGGTGACATAATATTATGTTTTTATCATTGATTCCTTTGGTTTTTACCTCTGCTTCACAAGGGCACGCACTCTTTTATCTGACAATGGTGTTTAGAGACTTATGTGTTCTCCGGGGCTTGACTAAGGCAAGCCTCTAAACACCACAACCCCCAAACCAAGTCTTGTGATTGTAGGTTACAGGTATCACATTTGGGAAAAGTAGAGTTGCAGGAAGGATTGACAGACATCAAGGATTTGGGATCTGAAGAAAAGAAGGACACAGGAGCACTTCCAAGGCTTGGGCACTCTCTCTAGTGTCCTCTGCATCCGAGTTTTGGGTAACAGAAGTTATAGGGCTAATCAGTGTCGGGAGAAGGTCCAGATCTTGCGAAGAAACCGGCACCTTGGACTTGGGCGCCTGCTCTAGTGTCCTCGACTGTTCCACTTCGAAACCCCAAAAATAGGTATTCTGTAATTTGGTATTTTACTCCTGTCTGCAAGAGCTTTTTCCGTCATTCGTCAGTTTGTTGTCATATTTGCATAATTAGGGTTTTAATGGTTAATTGGGCATAAGAGAAGATAAATTGATAATTAAATTCCCTAATCCAAGTTTTCCTACATCTGTAAGTGACCTAGGGTATGATAGTGCTCACCACTTGACCCTAGATCCTTGAATGTAAGGTGGAAAGGAGGATTTAAACATCTAAAATTTAGAGCATTAACAAATCCAAATTTCCCCTAAATAGGGACCACCTACCTACAAGGGATCATAAAGATGGCTTTGCCATTGAACTCAACATCATGGCTTATTTTGGAGAGGGTACCAAGCCTTCCAGTCACAAAAATATAAAAATAAAAAATGGATCTGATAGTGAAAACTGTTTTGCGGCAGTATCGGATCCCAAAATAGTAAAAAGAAAGGACACATCGGATGGTGAAAACCTCTCTGAGGCACTGGACAATGGAAGGCTTGACACTCTCCCCACTGACATGTATCGAGAGAAATCTCAGATTGTTGTGGAACCTATAGAACCTGTCAACATTGGAACAGAGGATAATCCTAAGATCATTCACTTTGCAAAGTCTCTATCTCCACCAGAAAAGACCAAATTTGTACCATTCTTCAAGAAAAAGCAAGTCAACTTTGCTTGGTCATATGCAGATATGCTCGGTTTATATCCAGATTTGATTCTACATCATCTTCCACTAGATCTAGGAGTCAAACCAGTCAAACAGAAGCTTAGGAAGATGCATCCCCACATTGCATTACTAGTAAAAGAGGAACTCAAGAAACTGCTAGATGTAGGGTTCATTAGGGCAATAAACTATCCAGAGTGGGTATCCAATATAGTGCCAGTATCAAAACCTGATGGCAGAGTCAGATTGTGTAATGATTTCTGAGATCTTAACAAAGCTTGCCGCAAGGATGATTTTCCATTACCTAACATTGACATCATAGTTGACTTGACAGCAGGACACACCATGCTTTCTCTTATGGATGGCTTCTCCGGGTACAATAAAATCAGGATAGCACCAGAAGACCAACATAAACAACTTTCACTTGTCCATGGGGCACTTTCTGCTGGAATGTCATGACATTTGGGTTAAAGAACGTAGGGGCAACATATCAACGTGCTATGACCACTATCTTCCATGATATGATGCACGTCACAATGGAGGACTATGTGGATGACATCCTTGCAAAATCACTAACGAGAGAATCACACTTGGATGTACTAGAGAAGGTCTTTTAGAGACTAGAACACTTCAAAGTCAGGTTGAACCCAAAGAAATGTGTGTTTGGAGTCACCTCTAGCAAGCTCTTAGGCTTCATTGTATCAGCAAATGGGATCGAAGTGGATCCTGCCAAAGTCAAAGCTGTCATGGAAATGCCACCACCAAAGAACATCACTCAACTACGATCTCTACAAGGCAAGTTAGAGGCAATTCATTGGTTTATTTCACAACTGGCAGACAAGTGCCAACTTTTCAGTCATCTCTTACATAAGAACATTCCATTTAGATGGGATGAGAAATGCAAAGAAACATTTGGCAAAATGAAGGAGTATATTATGAACCCACCTATTCTCATGCCACCTATACAAGGTAAGCCATTATTACTTTACATATCTGCTACGCCAATAGCTCTCGGAGCCCTATTAGCACAACATGATTATGAAGGCAAAGAAAGGGCTATCTACTACATCAGTCGCACATTGGTGGGCTACGAACTACAATATTCCCAAATAGAAAGATCATGTCTTGATGTGGTTTTTGCTTCCCAAAAACTATGACATTACATGCTAGCACATTTAGTCAAGCTTATTGCAAAGATAGATCCACTAAGATACCTATTAAGCAAAGAAACTCTCACAGGCTACCTAGCCAAGTGGGTAATGCTCCTAAGTGAATATGACATCGAGTATGTAGAAAGGAAGGTTATCAAAGGTCAAATCATTGCAAATCAGTTAGCAGAAGCACCATTGCAGGATACCACACCGATGACATTCAAATTTCCAGATGAATCCATATTCAATATCACAGCACACTCATGGAAACTCTACTTTGATGGATCCTATACAAACCATGGATTGGGGGCAGGAATCTTGTTGGTCACTCCTCACAGCAACACCATACCTAAGTCTTATCATCTGCTATTCCCATGCACAAGAAATATAGCAGAGTACGAGGCCTTGGTCATTGGTCTCAAAATGGCAGCAAAATGGAAAATAAAGGAGCTACATGTCTATGGCGACTCCCAACTGATAATCAATCAAGTCAACGATGACTATCAGACCAAAGATGACAAGTTAATCCCATACAAGCGTATGGTAGATGAATTTAAAGATTACTTTGTGATCATCTCCTTCATGGTAACCATTACCTTGCTCCTTGAGATCCCAGAGAATAAGTCACGGTATGAGTTCTTGGTTGAGTCAATTATGCAACCAGCTTATGATCTTCTTGAAACACACTCCATTTGCCTCTTAGTCAGATCTGATTTACCTTGGTATGGTAAGATCTACACTTACCTCAAGGATAACACCCTACCACCTGACTTGTCTTCTAACCAACGCCAAACCTCCATTCGCCAAACCTCTTGTTACACCATTATTGTAGACACCTTGTATCGACGAGGTCTGGATGGTACTCTACTCCGATGCTTAGAATGTGAAGAATCTCAAACCACCTTATGAGATGTGCATGAAGGAATTTGCAGAACACACCCTAGCGGTCCTTCTTTAGCAAAGGAACTCATGCGTTTGGGGTACAATTGGCCAAACATGAAAACTAATTCATATCAGTTTGTGAAGAAATGCAAGTAGTGCCAGATACATGGAAACCTCATCCATGCACCAGCTTAAGAGCTCTGACCTTTAATGACACCTTGGCCCTTTTGTCAATGGGGACTCAACCTTGTGGGAAAAATCCACCCTCCATCATCCAACGGCCACAAATTCATAATAACTACCATTGAATATTTTACCAAGTGGATTGAAGCTGTTCCACTCACCAATGTCATAGGCAAACAAATTGCCTCCATCCTTAATTACCTCATTTGCAGATATGGAATTCCCTCATCCATCGTCATGGATAATGGAAGACCTTTTAAGAACCAGGATGTCCAAGAGCTTTGTGACAAATTCAAAATCCAACACCGTTTCTCCACCCCATAATATCCACAAGGTAATGGACAAGCAGAGGCATCCAACAAAACAATCTTGAAAATCCTTAAGAAAACTATCAACGATGCTGGCCATGATTGGCACATACAACTAAATCCCGCTCTGTGGGCCTATCGAACTAGTATACACAATCCCACAGGTGCTACCCCTTATGTCCTTGTCTATGGATCAGAAGCCATTTTTCCCATCGAGGTCGAGTTACCATCTTTAAGGGTGTCGTTAAAAGGTCTTATCACTGATGAAGACTATAGAGTTTCCAAATTGCAAGAGTTAGAGCTGTTAGAAGAGAGAAGGCAACAGGCCTTTAACCATCTCAAGGCCTATCAACAAAGAATGTCACGAAGCTACAATCACAGGGTCCGTCCAAGGGTTTTCAACGTTGGTGATCTGGTACTCAAGGAAAATCCCCGCAATGAATAGGATTGGGAAAAGAAAGGTAAGTTTGAACCCAACTGGCTTGGTCCTTATGTAATCATTACAGCTTATGGATCAGGAGCATATCAGTTAGCTGCTTCAGAAGGTGAGCTGTTCGATGACCCAATCAATAGTATGCATCTTCGCCAGTTCTATACCTAAGAGAACCCCAATGTAAGGGGGGCAGGAAAATATAAAAAAAAAAGTGGAAAAATAACAAAAAAAAACTGTCCTTTGGTGAAAACCTAGCAAACAGGCGCCTTGGATGGGTACCATGATGAAAACCTAGCAAACAGGTGTCATGTGTACTTTTAGCTTTCGTGCAAATAAAAATAAGTGGTGAAAACCTGGTAAATAGGCGTTACTTGTGATAAACCGCTTCCTCTATCTTTGGGAAACCAATCACCTTGTGTCCATTCCTCCTTCAAATCATCTCTCATCCGATCCATATCTATTTTCATAATTTAAAAAACCTAATGATAAGCTACCATGGCTCGATACTTTATCTCTTTTATCACCTTATCAACTAAGGTCTTATCCAGTATCCTATCCACAGTGTCAGTCTAGCATAGCATCTGTCGTCGGTATTGTTGGTGCATGCACCTGGAGTTAGGGTTTCGAGCTAAAAATTTGCAGGCATTTTCATTAAAAAACCCCAAAAATTTCTAAGTTCTTCGGCCTTCACTTTTTCATGCATGTATCTTTGTATATGCATCGCTGCTTGTATGTACATTTGAAGGTGCAAGTGCAAATGTACATTGGCGGGCTCGAAAAATAAGTCAAATCGGCTTCAAAAGTGCAAAAATTGGTTGTATGCATCTTTGTATGCATATCGAGCTTGTATGTGCAATTCTGGGCATGAAAAGTGGATGTACATTGAGGTTTCCATCACAGATTCTAGGGAATATTCCATGCTTGTATGTAGGGGTGTGCATGTATTTTTTGCATGTATGTTTGATATACAACAGGTAGTTACAATGGCGATATGCAAAGGAAACATACATCGCCAAGATACAAAGGCAGAATGTACATTGCAAAGATACAAGGGTCGAGCATGCAAGCAGATATACAAAGGCCTGATGCATATACAAAAGGTGGGGTCCACACATACAAAGGTCGATTGTATTTTATATACGGGTCGCATTGTATATGTAGACATACAAGGCAAAAGATGCATCGACGCCAACATACAAAGGAAATATGCAAAGCAAGTGAAGGCAAGATACAAAGACTGGGGCCCACCAATTGTATATATGTGTGATTGTATGTACATGCAATCAAACATACAAGGGAATATGCATTCCTAATATGCAAGGCCCAGACCCGAAGGATATTGCATTCTAGTTGATAAAAGGCAGAAGTCCGATTGTATGTATCTTCTGCTTGTATATTACGCTTGTATATGCAATATACAAGGCCGATATACAAAGGTAAAACATACAAGGCCCGGACGCAAAAGGTGAATGTGTTATGGCAGATAGGTGGTTGGAGTCCGCGGCTTGTATGTTGCACATTGTATGTGCAATATACAAAGAGATATACAAAGAATGAGATGCAAGCCGAACCCGATTGCAGTTTCAAAAGTGTTTCATAATCATTTTGGAGTCCACAGCTTGTATGTATGAAGTGCTTGTATATGGTAATATACAAAAGGAAAGGATGCAAGCCAGATTTCAAAGGTTTTTCCAATCCGACTGATAAATGAGCTGGAATTCGCATTGTATGTATATTGCGTATTGTATATATGCAATGTACAAGGTGTTGGGAATTTTTTCCGAATCGGCAGAGGGTTTGCCAACTCCAATGCACAGGCAGATTCGGCCAACAGACACGGGAGGTTGCGTGAGCTCCTCCCCTTCACTTCTGGTTCTGCCGCACCAAGGGGGGTGTCCCTATTTGATAAAGATATGACCTTGACTAGCTCAATGACATAAGGATTTAACTTGATAGCAACAGGCAGAATACTCTCATGTATGGACCAAGATTTGTGTAACAAATCACAAGGTTGGCAACATTCTTGGACACATATGTCTGGTTAGGTATGAGAGCATGCAGGGGTTTCCTACTCCTACTCCTACAACTAACAGGTGGAAGTATGAAATGGTTTAAATTGATGTTTGGAGTTATGGGACTTTCCTAGACCCATTGAACAGACAGATTCCCAAACCAGTGCCTTATCTGGGCAGCAGAGTCAAAACTACGAATGTAAATGTCTCCCTATGACAACATGTATTCATATCCAGAGGACTTGAGAAGAATGCTATTGCCTAACAGCAACATGTCCAAGAAAGAGTATTGCCTATGATCATACTTTGCAAATCCTATGATGCAATCTATTTTCCTTTGTATCTGATCAAAAGCCTATTTAACCACTCCTTGAGCAGATGCAATAAATCAGACACAGAGTATGCATATACTGAAAAACTTGGAAGCCCTTGACAACCTTGTTTGAAAAGAAAACAAATGACATACAGGAGACAATCATAAACAATACACACAACAGGTGTTTTTCATTTAAATTTAATCTGCATAGAAAATCATCATACAGGAAATTATCATTTACAAGAAAAGATAGACTGATACACCAGACCAAGGACCGAATTTGTAACAAAAAATGCCTTTCAAAATGTGAACACCTTGTGTTCAAAGTCAGAGTAGAAAGCTCAAGAACATCCAACCTCTGTAGAATGGTCATGGATTCCTTTTTCAAGGAGCACACAAGCTTCCGGCCACTTACACACTGACAAACTTCATAAATGCAAGGATTATCTCTTTCAGATTTTTTATGAAACAATCCAATCCTTCATCAATTCGAGCAACTGAAGTAGTCAAAACCTCCATAAAAGCCAGTGGCGCAAGCAATCTGGACCTTGAGCACGTAAACAGACGTGATGTTTCTTCATTACCATGCAGTAGGTTCGCTGAATGTGGAGAGTGCGCAAAAGGGTGCCAACATCTAGTCATTTGAAAAATTAAATCCCAACCGCAAAATCAGGCTCCAAAAACACAAGATCGACGGTCTAAATCCGTCCGCACAAGTTGGAAATCCACATCAGTAGCTTTGAAAAGTCCATCGCCAATGCAATCGCGCCACGCAAGAGCCCCTCATTCCATCGCTGACTTTTCAAAACTAGTGAGATCTATTTATCCCACATTCACCATGCATGGACCATTCAGTCATTTTATAAGCGTGGCCACGAGCTCAATAAGTGTCGAGCGTTTTGCCCCGCTCAACCCACGAACCCACCGCTAGCAGTCACCATCCCAACCCCCACCTCCATCGGTGAGACTAACACCATCGGCCCAACACATACCACCTTCGCCGACACACCAAGTCACGCCGACCGCAGCTCCATACTACCCTCGTCGGCAAGACCACTACTATCGGCCCAACCAAAAATCCTCCTGCCGACATGCCGATCACACTGATGCAGACACCACACTCCCCTGTCAGCCAGACATAGTCCATCAGAGCAACCAAAAACTCCCTCGCTGACCACACTACTCCTGCCGATCGCATACCCCGTCGGCATGACTAAGACCGTCGGGGTGACCAAAACTTCCTTCGCCGACATCACCTGTCACCCTGATCGCTACACCACTTCCAGGTCCTCAGCAAGACCATAGACCATCGGCTCACCCAAAATTTCTTTCACCGATATGCCTTGTCATGCTAATGCCGCTTCTCATCGGCATGATCGACTGCATCGGCGAACATTCCACTGCTTCTCTGACGTGCAATGTTACTCCGATGCAACATCCATTAGTGTAACCCGTTCCTATCAGTTGATCCAGAAATACCTCTGCCAATATCACTATTCTTGCCGATGAAGCATTAAAACCACCTCATCGGCCAGACCCCAACCTGTCAGAGCGACCTCCTCTGGGCATGCCGACGCCACGTATCATACCGATGACTATACTTGTCAGCATGACCTGAACCATCGGAGCGACCCTTTCACCACACTCTGACAAAGAAAGTTACGCCGATGACCAATCTGCACATACCCCTGTCCTCATCGGCGATCGGTAGGACCTAAAACTACACCGCCAATGTACAAGGTCTCACCGAAGACCATTCTTGAACCATCATCAACCTATCGGCGAGAACACAAAGCAGGCCGCCGAAGTGCATCGGCTCACCGATGAAAGGAAAAAGCCATTGTGAATAACAAGGTCGCTGAGACAAAAAACCAACTCACACCGATGGACCCAGAACATTTTGAGTTTTTAGGAAGGTGCTTGCATAGACGTATTTAAGCACCAACACAGGCTCTGTCTGGGGATGCATGCCTCTCGCAGGCATGGCAAGAACCATAGATCTCTGGATGTAGACCAGGCCTTATCCATTGGGCAAAAAGTCAAAACCACTCTAGCTTGCATCACAAAACATAATTTTTAGAATTTACTTGGTGGCCCAGGGCCACCAAAAAGGAAAAACTAGAATTTTCCTTTGTCAAACACTCTGTTTTCTTTTGATTTCTTCAAATGAAGCCTGAAGACATTTTGTTGTTTGCAGCACCCAACATTGCAATTGTTTGTGCTGTTGCCACGTTCTTTTTCTTTGACAAATCTACAGCAAGCTTGATTAGCATACATTATCATCAGCTGCAGTGTGTCATCGTCATATGAGTCACCAATGCTGTTGTTTAGAAAAATAACAGACTCACATGAAACAAAAGAATCCACATCAGGATTTTGCCCTTCGAAAAAAAAAGAGCTTCTCTATATCAAACATACAATACTCGGGCACTAGCAACATTTCATAATCACATTTATCTTTATTGACATTCAGATACTCATCTTCATTGTGCTTAGCAATTTTGTCATTGATGTCAACCTGGAATGTCTCAAAAGAAAGCAGAAAAAACTCAGAAAGTAGCCCTATGTCAAAAACTTCATAGTCACCCCTGTAACCAGCACTATCCCCAACTGTGTGAGCATACACATCTGCAACTTGTTTATCCACCTTTGAATAGTGACCCTGTTTCTCCTTCGCATCAATGTACCAATAATCTCAAACTCTGCATTGTGAAGGTAGTCAGAATCTTCAAGGAAACACTCATATTCAACATCTATGTATATTTCATCATCTAAAAGGCTCATATATGTACCTGAATGCTGACAATCACTAATGTATTCACTATTGTCCCTTGAAGCAGCATCTTCTATATTCAGAGTGAAGCTTTGCATATCCACTTTATACAAATAATTAGGAATATCTGGGATATGCATACTGCTGCAGGACACAACCTCATGTATATCTTTCATTTGATCACCTGAAAGACATTTTGTGTCTGCAGGCTTCTCTTCTAGAGGCTGATAATAGTCTTCATTCTCATTATTACAAGATGTGCCTATATTTTCTACAAGATTTTCTTCATGCATCACATCATGGCTGCATACATTATTCTGAAATATATTTCCATCTACATGATCATTTATCAATGAACACACTGGAACAACAGAAATACATTCACTTTGATAACTGTTTTGAACGCTTGCAGCTATGAAACCTACTGGCATTCCATATTTTTCATTATTTTCAATATCCATAGCAAATTGGAAAGCCTGGTGAAGCATGACTGGTTCTTTATCTCTCAATAGATAGCTCATTTCTTCATCGATTGCAGCCAAATAAATTGCTAAGCACAATGCATCATTGGGTCTCATATACTCAGGGACTTGCTTAAGCAACTTAATAAATCTAAGATTAAAGGCTGGAACTAATTCCTCATCTCCCCTTTGGATATTCATAAACTGTATGATCAATGAGGCCACGTCAAATCTTTCACCAAACTGCCCTAGGAATGCAATTTCTAATTCTACCCACGAAGAAACTGAACATACAGGTAGGTCTGAAAACCAAACCCTAGCATCATCTTCTAATGATTGAACAAAAAGTCTCATTACAACATCTTCATCTTCTACCTCATAGTCTTCCATTACATTACAAAATTTTTGCAGATGTTTGTTTGTCGATTCAGAATCTGATCCATTATATTTTGGCAAACGTTTACTAATTTTATTTGGGATAGCATTTGGGTAACCATATATCCCTATGAAATTTAGGGCTCTATATCTTTCAATAAAGAATGGTCTCCTTTAAGAGCACACCCAGGTTTGTTGTTCTAAACTCAACATTTTGAATCAAAGATGAATACCTGGATATAAGTTGCAGCACTGATAGATTCTTTCAACAGAGTCGCCACCTCTCACAGAGAGAACAAAAATTCAACAAGGCAAATTTATAATTCTGGATTCACCATGCTAGCAGAGCACCATATGATTTTTCTTTGGATCTTGCTACAACAACTTCACTGGAAACTAGATTTTCCAGTCTTTAGATCACTTAACTCTTTCTCGCCCCAGTAGAGTCGCCATTGCTGTTGGGAAATTTTTCCGAATCGGCAGAGGGTTTGCCAGCTCCAATGCACAGGCAGATTCGGCCAACAGACACGGGAGGTTGCGTGAGCTCCTCCCCTTCACTTCTGGTCCTGCCGCACCAAGGGGGGGTCCCTATTTAATAAAGATATGTGTCCAAGAATGTTGCCAACCTTGTGATTTGTTACACAAATCTTGGTCCATACATGAGAGTATTCTGCCTATTGCTGTCAAGTTAAATCTTATGTCCAAGAATGTTGCCAACCTTGTGATTTGTTACACAAATCTTGGTCCATACATGAGAGTATTCTGCCTGTTGCTGTCAAGTTAAATCTTTCTGTTAATTGAGCTAGTCAAGGTCATATCTTTATCAAATAGGGACCCCCCCTTGGTGCGGCAGAACCAGAAGTGAAGGGGAGGAGCTCACGCAACCTCCCATATTTAGTTGGCTGAATCTGCCTGTGCATTAGAACTGGCAAACCCTAATGTTGATTTAGAAGAAAAACCAACACAAGGTAATGTGCAAAAGGGAAGATACAAGCCGAACCCGAATGCGATTGCAGTTTGTTCCATAAAAGGTTGGGGTCTGTGCTTGTATGTGGCAGTTGTATGTATATGCTTTTGCATATACAAAGGGCGAAAATGGCAAAAATGGCAAAATGTATGTTCATGATGGGAAAAGTCAGTGATAGGGAAAAGCTGCTTGTGTGTCATAATTTCATTGGTTGGTGGACTTTTCAAAGCGATTCAGAGCCGCAGATCTCAGTGGGAAGAGGGAAATCGACGGCCATGGTTCAAATTTTCAACAAGGAAGGGATTTCTGTGTGTTCGCTGCATCTTCTCTAGGCGGGAAAAAACTTCAAGAGCACGCGAACCATTGCTGCACTTCCAGCCGTGGGTAGATAGGCCATTAATGGCAGGTTTGTAAGAGGTATGGGTTTGAAGGGACAAGCCAGCTACCATTTTCAATGAAAATCTTCAAGTGGCGGCACATCTCCTAATTCCACCTGCTCATTCCTCTTCTTTTCTCAGCTGCATTCAATATTTTGAGTGCCATTCTCATGGTGCATTGTATTTGGCTGGTGCAGGAGCACCTTGAAAATCATGTTTTCGTTTGTAATAAGGTCTATTTGACCAATGCATTTTCATTTTAGTTTGTAGCTAGGTCTATTTTGTAAGTCGCAAGTGACTTCGGGGACATTTGTCAAGTTGTAATTGCATAATGCTAAAAATAGCATAATGCCAAAATAAGGCAGTAGGGTAGTTTTGGTCGGTTGTCTCCCAGCCGCTTGGATTGTTCTCCCAGCCACTTGGAGCTAGTGTGGTACTACTCCGGGTGAGTTGATAAATGCCTAGAGGAATGATCAAATGATCATCGGATGCAATCAGATTGAAGAAGTGATCGAATGCGATTGTATTGTGTTCAGGAGAAATAAAGCATTTCTGTTCTGTCCATTTTGATTTCTATTTTTATAATTGCAAATCGCGCGACTGTAAATCTCTATTCATTTTGTATTTTCCATTGTTGCTGTATGTCGCTGTGAAGCATTCCACTGGTGAGATTTCTGTTGAAATCAGTGGAATGACTTCAATGTACCATATATGTCCATTTCCTATTTTGTTTTCTTGTTTGATAGTGCAGATGTTCTGGATCGTGGGTTTCACGTAGTAAGGACAACCTAGCATCTCCATGTGCTAGGGTTAAGAGGGAAGTAAAACTGTGCGATGACAGTTTTGGTGAATCAGCCAAAGGTTATGAGCATTCACTGATGGAACGCACCTCACCAAAAGGAAAATGCCATCGGGGCATTGGAGAAGGATGAAAGACTTGGCCGATGAAGTTGAATCAGTGGCTCATCAGCTGTTAGTTCATTAACAGCAAGAATTTTAGGGCATCAGTCTGGTATCCGCTGTGTGCTCCCCATCACTGGAAAATTTTGAGTTGACCATTGTACTGAATGTTGAGTGCACATTCTTGCTATAAGAGGCAAATTGTGTTTACTCATTTGAGGTGGTTGAAGACTTGGGCATTTTTTTTGGAAAATAATGAAGATCAGAGCATTTCTTGGCTGCTCTATCTCTTTTGTGAGTTTATGAGTTGCATTTGAATGCACCTTGCACGTATGTTCAATTTCATGTTGTGTTTATATGAAAAATGCATTGTTGCATGTGTTTAGTTGTTTGTCTCCATGGCTGTATGCATCCCTTCTTTTGAATTTGGTTGCTAAGGGTTCCTCAGATTCTAGAATATAGACTTTCTGTATTGCATGCTTGATCTCTAACCTCCATTCAAGGAGTGGATTAAAATGCTTTAAGTTAAGTATGAAGAAGAATATATGTCAGCTGGGATATTTGTAAGTAGAGGCAGCTAAATACTCAGTCTTGGGTGGTGTTTGTAAGGCAAATACTAGTCCTAACCCCTTGAAACTTGAATGCCAGTGCAAATCATTCTCTTGTATACATCTAGTTGACTCCTTGCCCTGAGATAGGCATCGGTCTGGTTCTTGTGTAGTAGTTATGATCCAAAACCCCTTGTCTTGCATCCAAAATATCAAAACAAATCATTCCATATTTCCAACCTGTTAGTTGTAGGAGTAGAAATAGGGCCCCTGCATGCTCTCATCCACAACCAATTAGATATGTCCAAGAACAGTGCCAACCTTGTGATTTATCACCCAAATCTTGGTGCAAACATGAGAGTATTCTGCCTATTGTTGAAAAGCTAAATCTTTCTATCATTGGGCGAGTCAAGGTTAAATCTTTAGCTATAGGGATACCCCCCTTGGTGCGGCAGAACTAGAAGTGAAGGGGAGGCATCTCACGCAACCTCCTATATTTGTTCGCTGAATCTGCCTGTGCATTGGAACTGGCAAACCCTTTACCAATTTAGAGAGAAAGAACTAACAGGTATCATGGGGTCAACCCATGAACGACATTGCCTTTGTATCGTCACGTAGGCAAGGCCATTATCAAATGCGCCCCCGAGGCTCCACTTCCCATCCATCCCATACCTTGTCATCTATCCTCTAGTCCATCCATGGTCCAAGTGCCCGAACTACGTTGCCTCTGCGTCGTCACGTAGGCAAGGCCATTTAGCAATGAGCCCCCAAGGCACTAGGTCAGTCCCTTAGGGTCCATTTCATCAGGCATGCATGCAAGCACAAGCAAAAACCCGCTTTCAAACAAAAATCTTCGCACAAGCCATCAACCCATCCAAGGCAAAGAAAACAAGTACCTACGTACTCAAACTGATTCTATCTAAATTATGGCAAGAAAAACACATCTAAATGCATGAATGTTTTGTGGTTGTGATCAAGTTAGATTATAGCGTCTTGATTTTTGTTATCATGTTTCCTATGCTACTCGAGGATTCCAAAAGCTAGAGATGCTATGATGGGGGCATGATTATTTTCTTTGTCTGTTGTTTGTGGATTAATTTTTAGTAATGTGACGACTTTTGTCTAAAGACATGATCAGAAAAAGATCATTAAGGACATCAAAGGTCTAATATGAAAGGGGGCAATCCTTATCTGTTGATATGCAAGAAATACTCAGGTCATCTTGGTTCAATTATACCTAGATGCTTGTATTAACTTGCTAAATCAAAATCCATGTAAGCGATACTCAGGTCATCTCGGTTCAATTATACCTAGATGCTTGTATTTTCTTACAACATTCAGAAAAAAGCACCAAAAAAATCACCCAATGATGAAATAAGCACTTCAAAATACTTGCAATATCAAGATAGAAAAACCATTCACATCCATATCGTATCCATTTACATCCATATCCCATGCAATAAAGATCCAAAATGCAAAGTATCAATGTTTGTAAAAGCTTATGAGTCCTTCTACCGAGTCAGTCTTCTATCTATCATTGTGTCATTTCTGTGTCGATTGAGTACATGTGGACATAACAAAAAAATAGCATAAGTTGGATATCATATCACATGAGGTAGTCATTAACATGATTAAATCATTTGTATACATAATTAGTGCATTAGATCATCCATATCCATTTGCATCAACATAACATAGTGTCAAAACAAAAATTAAAAACATAGACAAGTACATGTAGATCATCTCATAAACTGCATAATCATATAGATAACATTCCCATTTGCATATCAGATCATCAAAAATCATCTAAGTCTGCATTAGATCATATCAACAATAGCACTAATGTGCATCCAATAGAAACATCAATAGCATCATATAGACAAAATATACATGTGCATCATATATAAAACAACATAAGATAGAACGCATCCATGACATATAGCATTAACAACTACATATATAGAGATCAAATAGCTGCATCATCATATAAATAAACACAAAACATGTCCAAATGTACAATATACCAAAATGTCTGTCATATCTGAGTCACAATCATATAAAGTGTATACATCACAAAAATATTGATACATGTCTCGGTACAAAATGATACAAGCACATACATATCAGGCTATCTGAGCCATCAAAAAGTGTATACATAAACCAAAGTCGGTACAAGTGTAATGGCTAGCCCTGCTCCCAATACTACCCTCTCCACCTCCACCTCTGCTAGCCCCCAACTGCTGTGGGCCCATTGCCGAAGCTGCAGACCATGAACCCCCTGTTCTTTGAGATGTATCAGCTACTGACTGGCTCCTGAAGCTGGGTGCCCTCTGATCTGCTGGCACAACCCCATGGTATAGACCCATGTAATACTGAGTCTAGGCCTATGACCTAGAAATCTCTTCCTGAATCTATGCAAGTTGCGCATGTGCCAGCTGCACCTGTGTGACTAATAAACTGGTAGCTCCGTCGGTACCCAAAGCTACTAAAGCCAAGTCTCTCTCTAGTCTGAGAACCTGCACCCTTGCCAATGCTGTATCCTGCTCTGTAGTGAGCCTAGAGATAATCTATACATCTGCCTCCCTCCGCGACTCTGTCGCTCTAAGCTGTGCCCAGAGTTGTCTAACCTGACCCCGCAAAGTAGTAACAACCTGCTGCAGTAGATCAGGCTAGGTGGGAACCTACTGCTGAGGCACTTGCTGACCCTGTCCTTGCACCTACTGTGGTGCAGCCTGCTGCTGAACTACCTGCTGGGGCACCTGCTATGGTGTTGGCACCTGTACCTGTTGTGCAGCCTGCTGTTGGGAGGATTCCTCCCCAACTCTTCTCCTCTATCTACCTCCACCTCCTTTGCCACCCCCTCTATCTCCTCCATCACCTCCATCATCTCCATCTCCCCATCCTCCTCTCCCCCTCCTCTGTCTCCTCCTCCTGCTTGCACCATCCTCATCGTCTGAATCCTCCTCATCAAGGTGAGGAACCAACTCTCCAAGTCCTGAATATCTGGGGAACGGATGAGCAGCAAACCACTCCTCATAATCAGGAGTCATCCCTGCATCTATCACCTCCCTCCGCATCGGCCAAGCCACATAAGGAGTCTGCTGGAACTCTGCTAGTGCCTCCTCATAAGAAGCAACTGAGCCCCATCTAAACTGCTCTACATGTGTCCGCACAAATAGTGCCTACCCCTGCAGTCAACCCTATATCCTCCTAAACTGTCTCTGAACCTGGCTAACAATCTGCCTCCTTAAGATGAATCATGTCCTCCCAATGAGCCACCGAGTCTGAAAGCAGTAAGGCAGCTCGTCATCCCATGGCTCATAATCTAGACATGGATGCCAGAAAACTCTATCCACATTGTCCAGTGCATGTCTCTAGTACTCAAGCTTTCCCAGCTTGTGCTGGGAAATAACACCTACATATCCATAGCTATACGACTCACCCCTCTGCTTGGAAAAGATGCACATTGGCCAAGTAATCGCAATATGCTCCCATAGCCAAAATTGAATTAATGAGACGCCTGCCGACAAGTTGGCACCCCTGTGGTATACCACCTAATACATATCGTGGTATAGGTGAGCCAAAACATAGACACCCCATGCAAAATGGGTGCCCTTTATAACCATCCTCTCCATGGTCCTACCCCAACCAATAGGGAAGCCATGCGACCTCCTATCGGGGTAGACAACACACCTGATCAATCTATCAACTACCCTGGGAAGTAGTCATAGTAATCGTGAATATCCTACCACGAGATCACCTGACCCTCTAGCTTTGGGTCATCAAAAACTCACCTGTACTCTACCAATCTGGCATCACGCTGAGCCTCCTACTCCACAAGCTCGCCTTGGATTGGTAGATGCGTAATCCTATAGATGTCCTCCAAGGTAATCACCATCTCACCCGTAGGCAAGTGAAAGGTCCCGTCCTCGTTGTAAAAATGCTCCACAGCGGCAGTCAACAAACTAAAGTTCGTACAAACCTCGGGCATGAAGCAAACATAATCTAGTCCCATCGCACCGAGAGCCTCTCGATCAATCTCTGTGAGCATGTACCACTGCAACAACGGTAAGGGAAATTACTCCCGTGACATAAGTACATCCTGGATGTCCTCCTGCAATCAAGAAAGTCAATGCATCAACCAAAACTGCATAACTGCTCAAAGTATGAAAAATATCCTATCACTTAACATATCAAATTGATCAAAACAACATACAACATCTCTTGACTAGATTCCTGTAATCTCGGAGATCACTTATCAATTGAAGCATTGAGCAAGATGCCAATCGAGTCAATTTCGTTAAGTAAACTGACTATCTAAAACATATGCACCACTTCTGGCAGATGCGTTGCAACATTGAGTAAATGCACAGCTTCATATCAAAAGTGTAGCTTCACAGTGAATGTGCCAAAACATGTCACCCATGCGTAGCTTTTGCGTATGCATAGCTTCCCATATCAAATGTGCAAGTTCTTGACAGATGCGTCGACCCATAACGTATATGCACAGAAATTATGCATGCGTCGTTCCATAGCGCAAATGCGCTGAATCTTTACATATCCATTGTTTCAGAGCGTATATGCGTTGAAACACAAATCGGTGCATCTATCCTAGCTAACTTTCCCTACCATTTATTGCACTAATAAATGACCCTAGGTGAGTTTTTTTGAACTACATACCGGTGGCCTGCCTCAACTGACCGATCGAACCGTCAAACTCGCTCAAAGCGGTGCTCCTCACATGGAATATCCATCTCTATGCTGACTGCTCTATGCTCCTATGCTCTCCTAAGCTTTGAGGGACCTATCAATAAAAGCCAAGTGTGTAAATGACTAAGCTTGTGGACCCAGCTTCTATATATAGCAAGTGAACCCTAACTAGCTATGTGGCGACCATGACTACTTCCCAAGCCCGTTTTCTCCTGTTTCTCTGAACTGTGACCCTTTTTCTTCAACCTAAGCTATTTTTCACCTTCTCCAGCATGAGATTGTTTGTCTTACGTCCTTCTACCATCTTCCCATCCAATCTCCCGAGGGGGCATCTTGTCGTTAAACCTGTACCAGGGGCAAACTGGGGCATGTATCGTTATCAGAAAATTTTATTCTTTGAAGCAACGTGATAAAACATGTTGTATCAAAGAGGGGCAAAATGTATACGCCTAAAAATGACACGACTTGGTCTAAATAAATATTCTTAATATTTATTTCATTCTAATTCCTCTATCAATAAATAAATAAATCAAATTTATTTATTCGATTCATATTCCTCTGAATTAATTAAATATCAAAATATTTAATTACCTCTTCTAAAGTCAAAATTAAATAAAATCTTTTAATTACTTTAATTCTTCCAAACAATTAAATAATTCTTAATTATTTAATTAAGTCATTCATTCTTCCAGATTTAAATAAATCAATCAATTTATTTAAATTCTCTTAATCTCTAAAAAATAAAATATAATCAAATATTTTATTTATTCTTCCAAATCATGCACAACAATTAAATAAATTTATTTATTTAATTTGCTTTCTTATCTTCTAATTTCTCAAAAATTTTCCAAATATTCTAAAAACAAGTCTTCTTCTTCATGCACACAAAATTAAATAATTTATTATTTAATTTCTCTCAAATCATGCAAAAGCAAATCACAAGTTGAGTTAACTGACTCAATCAACCTTGCTTTTTATCAATAACTCTTAAATTAGAAAAAAGCTTTCTAATTTATGAAATCTAATCTTATCTTTATAAAAGAAAGTAGTTTACTCAAACAAAACAACTTTTGTGTGACACTTGTCTTCTTTCTATTTGCGCACATTCTTTCAAGTCTTCTATAGCGTTGATCTTCTCATTCTTTCTATACCGTTGATCTTCTCATTCTTTCTATACCATTGATCTTTTCTCTCATGAGTCTATAAAATGAACCCTCTTCCTCCATTTCATTCATCCAAGCTTTTAGTACCCTTACTCTGTAGGAATTACAGCGCACCTTTGGCACCCAAGTCATTCCATTTGCTTGCGATCAACTCATTACCATACTACTATCATTGTTGTGAAACTCATTTTCATTACAATAAACTATCACAACCATTCCCATTTGACATCTTGGAATAACAAAGGAAGTGCACCTTCTGAGGGCCATATTCATACACAAGATAATTTGAGATAGGCAATCAATGGAAGCCAAGAAGTGAAGAGGTTTGCAAAGGTTTGAAGTTCTTTGTTTTGATTGATTTCTTTGTTTCTATATTTCATTGAGTTATTGGGTATTGTTGATATATTATTGATTATTCATCTACACCAATTTTCCCATCAGATGTTTGATAAATGATGCATGTCGTATAAGGCGCAGAGTCCTGGTTTCAACAATGCCCCATTCCGTATAGAGTATGTGATGGTTGATAGGGATAGTTGATAGTGACATATGATTATCATGAGGTGATTGATTGGTTTGACTGATTTGAATAGCTTGGTTTTGTTGATTTTGGGATTGGTTTGAAGTGCGTGTTTCTTGAAAGATTGACCGTCTGATCAAAGTGTCCATTTCGTTAAGGGACGACTTATTATGATAGTTGACAGGATGGGCCCTAAGGGACTGACCTAATGCCTCGGGTGCATCAAAGATGGCCTTGCCTACGTGAAAGCTCAGAGATGACGTAGTTCGACCAACTTGTGGTTTTTGACATGGTTTATTGCTTGGGATTTTTGGTTGATTATTTGATTTTTTTGTGATTTTTGAGCATATTTGATGTTTTTGGATTTTTTCAGAATATATGGATGTTTTTGGATTTTTGGAATGTTGTGATTTTTTTGGATTTTGAAGGAATATTTGAATGTTTTTGGATTTTTTGAGAAATTTGAATGTTTTTTGGATTTTTGGGGAATATTTGAATGTTTTTGGATTTTTTGGAAATAGGTGTCCTCCAAAATTGATTTCAAGATCAGGAATTGCCCCCAGTCAGGTGCATGATAACATTTTGACCAAGGCAAGGTAGGGCGTGAAGACACTAAATGTTAATTTATTCTCAGGCCATGGGAGGGACAATGGGATTTATTACGGGTTTTGGAATGTGGATTATGTAGGGTGTATTGCAGAAGGTGGAAGGTAGAATAGAGTGACGGTAGACAATGGAGCAAAGATTAACTACACATGGCACCTGTTTGCCAGGTTTTCACCATGGTACTTATCCAAAGCACCACCGAAGTGGTTTTCACTTTTGGATGGATTATTTCCCTTCATTATTTTTTTGTTGTCCAATAGTGCCACCGAAGTGGTTTTCACTATTAGATAATTTTTTTGCTTTTTTGCTTTTTTGATTTTTCTTGATTTTTCAAGTGTAATATCACTGAAGGTGCATGCTGTTGATGGGTTCTAGTAATGGTTCACCTTTAGGAGTGGCCAAATGATATGCATCGGATCCATAGGCTGCAATGATGACATAAGGCCCTAGCCAGTTTGGCTTAAATTTTCATGGCTTCTCTCGTTCCATTTGATTTTAAGGGTTCTCCTTTAGGACCAGGTCTCTAATGTTGAAGTGTTGGACTTGAACCCTTTTGTTGTAGTTGCAGAAAAGACGATTCTGATATGCCTGTAAATGTTTTAAGGCATTTTGTCTCCTTTCATCTAGTAACTCTAGTTCATGCAGGTGGGCTACTCTATAGTCTTCATCATCGATCAACTGCTGCAGGGACACCCTCAAGGAGGCCAACTTGACCTCAATGGGTAGGATAGCCTTGGATCTGTAAACAAGGGAATATGGGGTGGCTCCAGTGGGTGTGCGAATGCTAGTGCGGTAAGCCCATAAGGCGGGGTTAAGTTGGATATGCTAATCACGACCAACATTATTGACAGTCTTTTTGAGGATTTTTATGATGGTTTTGTTTGATGCCTCGACTTAATTGTTACCTTGTGGGTAGTATGGAGTGGCGAAGTGATGCTAAATGTGGAATTTTTCACAAAGTTCTCAGACATTCTAGTTTTTGAATGGGTAGCCATTGTCTATTACAATGGATTGCAGGACACCATACCACCATATGATATAGTTGAGGATAAACTTGGTGATTTGTTTGCCAATAATGTATGTCATGAGGATGGCTTCAATCCACTTTGTGAAATATTCAGTGGCGGTGATAATGAATTTATGGTCGTTAGCCGAAGTTGGGTGCATTTTGCCCACGAGGTCAAGTCCCCATTGAGAGAAAGGCTATGGAGATGTGAGTGGCTACAAATCTTGAGCTTTCGCATGTACAAGATCCCCATGTATCTAACACTGCCTGCATTTCTTTATGAAATGATAGGTATCCTTTTCCATGGTAGGCTAGTAATAACCAGCTCTAATGATCTTCTTAGCAAGGGTAGGACCACTCGAGTGAGCTCTGCATATACCCTCATGTAGTTTGCATAGGGTTGTTTGTGCTTCCTCAGTGTTGAGACATCTTAGTAGGGTATTATCAAAGCCATGACGATAAAGGGTGTCACCGATGATGACGTATTTGGTAGCTTGGTGGATGAAGGATTTTCGTTGGTTAGATGAGAGGTCAGTAGGTAAGGTTTGGTCATGTAAGTAGGTGTAAATGTCATTGTACCAAGGTGACATGTGACCAACAATTTCACAAACTAACTCAAATTTTGGGATATCGAAGGCGGGGACCAAAAGTTGTTCCACCAAGAACTTGAACTAAGTTACATTACTTGGAATGTCTAGGAGAGATCCAATTGTTGCCATTGCATTGGCTGCTCAGTTCTGAACCCTGGGAATCTGATCAAAGAGAACTATGTCAAAATAGAGCCTGAAACTACCCACCATTCTTTTGTATGGTATAAATTTTTTGTCCTTGGTATTGTATTGATTGTTGACTTGTTTGATGACCAATTGCGAATCACCGAAGACTTTTTTAAAAATTTTTCCAATTGATGGCCATACGTAATCCTATAAGTAGAGCCTCATATTTAGCAATATTATTTGTGCATGGGAAGGCTATGTGGAATGCCTTAGGGATAGCGTCTCCTTGAGGTGTAATGAACAAGATACCTGCTCCTGAGCCATGATTGGTACAAGAACCGTCGAAGAATAATGTCCATGTATTAGGTACGTCAAGGGAAAAAATGGATTCATCAGGGAAATCTGCTATTAGAGGATGGTCCGTTGTTGTAGGTGCTTCTGCTAACTAATCTGCGATAACCTTTCCCCTTATTGCTTTTCGGTCGACATACTCTATATCAAATTCGCTCAGTATCATGACCCATTTAGCTAAGCATCCTGTGAGGGCTGCCTTGTTGAGCAAGTACTTCAGAGGGTCAATCTTGGCGACTAGTTTTGTTTTGTGATTCAACATGTAGTGACGTAGTTTCTAGGTGGCAAATACCACTGCGAGACATGAGCATTCAATAGAGGTGTAGTTCAGTTCGTAGCCCACTAGTGTTCTGCTAATATAGTAAATGGCTCTTTCCTTTCCCTGTTCATCATTTGTGCTAATAATGCCCCCAAAGCTGAAGATGTGGTTGATATGTACAATCACAATGGTTGTCTCGGGATCAGGGGAATGAGAACTGGTGGTGACATTAGATAATCCTTGATCTTTTGAAAAGCATCTTGACAACATTCAGTCCATACAAAGGGGACTTCTTTGCGGAGAAAGTGTTGGAATGGCTGACATTTATCAGTGAGTTGGGTAATGAATCTCCATATTGACTGTAAATTTCCCTGTAGGTTGTGCAATTGCTTGAGAGTTGATGGTGGAGGCATGTCCATAATGGCTTTTACTTTACTAGGGTCGACCTCAATGCCCAAGCGAGAGACTATATATCCAAGAAATTTTCTTGAAGTGACTCCAAAGATGCATTTCTTAGGATTCAGTCTGACTTTATATTCCTCGAGTCATGTGAAGACTTTACCTAGAATTTCCATGTGAGTTCTTGTCACTGATTTAGCCAACAGGTCATCTACATAATCTTCCATGAAGGTGTGCATATAATCATGAAAGATTGTGGTCATAGCCATTTGATATGTTGCTCCTGTGTTTTTAAGGCCGAAGGGCATGATGTTCCAACAATATGTGCCCTAGGGGCAGGTAAAAGCCATCTTGTACTGATCTTTAGGGGCTATTCTTATTTGATTATACCCTAAGAAACCATCCATTAGTGAAAGCTTTTCAAAGCCAGCAGTGAGGTCCACTATGATATCAATATTTGGCAATGGGAAATCATCCTTTAAACATGCCTTGTTTAAATCTCTGAAGTCTTCACATATTTGGATTTGTCCATTGGGTTTCATAACTGGCACAAGGTTGGATATCCACTCTGGGTAGTTAATGGGATGGATGAATCCAATGTCAAGTAACTTCTTCAATTCTGCTTTCACCAAGAGGGCTATCTACGGATGCATCTTTCTCAGCTTTTGCTTGACTTGTTTTGCATTGGACAACAATGGTAGAAGATGTAGAACAAGATGTGGATCAAGGCCTGGCATGTCAGCATATGACTAGGCAAAATTAATCTGATGTGCAGAGAAGAAATCTATAAACTCTGGCTTTTCCTGTTCAATGAGTGATGTGGCAAAGTGAACAATCCTGGGAGCAGCTTCTGTACCAACATTGGCTTCAATAGTTTGTTCTACTAGCAATGGCGATCTCTCATGTGTAATGGTAAGCACATCTAGCCCTCCATCCTCGGGCACCTCAGAGAGGTTTTCACCCTCAGATACATCCTTTATTTTTACTTTTGTATGATCTAAGGGTGCCTTGCGGTTTCACCCAAAGACCTATTTTCTTTTTCTTTTTTATTTTCACTTTTGCGACTGGAGGGCGAAGTAGACTCTCCAAACTATGCGGAGTTATCCAAGTCCATGATGTAACCAACCTTGTGGTTCCCTAGTGGTATGCCCTCATGAAGTCCCATTAACTCAGTGATAGCTTTGTCATTCTCGAATAAATCTAAGTTAGGTGATCCTTGTTGGTCCTAGTTGATAAGTTTAGGATGGACAAGAGGTAAGCCATCATCGGTGTCAAGGAAACTTAGGGAGACGGGGGTAAGGGTGCAGATGGAGGTATTATCCAGATCCCAAAAAATGTTGATCCAGGTGGCGCCTTCAGGTAATTCAGGGTGGGATGATTGAGGTTCTGGTTCAGGAGGATCCCTTGATGTCTAGGCTTCCTTGGAGGTATTTGCATCCCCTCCTAGAAGTAACTTAGTACGTGGAGCATTTTATTTTTGTGAGGTATATCCTAACCCTTTATTGTGTGGCTGCATAGTTGGTTCAAGAGGTTCAATTTGTCCATTTTTGTTGGGTCTAATCCCTCCATGTCCGTCATATCCTTGCCTTTTGACAAATTCATATACTTTACCATATTGTTCTACGGGCAACTTGATATGTTTGACCTCTTCTTCATCCTTTTAGAGCCATGTAGAGATGTCTTCACTGACGTCCTCTTTACTTAACTCACCCCATTTTGTGAATGTGGTGGGAGTAGCAGAAATAGTTTGCTTCGGTGGAATGGGGTCAGGATTTCCTTGAGACTTGGGTGATGTACACAACTTTCTGATGTAGTATGAACTTTCCATCTTGTATTCACCACATCCTTTGTCTTGGATCTAAATTTTAGGGTTGATAGGCAGAGTGAAGGTGGTGGTGGACTTGGATAACATGGATGGGTCAACATAATTGGATGAAGTGGATGGTATGATTCCCCTATTGACATGTACTTGATGTTGGGGTACCTCTCTGAGGTGGCTGCAGTATTGAAAGGTGTCAGGATCACCTGGGATGGTGATTTTTGTGCCATTATAAGGGAATTTGATACATTGATGGTATGTGTGTTGATAACTAAGAGGGGGGGTGAATCAGTTATCTTAATTATTTGACTTTCTTTTCTTCTTTAATGATTAGAGCAGTATCAAAACATATAAGCATACATGAACATGAGAGTAGAAATAAACTCAACACACATAACACAATGATTTTGACGTGGAAAACCCTGTTAAGGGAAAAAACCACAGGGTGACTAACCTAAGTTTGTATTCTCTGTTAAAAGAATAGAGTACAAAATGGCACTTGCCAATTAGGGCTCACTACCCGAGCACACTGCTCACAAGAGGCTCACTGCCTATAAGAGACTCACTGTCTACAAGGTATAAAGAAAGTAACCATGTGATTAAACTGATCAGGGGCATCCACATATGCTGAGGTTCAGTTCTAGTTAGGCTCAATATACTGATCTGCTACACTTCATTCTTCCTCTTCTTAGTGCTACTGTTCTGTCACATACCGGATTTGTATAGTTGTTTCCACACTGCTCTCTACTTTTCTTCGCACAAAACTACACACACACACCTTCATACTGAACTCAATCTGGTATATATATCTGAATCAAGGATTTCAACACCTTTCTAGTCAGCATCTGGAAAACTCAAGATATTTCTAAACTCTGGTCTATCGGCTAAATCCATGCTTACTAAGTGATGCGTATCAAAAAGATAGTTGTAGAAGTCATCAATCATGTCAGCCAACCATGAATGATCCCTTAAGAAACTTGATCACCATCAATTTATCATCCGGATTAAGGTCTGATGCTCTGCCAGCCAGTTCTTCCTCAGTCTACTCTGCCAAACAGGAACTCAACACTTAGGTGCTCATATCTTTTCACTCTTTCATCACTGGAGGCTCAATCTCTGGAATGTATCAGTCATGGTACTCCTCTTGACTTCCCCAAGTCTGCATTTTACTGAGATACTTCCTCTGAGAGATCTGAACTTGATTGTCGAACCTTGCTTCATGCTTTGTTCTTGCTCACCAGACCAAAATACTCTTCAATCTGACTTCCGGTATAGACATACCATGTCCTGTAGATGTGTGGGATGAACTTTGTTGCCATCAATGACAACACTCATGAAGCTACATAGTGTCTCTTGCCAACAATCTCCCCCTTTGGCATTAATGGCAACACTTAGTGAAAAATGACTAAGTGTTATAGCACACTCCCCCTTGGCTGATGCTCTGTTCTTATGTACACTTTTCAGAGCTCCCCCTTAGCTAGATTCCACATTTTTCATTGCTCCTCACTCCCCTTTGATATCAATGGAAAAGGGTAGGATTCGCACACCAAAATTTCCCAAAAATAATCTCTTCTTGTCCGCATAAATATATATACATGTTATACTTACATATACTAAAGTATATCTGCAAAGGTGGTCTTCAACTGTACCACTTCTGTTGTCCAACTCTTCTTCATCCTGTCCAAAATTGAAATATGACCACTTAGCAAAAATGCAAAAGCTTATGCCCTCTTTAGGTCTACCGGATCACTGGTCTGGGTTGTGGTCTAGGCATCAGTTAGGGCCTCATGCATGGCCTCTAACTTGGGAATAATTATCCCTCTTAGTTCACTTAGCCTGCTTATTCTATTTTGCTTCTCCTTCTCAAGCTTCTTTATTTCATTTATAGCTGCAATAGTCTGACATTCTTGATTTATTATGGAAGAGGTGAGAGGATCAAAATTTTGAGATAAACTTGATAGTTTGCTCTCTTGTTCTTCCACCTTCTTGGTGATATCTGTTGTCATGGTGGACCAAGATAGACAAAATTTGTATAGGTCTCCACCATCTTTAAGAGCATTTTCTAAGCTCTTTATCCCAATATCCAAATTTCTCCTATCATTTGTTACAAGTCCTTGTACCTCAGAGAATCTCTTACCCAAAAATTCTTTCTGGACTTTCTCTTCTGTTGCTTTCTCCAAAGAATCAAAATGTGTGCTAACAGAATTAACAAGAGATTTTAGATTACCAGATGAAGAGGCTGAAAGATCCTTCTAGAGGGATGGCATGATCTTCTCCAACACACCGGATGCAATCTCTATCAGCTCACAGTCTTCCATGTGAGACTTCAGAAGTTTTTCTTTTGCCTTTGCTTGGGCAAAGGATGCTATCTTCATTGTCTGAACCGGGGAGAGGGAGTCAAAATTGACTGGTCCTTGAAATAGCTCCAGTTCATCTAATTCCATCATTTCTTTGGTCAAGAAATCTTTAACCATTTCTGTAGTGTCTCTTACTAGAGACAGAGTCTTCTTTCCTTCTGTACCTTCAGAACTGTTGCCTAAGGTCTTCTCTGTTTGGTCTTCTTTTCTTCCCTTTACCTCTTCTTGTTGACTGATCTCCTCTTCTTTTCTTTCTTCTCCTTCAATTCTGGAGTCTATTGGGGGATCTGAAAGAGAGATATTTACTTCTTCATGAACTTCCTCTTCCGAAACAGAGGAATCTAGGTCCTTAGTCTTCTCTTTACCTATCTCCTTTGGCTCTTCTGCAATTTTCTTAGTAGAGTCTTCCTTTGATGCACTTAATCCTTCAACATTAGAAGGTTCATCACTTAGGTCCTCTATAATAGGAATATTGAATCTTTTATATGCATTCCAGATGATGTCTTTAGTCTCTTTTGCCACTTGATCAGTCTCTCCGAGCATAAGCTTGTTCATTCTAGCTTTGCTCCGGAACTCATCCTTGCAATCCTTGAAGATCATGTTCATTTGTTTAGGAGTGATAGAAGGATAGAGATGAATAGCTATCTATTCCTGGATCTCTAGGTCCTTTGCCTTAGCATTGTTCTTTCTTATTTCAAGTTCCTTCTCTAGGCTTTTGGGAATTAGAGATATGACTTCAATGAATGCTTTATTATAGATGTTTAGATACCTGACTGTGGCATCTTGCAAGATCTTTTGGTCAGCTTCATTATATTCATCATAAAATTTAGTCATTGGTTTCAAGTTCCTATCCACAGTGACTGATTTGATGATATCATCAATGCAGAGAGTAGGCTTTTCAACAAATTCTTCTGCTTTTTCTTCCTTTCCTTGACCGGTAGAGGATTCACCAGATATTTTCTTCTTCTTCTTCATTTTCTTGACCTCCTCATCTGATTCTGTCTCTTCATCATCTTTTTGACTTGAATAGGACCTTGTGGCCTTGGTTTTTGTTCTCTTTTCTCCCTTACCGGATGTCTTGACTTCTGGTTTTGAGGCTTTTTGGCTCTTAGAGGTGGCAAGTGCAGAGCTCTTTGAGGATCTAGTCTGGGAGGGGGCTTGCACCGGAACACTTTCTTTTGTTGCTTCTTGTCTCTCTTTTTCTTCTTTTTCTACCTTCTCTCTGTTGGCATCAACTGCTTCCTTAGATATGCCATATTTCTTGGTAATTTCCTCTACTTCCTTCCTGACTTTTCTTTTTATTTTAGGTTGCCTTAGTTCAACATGAATTTTCACACTCAACTCTTGAAAGGTTCCAAACCTTTCTGTCCAGGGTCCTTGGGCTAACTCAACAGGTGTTGGATATGCAGCTCTAGGATTTTCTCATCAACCTCATACCCCATTGGCATAATCTAGACTATCCTTAGCTCCACTGCCTCCATTAGGCATTGATCAGTGTCTACCATAAAGCACACCGTATCCTTGTATTTCTCAACCAATGATTGGGGGATTCTTTGTCTGGCCTGCATCATACATTGAAAGTTCTTGAAGTAGCCCCAGAGTGCTGTATTTTGTGCCTTGGCATCACCAAGCCCATGCATATAATCTTTGATTTGTATGGCTACCAGTCTATCATTTTGCCATATCCAACCACTAGATCCGGGTAGCTCATTCATATAGTAAAAGAATAAACATAGAATCAAGCCACCATACTTGAATGAATTCTTCTTATCCTTCTTTATTTTCTGTAGATTCTTTAACAGTTGGTTCAGGAGAATCTCACATAGATCATAGTCAGCATTTTTCCTTAGCATTTCATATGTAGTATATATGGCAGTTCTGGATACTGAGTTTTCCCTGCTGGAGTGATAGATTTTGTAACCAATTATCATAGAGGCAAATTTGATATCCAGATCTATGATGTCTTCTATTGTCATTGCCCTCTTGTCAAATTTTGATCCAGTAGCCTCACTTACAGTTTGGTTTTTGACTGATTTGAGAGCAGGCAACCCACCGGATGAGTGCAATCTGGTTACCGCCCTAATGGCATCTTTTGTGATCTTAAACAGCCTCATCAACCATATGAAGTTGTCAAGCATTCTGCTTAGAATATACCGGACCCATTCATCGTCTGCAAAACAGGGGAAGTGGATGCACTGTCCAAAATGCTTATCCCGAATGGCCTTGTATTGAGGTTTAAGTTCAAATGTTTCATCTATTAACTGCTTGTGATAGATATCCATCAGCTTGGATTCCCCAAATTCCTCAATATTCACATGAATGTATGCCCTAACATCTTCTACATGCAAAACCCCATGCGAAATGCTAGAGAATGCGCCTAGGGAATCAATTTCTAGGGATTTGTAAGGATGTTTCTTGAACTTAGGGCGCAGTCTATCAGTGATTTTAACAACATTTGGAATAGCCATCTTTCAAAGGATTTAGAGAGAGATTCAAGAGCGAAAAATACCTTTTACGCTTCTAGGGTTCACGATAAGAGCTGAAAAGATCGCTGGTTGAGTCAAATTGTGCGGTTGATCCTTGAGAGAGAGTTAAAGCAATCTTGTTGCAAAGCTCTGTCTTCCTTTTTCTTGAATGCAAATGTGCAAATGATGAACAAAAGAACCCTTTTATTTCTGTGCAAACCCTAAATCCATTTTGCAATAAATGCACAACTTAAGTTATTCCGGTTGCCTTGTTCTCCTTGTCCTGAGAGATCTTTCTGGATCACTGAGGTGCACTTAGAGTTATTCTTAGTGATTATTGATAGTCTATCTACCTTTCTCCAATCATTTCATTTATCCACAAATCAAGATACCTTAATTTTGAATCATACCGAATCTAACTGTGAAAATCCTGCTCTTACTGGATGACTGTTAAACCGGATCAATCTTGGATGATTAACTTCTTCAAAACGTCTTGCAGATCTTTTATATTTTTACCAAGGGTTATTAAGATATCTTTTTGAGAACTTCTTCAATCCGCAACACTCCATGTGCTAATTTTATGCACCAATTGACTGGCTGGGGGAAATTGTTTTGTTTTGTGACTCCCCCTGAGCCATAGCTTATCTATTTAGTTTCCAGAAGGAATATTAGCACCAGATTCTGGTGCGGATCCATCCCCAACATTTTCTGTACTTCTCTTTACCCAAATCTTGTTCATCTCCCTTTGAATTTCATCCGCATTCATTTTTCCTTTTCCTTTGTCTTGATTTTGATTATGATGCACTGAACCCTTTTTATCTTGATTTTTACTTCTGCAGAATTTGGCAATATGATCAGATCTATTGCAATTGTAGCAAACAATATTTCTTTGCATATTTGATTGATATTCTCTAGATCTGCATTGATTAGCCATATGTCCCATTCTATTTCATGCAAAACATCTACCATTGAATGAATTGTTTATTTGCATATTTCTACATTCATGAGATTTGTGACCATACCTTTTTCAGTTTAAACACTGTTCGGAGAAGGATGAATTAGTCTGATTCATTCTTCTTCTACACTGATTTGCTTTATGAATAAAGTTATTGCAATTGTGGTAGTATCCATTGAAGGATGGATATCTTTGAGCATTTGGTTGTCTTACCGGAGGTCTTCTAGGTTTGTTTCTTGGATTTCCTGATCTAGAGTTCTTCTAGCTGGATCTGGAGCTTTCCCCTTTCTCATACCCCAAGCCTTGCTTGTCATCTACCCTCTTTTGGCTTTCAAGAAGAACTTCAAGTTGAGAAGAGCTTATCTTGAATTTTTCTTTGTATTCATTTGCTGTTTGAAGATCCCTTTTGAGAGTGTCTATCTAATTCTCAAGTTGTTCTTCATTGTCTCTAGCTTCTTCAAGATCAAATTCCAAATGCCTAATTATTCTATCCATTTTGTGGCAGTCTTCTGACTTTTCTTTGAGAGATTGTTTTAGATTATCTTTACTTTTTCTTTTCTCTTCAATTTCTTGGGTGAATTTCATAACTCTTGATTCCATTTCATGTCTTACCATAATGACCTCTTTTGATAACTTCTCACATAACTTGGTTTTGTCATTCAGATCTTCATTAGTATCATTGGCTTCACTTTGACTTGCTAATTGTTGAAGTAGTTCTTTTCTTTTCTTCATTGAGATACTTAGTTTTTCTTTGAGTTCATTTATGAAATCATCATCTTGTTTGAGTCTTTCCCTCAGGTTATTGACTTCAGAGTGAGATTGCTCAAGATCATCTAGAGCAGACTGAAGTTGATCCCTCATACTGTACATATCCATTGAGATTCCCACATCTTCCTCAAGCTATTAGGCTCTGTCTAGAGGAACTTAGCTCTGATACCAATTGTTGATAACTAAGAGGGGGGGTGAATCAGTTATCTTAATTATTTGACTTTCTTTTCTTCTTTAATGATTAGAGCAGTATCAAAACATATAAGCATACATGAACATGAGAGTAGAAATAAACTCAACACACATAACACAATGATTTTGACGTGGAAAACACTGTTAAGGGAAAAAACCACAGGGTGACTAACCCAAAATTGTATTCTCTGTTAAAAGAATAGAAGTACAAAATGGCACTTGCCAATTAGGGCTCACTGCTCACAAGAGGCTCACTGCCTACAAGAGACTCACTGTCTACAAGGTATAAAGAAAGTAACCATGTGATTGAACTGATCAAGGGCATCCAAATATGCTGAGGTTCAGTTCTGGTTAGGCTCAATATACTGATCTGCTACACTTCATTCTTCCTCTTCTTAGTGCTGTTGTTCTGTCACATACCAGATTTGTATAGTTGTTTTCACACTGCTCTCTTCTTTTCTTTGCACAACACTACACACACACACCTTCATACTGAAATCAATCTGGTATATATATCTGCATCAAGGATTTCAACACCTTTCTAGTCAGCATCCAGAAAACTCGAGATATTTCCAAACTCTGGTCTGTCGGCTGAATCCATGCTTACTAAGTGGTGCATATCAAAAAGATAGTTGTAGAAGTCATCAATCATGTCAACCAACCATGAATGATCCCTTAAGAAACTTGATCACCATCAATTTCTCATCCGGATTAAGGTCTGATGCTCTGCCAGTCAGTTCTTCCTCAGTCTACTCTGCCAATCAGGAACTCAACACTTAGGTGCTCATATCTTTTCACTCTTTCATCACCGAAGGCTCAATCTTTGGAATGTATTAGTCATGGTACTCCTCTTGACTTCCCCAAGTCCGCACTTTACTAAGATATTTCCTCTGAGAGATCCAGTCCTGATTGTCGGACCTTGCTTCATGCTCTGTTCTTGCTCACTGGACCAAAATACTCTTCAATCTGACTTCCGGTATAGAGATACCATGTCTTGTGGATGTGTGGGATGAACTTTGTTGCCATCAATGACAACACTTATGAAGCTACACAGTGTCTCTTGCCAACAATGTGGAGGGGACGACCTTCATGGCATGGATCCATGGTCGGCTAAGGATGAGATTGTATGGAAGCTCAATAGCCAAGACATGGAATACGGTATCTTGTGTGGCTGGTCCAACCCTTACGGGTAAGGTGATCACTCCTTTAGAAGAATGCTCAACATCATCGTATGCCTTGATAACAATTCTCTTGGTTGGATCGACACAAGCCTCAGAGTAACCCAATATTATTACTAACTTTAAATGACATATGTTTAATCCTACTCCACCGTCTATAGGACTCGTCAGATTTTATGCTTATTGATGAAAACTTCCAGGTGTAGGGGATCGGTGTGGTTAGATTGGTGTGGCAAGTCACATTCCATGGATGTCACATTGTCAATGGTGGCTAAGTGTCCCACCATGGCCTAAAATTGGTTTACATTTAGGTCTGTTGGGACGGAGGATTCTAGAAGTGCTTTGTCTAGAATAACCTTGTGTTCTGCTGAAAGGCGAAGTAACTCGAAGATGGATATTTGGCCTGTAGTATTTTTTAAGTGATCCAAAAGGTTATATTGGCCTTTTGCTTGCGAGATGGATGTATTGGCAGGATTAGAGGGAGTGCTTTGCAGCGTTATCTTGGCTTTGCAGGTGGTGACAGTGCATTTTGAATGAGCCTTGATGGTAATCATGGAAAGGTTATTATCATATGCACGGATGCTATTGATGGTGTAGTCATAGGAAATGTTATTTTAGTTAACACTCTCATGTGGTTTGGTTCCTGATGAGGAGGCTTTTCCTGATCAGTGATTTTATAATGGGTCTGTGAAGATGGTATGATCAGTGTTGGAGGAATCAGATGGTTGATCTACAACTATATCACCCCTGTCAATGAAGTCTTGAATGATATTTTTCAATTTGTAACAGTTTGATCTTTTGTGACCTTTGATTCGATGGTAATCATAGAAGTCATTATCGTTCCACGAGGGAGGTTTAAAGGTCGGGTCGTATTGTTTAATTTTTGGTAGTTGAATGAGGTTGTTCAGCAATAACTTCTTCAGGATTGATTCGATTGGCTTTGTCAAAGGTGTGTAATTGCATCGAGGAGTATTATTCCTTAGAGGAGGTCTCCTCTAATTATTTTGAATCGTGATGGTTGATTGTTGTTGTGGTTGCGATCGTCATCGTTGTCATTGTCATCATCGTCATCGTTGTCATACATATGGTTGATTGTTCATTGCGGGAGGTGCTTGGAGTGTGATAACAGGGCCTGCTCTAAAGGCCTTAGCATCCACCACCCCATCGTTGGTAACATTTTTGTTTTGGGCCCAAGTTTTTCTCTTGTCATAGGGTGTGTTTTGGGTATTTTGATTTTTGTTGAAAATTTCGATCGTACCCTTGGCAATAAGAGCTTTTTCAATGGCAAACCCCTTCTCAACAACTTACTCAAAGGAGGTGCAATAATGGATTTGTAATTGATGCATGAGCTCTTTATTAGGATTTTCTATGAAGATGGGCACTAGCTGATTCTTGGGAATGTGACAAGGACATTTAATTGCTAGGCCCCTCCACCTTTGGAAGAAAGAAACAAAGGTTTCTCCATTCTCTTGTTTCGTTTGGCACAAGGTGGCAATGTTTACATCCGTTTCTATGTTGTAGGAAAAGTGTGATATGAACTTTTCTGTGAGCTCGGTCCATGTTCATATTCCCGTGGGAAGATGTGCAAACCATTCAAGAGCTTGGCTAGCAAGGATCCTTGGGAATAGTCTCATTAATTATGTGTGGTCATAAGCAAGCTTGAGATAAGTAGTATGGAACTCGTGTGCATGTTTAATGGGACTCCCCCTTCCCCTATGCTTGTTAAAATTTGGTGCGGTGAAGTTGGGGGGAAAGGAGGCATGTGAATGCTTTTGTCGAAAGGATATGGGCATAAGTCCTCCATAGAGTATGGTTTCTTTGTCCCCAAAACTTGTAAGATCGAGAATTGTTGCTTTACTTTGTCCAACTCTTGAGTGAGGGCTTCAACGGATGTCTTGATGGTGTTTGTGATTGTATGTTGTTGCGAGTTACCTATGCTTAGTGCCGATGTGTTTTGCGGTCCCAAGTTTGTGACAATTGGATTGGTGTTTGTGTTGAAAGGGATGTGTGATGAAGACGTGTTTAGGTTTTGGTTGATAGGTACATATGTGGTATGAGGATTGATATTTTGATAATGGGACAAAGCATTATTGGTATGTTGGTTTTGGATGTTATGAGGGTTTGTTTGAAAGATGTGGTGAGTGCTTTGGACATGGGTGTTTTGATGCGAGGCACTAGCATTTTGGTGAACATTTTGATGATTTTGGGGGATGGTGAAAGTGGTACCAATGTTTGTATGAGTGTTGGCCATAACATTGTTGTTTTGACCATTTGGGTCCACATATTGTTGATTCATGGTATGGTCATGAGTGGAATTGACATTCATGTGGGTATGGGATGCAAGAATATTGTTTTGACTTTGTGGATCTATGTATTGGTGGTTCAAGGTGTTGTCGTGTGTAGATCTAAAGTTCATTTTTTGGCCATTAGGATCAACATATTGTGGATTCAAGGCATTGTTGCGGGTGGTATTGGTGTTCGTGAAAACATTGTTGTTTTGATTTTGTGGGTCTATGTATTGATGGTTTAAGACATTACCATATGTAGACCCAAAGGGTTCGTTCGAGTTCGACATGGTGTTGGTTTTTTGACCATTTGGATCAACATATTGTTGATTCAAGACATTCGTGTTGTTTTGACCAAGGGGATCTATACCTAGATTGCCTAGATTGTTTTGAGGTCCAAGATTCAAGTTTGTGTTTGACATGGTGTTTTGTCCCCTAGAAGTCACTATGTGCATCTTTCATGTCCTTTTTTTGTGGTTCATGTTCATCGAGACGAAAGGATTTGGGAAGCTCAATGGTTGGGACACAACATTCATATTGTTGGTATCAAATGTCGCATGGGATATTGTGGAATCTTGTGATGTTTGCCTTGTGGGAATGGTAACAAGCTCTTTTGTTGAACTTGTATGGCTAGTTGAAGGTGTCATTTGTCCTTGGCTTTGAGCTGCATCATTGGATGGTGACCCTACAATCATGTTGATATTTATCCCCAGGGGAAGTCTAGTACCATTTTGCAAGAGTTTCATGAGGTAACTTTAGGCATTTGCGTGAATCATCTCATCTAAGATTCACAACATCCTAGGGTCTTGGGAAGCTTCTTCGATTTCTTGTTGCGTTATCTCTTGGTCTTGTTCTTGTAAAAGGATCTTGTCAAAGGGATTACCCATGTTGGATGAAAATCTCATGGTGTTTGCAAGATGTTCTAAGGATTCTCCCTTTCTTTTTATTTTGCAACCTTGTCTCGACCATATAAGACCTACTAGCTAGTGGGGGACGGGAAAATGATCTTACCCTAAGGATGGGAATGCAATGTTTCTATGCTATGTTTTTGGTATTTTTTGGATAAGATGATAATGTAATATGAGGTGATACTTGGGATGAAAATGCAAGGATATTTTTGGTATTTTCTAAGGTTGCTAATGGAAGCGGTGTCTAAATGGGAATGGAGATATGTTTTTGGTATTTTCTTGGAATGTTTGGGAATGCAACTACGGTGAGGAATGAGTCTAGGCCTTTGAGATGCAACTAAGAGGCTAATGAATTTAATCTTCAAAAAGTTTAGCTCCAATAGGATACTATTATCTACTAATGACTTTTAAAGTACTAATTTGGGTTTATCAAGACATTGGAATATTGTTGTGAGAGCAATGGTTTGATTAAAGTGAACTCGTGAGTTTGAGACTTCACTTTGATAAGTGGACCTAAACTAGGCAAGTGAGTATTAGACCCACGTTGTGATTGATTGGATGGAAATGGTACCAAGGTCCTTTAGTCCAATTTTGTACTTATGAAATAGTCACACTTCGATGATTTCTCCTTATGTTTCAACTTTAGGAAGATCAATTTTGTAATCCTCTATAGATGTCTAAGGCTGAAATCCTAATGTTCTAAGGTTGCCTAAGTGATATGGATGATATGGAGTGAAATTTAATTCTAAATGGGTTTTGTGTATGCAACCTAATCCTAAGAAGATGAAATGATTTTTGCCAGTGGATCCTAAAGGGATGGAAAACTAGCAGATCTGAAATGTTTTTGAGATGGTTGCAATCAAATTTGATTGGGAGAATAATGTTTCAAAGGGTCCCCCAAAGTTTTCTATTTGCAGGCGTATGCGTTGCACAAGCCTGCAGAGGCGTTGCAGAAATTGGCAGAGGCGTTTCACTATGTCTTATGCATTGTAGGAAGCTTCTTATGCATTTTACCAGGTTGTAGGTGCATTGTATAGTTTATGTGAAGCCTAAAGTCAATTTTCTAAGTTTGTTTTGGTAGTTTGTTAGAAAAATCAGAAAACACATCAGTCATAAAGACACTCAGCATTCATTTTTTGCTGTGACTCTTGTTGTTTTGTGTTTTGATGAGTTTTGAAAACACTTTGAAGACATACACAACCCTAGGCTAGTAAAAGATACTACCTATTGAGTCCCCACTCAGATTTCTCCAAATACCAAGACAAGGTAGACAACTAGAGACTTTGGTGACACTGGCTCCCCCTTACACGACACGGGCACACCAACTTCTCTTACCCTTTGATCCTAAGGACCGAGGGAATTCCTGTTTCCACAATGAATGGTACATGTGGGACGGCTCCAGAGGTCTGACCTCCTGCATAAATAGGTAAAGGGATTTTGGCCACTAGCACAAATTGTTCTTAGTGAATATTCGGGGGACCAACACCTTACGAGCATCCAACAAGACACTTAAGGCTTTAACTAGTCCTACTAGGAGTATCATATATATAAGGTACACCTCCTTTCAAACTAGCACTGTACGGTAAGTGCTAATACCGGTTTGGACTTGGCTTTTGCCTTATCCTATTTTGTATAGTGGATCGAATGAAAGTACCACTTAAGGTCGTTCCCTTGGGGTGAGTACCTCTTTTCCCACCAAGGTAGGCCTCTCTAAAAGGGTAACAAAAGTGACTTAAGTACAAAAATACTTTTGATCCCCAAGTTCATACAGCGATGCAAGGGGAGAGCATACGTATTTTTAACTTTAGCCACACTAGACAATGTTTGTTTTAACCCTTAGTCTTGTCAGATGTGGTGTGATTTATGCAAGTTGGTGAAGAGATTTTGATTCCCAAGATCACCAATGATGTGAGGGAAGAGCATACACTTCTCCACTTCACAAACAAATATCACCAAGCATGGCAAACAATTATGCAGCTTTGTTTTTATCTTTTTAAATGAGAAAAAATGTAGGTTCTTTTAAAACCAAATGAGTGTAATATGCAGATTTGTTGTTCTTTTTAACCGAATGCGTGAAAGATGTTAGATTATTGTTCCTTTTAACCAATGAAATGTGAATATGCAAGGTTGTGGTTCTTTTCAGCCCAATGAGTGTGGTTCATTTTAATCCCAAATGAGTGTGAGAGCAAATAGATTTGTGTTCTTTTTAACCCAATTCAAAAATATTCCTAAGTTAACCACACATACATGAAATGAAATAAACCCTACAAAAATAGATTAGTGATTTAAATCAAAGTTTCCCTCCAATGCTACAGGCTACAAACCAGAGATTAGTAATAGAGAGAAAACCCCAAAATTTATTGTGAAAAATAGAAAAAACCTGAATGGAAAATACTTAAAAACACTATATTTTTCTATACTAGACGCATGCGGTGTAGTAAGAAGTCGAGGTGTTGCACGAAGCCACACAAACGTCGCACAGTTCCTACAAGCAAATGTTAGCATAAAAACCCTAATGGCATAGGTAGTGTAAAAAGCGGCACATGCGTCGCACGAAGCCACACAGACGTCACATAGTTAGCAGAAAAAACCCTAATGGCGCAGGTAGTACAGCAAGTGGTATAGGCATCGCACAGAGTAGCTTAAACATCACACTGTCTCTACAAGTACAAATTAGCATAAAAAACCCTAACAGTGAATGAAAAACATACTTCAGTGATAAATGTCAAACCCTAGGGCTGTAAGGTTGTCTCCTGGATGCCAGAAAGATGATGAACTTTCAGACATTCACAAGATATACACAAATATTCAAACAAGCTTGTAAGAAACCCTAGATGAAAGTCCTTGAAATATCAAACCCTAATGCTCTTAAAAACCCTAGTGAGATAACCAGTATGAACCAGAGAGTTAACAAAACAAACAGAGCATCAGAAATAAATTAGATCCCTATAAAATCAACTGGGTTAGGTTCATAAAAACAAAAGAAAACAATTTTGCCCTAAACACAGTTGCATGCATTGCAGACTCTAGAGGAAGCGTCATGCCGTACGACTCATGCGTCACACGAAGCAGCTTAAACATCACACGAACCAGCTTATGTGTCGCACTATTCCTACAAATTCAAAAACACAAAATTCAGGAAATGTACGGTCGTTCATGTAAGGTTCACTAGATGGAGTCAGGGAAAAACACTCAGAAAACCCTACGAACAGTATTTTCAAACCCTAACTACCCAATGGAGCCCTAATAACCTAGAATTGGGCAAGCAAAGCAATGAAACACGAGACCCTAGGTTAATAGTGCAAATCCTCCATTTTTCCTATGAAGCTATGGCTAACTAATGCACTTAGACTTGCAAGTCTTCAAATACTATGGAGAGCTCAAGAGTTGACAATGGTGAAGTCAATTTTTGCAAGTGGTAAGATGTCAAAATGAGAGGGTGAGGGTGGTTTATAGAAGAGGAAATTGGAATGGAGGGCTATGCTTAGAAGTTGACTTGGAGCCAAGATCAAGAGCTGATAATGATTAGGGTTTCTAGCCACTAGAGGACAAAAGACAAATTTTTATTAGAAGAAATGGTGAGGTGGGAAGTGATTTAAAAATTAAATAAATTATATACATTTATTTAATTTTTTAGAGGAAAGGGTAATGTAGAGGATTTTAATTAAATAAGTGGGGACTTATTTAATTAGGGTAAGGTTGATAATTTAAATAAATAGGTATTTATTTAAAGTAGAAGGGGAATATGGACGTTAGATTAATGAATAATTAAATTATTTAATTATAGAGGAAACTAGAAGGAAATTGCTTAAATAATTAAATAAATAAAGTTTATTTAATTAAAAGCGTAAGAGGGAATGAATTAATTAAATAATTAAAAATTATTTAATTAATAGCAGAATATGAAATTGAGATGAATTATGTGTGAAAATGTCATTCGTAGGCCCAAGACATTTTTAAGTGTCTACAGTTCCCAACACCACCTAAGTGTCGGACTATTTTGGCCTTGGTTTTGTCCTATTTTGACCCCCAAGGCCAAAATAGTCCAAGAACCTAATAATTTCAAGATACGTTACCAAATCTATATAAGGGATGTTGTGGAAGTGTTTTCATGTCTGGTGATGCATTTTTCCTTGTTAAAAGATCCAAAAAATCCTTATGTTTTCAAAGTTTCCTATCCCATGCGGAGGTTTGGGCTCCATCGACATCTAGCGGGGGTTCGGGCTCCATCGACATCTGGCAGGGGTTCGGGCTCCATCGACATCTGGCAGGGATTCAGGCTTCATCAACACCTACAGAACCTTCACCTGACTTAGGATATATCCCGAGTCCCTTCGTCTCCCCGCAATCTTCATTCTCCCGCAACCTTGTTTTCCTTCCTTTGTTTCTCCCTTAGTGGAGGTTTCGCCCCTACCAGATATGCAGGACTTTCCTTGGGTCCAGGATATATCCCTTACCCTAGGGAAGTCTCGCTGATTCCATTCTTCCACTTTCATCCTTTGCAGAGATTTGATGTGGATGCAAATATATCTGCATCCACCCTCCAGACATGCTATCCAGTTACCTACCTTTTCCCCACCATCCAGATGCTTCCCTTTCTCCTGCCATCAGGATGCCCTCAAATCCCTGCATAATTTGACATCTCTCCCTACTCCTGCTTGCCTCTAGATGCAGAGGTTTGATACATGGACCGGATTCCTCCATTTCCCTTGCCATCTGGATGCTCCCTCAAGTTCCACACATCCCTATCTCCCTCGGATCTTTGCATATCCACTTCCTTCGCCTTCTCCTGCATCCCGATACCCTTCATTTTATCACCTCCACTAATAAGGTCATAAAGTCAAATTTCAAGGCAAAACTTCAACATGGATATTGATGTATCTGGTCAATGCCCAATATCCCGCACACCTCAACCACCCTCAAATCCCTACAAAAGTGGAAAACATGAAGAATGGAGAAGGTAAAGAAACTTAGCACATCTGGATGCCCCTTGGGATTCTACAAAAGGTGAAAGTGACTATAAAACATCAAAAACATGCCTGAGATCCGTCCAAAATGCCATTAATGCTAATGGGAGTTGATTTGCAAGTGATTGTAATAGTGTTGGTGACCTTGACATTCTAATACTTGAAATGAATAAAGAATTCAAATGCTCATGTCTTGGTAGGATACTTAGGACACTTCTTGTCCAATTTGGTATATTTTAAGCATGGTTAACCTCCAGATCCATGTATTCTTTTTGATTTTCACTATTTTGGGTGAATTTATTGCAACATGGGCTCTTGGATGGAGTGTTGACCAAGTTTACCCATGTTTGGGACTACAACATTGAATTTCAAGGCTATATAAGCATGAAAACAAAGCTTTTTAAGGATTGGTTGGTCTCTTAAACATCATTCTATGTGGGAACCATTTATTTTGCAGGTCTAAACCTCTATGAACTTTTGAAACTGGATGAATGCGATGAGTTTGTGCCCTAGCAGCCTTTTTTGTCTTCCTCCTGTTCAAATATGAATGGAAAATCTCATTCTGTGTCTTCTTTCTACTTATAATGATATCTTTCTCTCTTTGTAATGGTGTATAACCTTTATGATTAATAAATACTAATATTTGCCTCTTATTTCTACATTGTGTTCATTTGGAAGCTGCATACTCACTCTATGGATGAATGTCCCTCTATGTTTGTAATTTCCTGCTCAAACCTTTGCTGAAGTTTTTATGATTTTGTTTGAATCTCTTTCAGTATTGGAAGTCATTATTGTGTTATATCATGCCTAATTAAACAACTAAACTTGGTGCAACACCCTCAATTTCTATTTTCTTTCCTCTCCCCTTTTCATTAGTGGATGTTAACATTAGGTTTAGCTTGATTTTATTTGAACTTCAATTTAGAATGAGGAACCAACCCTCTTTAGAGGTATAACCTCAGTTGCAAGGTCCCACACCTTGAGATTAGTCCCATTGTTGCAATAGATTTGTTGTAGTAGCAAGCTCCAACAATAGGGTGCAAATCCATGTGACAACACTAAGCATAGGAGCTTTCTTGTCTCCTAATAGGAAAGAGGAAATTAGGCCAATGAAAACCTTCTGCAAGGGTGGAATAGAAAGTCTAGGGACCAAAGTAAGATAAATCCCACACCGATCTCCAAGATGAATCTCTCCCATAAATGCATCTTGAGTCAATCTCTCTCTCAAAGACTCACTCTTAAGAAGTGCAAGATTAGTGCAATCATGGTAGGAGGGTTCATAGAATGAACAATCCAGACCATGCAGCAAGAGTAAACACAATGGAAACAACTCAAAGAAATGGAACAAATGCAGATTCAGTCATTCAGTATATCAAAGAATTCCAATACAATCTTGCCCACAACATGCGAGCTTACAATTAGGGCTCACAGGCCTGATTACATACATGCGCAAGATAAAGCTTTGAAGCTCCTTCATACAAAATCTAAACTAAGAATTATGAATCAATTGCTGACTGCCTTCCTAAGGATCTATTACATCTTTATATATCCTTTCCGAACCAATAGATTCCTCCACGTCAGCTAAGGAAGATCACAAACTCCCATGAAGAGCTATAACGTGTTCACAGATAGGTCAGACCTAAATGCATAGAGCACTTCCTCAAATGAATGGAACAACATGCAGACCCTTGGGGAAGGTCGGCCACAAACCAAAGGACATTGAATGATGTGTCATTGAGATCTGCAAGTCAAGGAATGATCCGCAAGCCTTCTCCTTTAGCTGATTAACAAGAAATGTTAGGATGCTCTGCTCTGAGAAAATAGTTGATCTTATGATAGCGATATCTTTTCGGTGACTAATCCAAATGCTCTGAATTATTGATATGATGTAGATGCTAAGTCCAAATCTGTAAGATGTGAATTGCCAAAACTGGACCATAAGATGAAAACTGCTACTGACTGAACTGAACTAGAAAATGAAAGAACTGAAATGCAAACAAATTGAAATGCAAATATTTTTGGTTAATGCAAGATTACTCTTGAACTAGGGATGCTCTTGCATCAAAGATGCTCTCCTCCAACAATAACTCCAAGGATATGATAAACATCATAAAGAGTGATAGTCCACTCTCTGGAAATAGAAGGAAATTGGAATGTGTTTTGATCAACATCCTAGTAATTGAAGATGTCACAATAGATATGGGAGGATGGGTGAACAATCAGGATATGTGTCACTCTAGCTAGTCCTGTCCTTTAGAAAATAGAATGATCAGCAATTGATAATACATCAACAACCTCCATATACCAAGACTGCTCACGAGTAGAATTCCATTGCATGTAGGTATCCTACCAAACAAGAAAGTCCCAAGTCAGATCGTTGAAAACTCAAAAAGATCATAAAAAGAAAAAAAATAAAAATTCACAAAAATATTTGAATATAACTCACAAAATCCTAAAAAATCAAATACATTCTCAAAATTTGTAATAAATAGAGAAGTTAGTGTCAAAATCAGAGAAAAATGAGCAAATGCAAGCATCAAAGAATATCATTTTTGCATTGGTTCTTGCCTACAAACCTTTTAACAGGGTCACCCATATTATTAGGTCATATCTGTAGGGTGACCTAGGAAAAAATGATAGGATCTCTTGAGCGACCTACCCTGGCAATAGGGGTGACCTTATGCCATGCCCTCACATACCTCAATGTGCCCAGAAAATAAGAAAAATAGGCAAAAATAGACAAACTGAAACTTGAAAAATGATAAACACCTACAACCTATACATATGCGATAAGAAATCACAAAAAGAACAAACATTTTCAAATAAAATCAAAAAATAAAAATCTAGGGTTTCAAGAGAGGATTTCTCATTTCTCATACCTAGGGATCTATGAGAGGTTGATTGGTAACTATTTTGTTGATCCCCTTGTCATATGTTCTCTGTCGATTATTCACTTGCGTAGTTTAGTCGTTGTTTACTTGCTTTCTCTCAAATTTTCCTCTTCCTTCTCATCTCTCCTACTTAGCTTAGTGTGCATTAATGTAGTTTGTTTGTTTAGTTTAGCTTTATAGTGTGTTCTTTGTCCTCATTTTGTGTGTCTTCATCACTGTAGGTCTTCACGGCAAGGCAAGGTGACTCAGGTATATTTTAAACTCACACATCAACGGTACATTTCCTCATCTTCTTTTTAGTACTTATTACAAATTTATCATAAAATCGAACTAATACTTGTCATTTTAGGTCTAAAAGTAGGACACCAACAAAGGGAAAAGCCAAGTTTGGGAACAGTACCTACCTTTCATGTAGACTACTATACTTGAAGGGGCAAATATGTAAGTATGAATAAGACACACAAGCTGACATGATAGTTTTATGATGATTCAGAGTCCTAATCACACCCATGAAGGCACGAATTATATATCTCTAAGTAGCTTATTTCTTGGAAACATGTTCCCCAATGTTTTTCCTACTTTGTTTCTCCCTCCCCTACCTTCAAACTAACCTTCCAAGGTCCTGCATTCCTTCTAGCTAATAGTTCAAACCGCTTTGACTGGGTCACCCATATTTTTTGTAGGATCTCTTGGGTGACCTTGAAACTTAAGTATGGGCCACCTAGGTGACCTTACCTGGCAATATGGGTGACCCACTTCTTGAAATAGGTGACCCCATCATTTTTTTCCATGCGTGATTTCTTCTAGTTTAGCCTAATTTAACTCCATTTTTAGCTTTTGATTGTCAGTCCCTCCATGCATAACTAACTATTGAATTCCTCTAAATATTCCTAAACTCTCAATCACTCTATTGTTAGCTCCCAATCATTCTATTGTTATCTTCCAATTAGTCTTTTGTGATCTCTCTAGGTTCTGTTAACTCCCAATCATCACCACCTTTGGTGTGGATTCTAAACCTATAAATACCCCCCTCCTTTATTCATTTGAGGAGGAAACTTCATTATTGCATTCTTGGTTTGCTCAAGCTTTTGCAAAATTTCCCCCCTCATTAGCGTTCTTATGCTCTACGTAGGACCTTGTGTGCCTTTTTATTTATACATAGCTTCAAAGCTCAAGCCTTTCATCAATTTGCCATAGCATGCTTATGGTCAATCCAATTGCTTTTGATTTTCATAGCTTCTAAGCTCAATCCATTTGCTTTCACATTCTCATTTTTGTCCCTGTTGTTAAGAGGAGGACCCTGCTACTGCAAAGGAAGAGACAGTTGCCAAAAAATACCTCTAAGGACTTATGCTAAGCATTGCCACCCAATTTGTACAAGTTTTTTATGCTTTCTTAGTAATTTAGAAACAAATCTTTCTATTGGGGAAGTAAAACTTTATTTTTCTTTCTCGTGATAGGTAGTTTAAATTGCTTTCTAAGAATAGGTTTACTTTTAAATTTCTTAGATTAGCTTTATTTGCTTTCTTAAAACAAAGTTATTTTCATTGTACTTAGATTAAATTACAAATTTCAATTCAATAGATTACAAGTCAAAATCGAACCACAAAAATACACAAAAACATAGATTAGATTGCATACAAAGACTTATATAGTTGCATACATTTTTCCCTTTCATAGTAATTAATTCATTCAAAAATAAAAAAGAAGCTCAAAAGTTGTTTGCATTCATATAAGTTAATTGCATTTAGGAACTCATAAATAAATTCCAAAAACATTCAAAAACACAAAAAAATAAAAATGAGATCAAACAAACCCTCAATTTCATGCATTCAAACAAAAACTCTCCCCCTTTTCCTAGCATTCAATGTGCATAGGCATGAGGGAAGATTGAGTTAAATTCATCATTGATGAGATTAGGGAGATCGTCCCTCAACCAATTCCTACAAAGGAAATAGCCCAAGAACAAGAACTCATCTTGAGGCTCATTCAAAGGGAAAGAGAACAAAGAAGACAAACCAAAGATCTATAGACACCTCAATTTATCCTAAGTACAACTTATTTTAAATTAACTAAATGACCAAATTAGTTAATTTACCTCACCTTTATTTAATTAGCTAATTTCCCCCTCACACATAATTAAATAATTCTATTATTTAATTATCCACCTTTTTCACCTCACATGGCGCATGGCTATTTTCTCTCTAGACAACATGTTTCCACCTATTTCTAAACTAAAAGACACATGTTGCATAGTCATGGCACATGGCTATTTGCTCTCCACTTCATCTCCACCTTTTCCTAAATCAAAGGGGACACATGTTACATGACTACAACAAACCCTCCTCGATCCTAGGAAAAACCTCTCATGAATCCTCCACCATTGATCTTTTTTTCTCCTCTTTGTTTTCCAAGGTTAGCTGTTCTTTTTTTTTCTTTTTTCAATTGGACATTTATTCTCTAAATCTACAGTTGAGTTTAAAATGGCCACTCATGGAATGTCTGTGATGGCTTGTTTGCGTTTATTTTCAGTGTCCTTTGTAAATGAAGGGATCATACTTTCCTCTTCATTTTCCTGTCATTTAATTTAGGATAATTGTTAAAACTTCCGAGAAACTCTTCCTTAAAATTAAAATTTATTTACCTATGCTCTTTTTAAATTGTAATTGTATAAACAATGTATTTCTAAATTGCAACTCTGAGTTTAAACATCTATTCAATTTGTATTATACATTATGCATAAATAAATCCCACTTTCCTCGATTAAAATTTCTATTTCAAGTCAAATGTTTTAAACTACATATAGTTTGCCTTCAATGAATAGTGAAAAGTGAATAGTAAAAGTAAATAGTGAATAGTAAAAATGAATAGTGATTAGTGGAAAGTGAATAGTAAATAGTGAAAAGTGATTAGTAAAATGGTCCCCATCCTAGGAAGAGACCCTCAAGGTGGCGGTAATTTCAAAAGCAATACTGCAACCCAAATTTCATTTCTTACATGGTAGCAAAATTACAACTTGACTTATAACAAAGTTTAAAACTAATATTTCTACTAAGCTTGCACAGGAATAATACTTTTACAAACTTACTTAAAATATCAACTAACTCACAACTTTGCAAGTAGAAGAAGAAGGAACTAGACAAGTCTAATATCTTTTTAAAAACAAATTTCCTCTTCCTTTCCTCATTTTAAAATGGTAAAACTTAATGAAGAGTAGAATACAAACAACAATCCAATCACAGAGGATTTCCTCACAACTCTAAAAATAACAATTTATACAACAATAGGGAGTTAATTTTCTCCTTTTGGAAAATCGACAAGGAAGGAGCTATTAAAAGATCAGGCTCTGCATAAGACTTAAGGAAAATAAAATATTTTCTAAGATCCAATAATTTTCTCCAAGCTTCACAATAAGTTCCCAAAAAACCTGCATATCACACAAGGAAAGAAACACCACACAAGTTGCTCTCCTCCCTACCGTAGACCCGCAAGAGGGTCACCCCCGAGCTAGGGAGATCATCCACACACCTAGGGAATCCAAATCCACTTCACAACAGGTAAAAAATAACACACTGAAACACACATACACCCATGGATATTTACACAACACAAAAACTCAACAAAGGTGAGTTTACAAAGGGGTAAGAGAGTGGACACACTCAACTCTAGATTACCACCCTTCACAATATTTCAACACAATTTTTCTCATGGCCTCAAGCCAAACAAGATCATCAGATTCCAAGGAATATCATATTTGGCTCTCAAGTCATATAACCAATTTTCTCAAATTCACACAAATGCCCTCAAGGCTTTCAACATCTCAAAAGAAACAATGCATGCACTCGAGGAGGATCACTCCTCCCTTACCCCACACTCGATGAGCATTTCTCCCAAGTGGAAGACGCTATGTCAACACCCCACAGTTGATGAGCATTTCTCCCAAGTGGAAGAAGCTCTGTCAACATCCCAATAAAATTTTCCCATAATAACAAAATTTACAACACAAGCAAAATAAATAATTTTCACACATCCTTCATGCAACAAATAGAAATACAAAGGAAAAGCCATGAAATCCAACCTTAAAAAGCCCTTTAATGGATGAAATTGATGAAGAGCTCCACATTTAGTCTCTTCTCCCAATCTGTCCTAAAAAAACAATCTCTCTATGATCACAAGCAAGGGATAATGAATGGCAGATATAGGATGGCTAGAATAATTTTGGCATTATGATGCTATGAAGAGGAGAATAGAGAAGGAATTGGGCATTATGAGGATACCGGAAAAAGATTTCCTAGAGGAAATCAGGCATGATAATAATGCAAGAATGAAGTCCCCCTGCAAGAATCAAGTTCCCCTGCAAAAATTTAGTCTTCTCTAATTGCTTAGAGAAGGGTCTTATTTATAGATTTTCTGAGAAGGGAATGAAAGGTGAGGATCGAGAGTTGAGATCAAGGGCTCACATTATTTGTGAATTTTAAATTCATAGTGGATGAATTAAAAATTTATTTTTTTGGGAAGAGTGGATTATGACATCAAGGGCTCACATTATTTTTGAATTTTAAATTCATAGTGGATGAATTAAAAATTTATTTTTTTGGGAAGAGTGGATTATGACATCAAGGGCTCTCATTATTTGTGAATTTTAAATTCACCTGTGAGGACAAAAATAATTAAAAATTGTAATATTTATGATTTTTTTAAAGATTGTAATATTTAAATAACCCCACTCCTTTTTCCACTATCCCAAGTGGAATTAAAAAATATCCCCACCCATGAAGGACCACACCACTTCATGGGGACTCACCAAAAGTGAGGGAACAAGAAGATAAACCCCTCCATTATTGGTGGACCATGGAGTCATTTCAAGCTTTGGAAATGGAGAAATGATGGGCTTGAGTGTTGATCCCACTCATTCTATCCTTCCCATGCCTCCAAATTCATCACTTAACTTCACTGTGAAGTTAAGGTGACCATACAGAGGTTAACTAAGGGTTACCCAAGTCAAAAGTGACCCTAGACCCATGGGGTATAACCCAGGGTCAATTTAAACTTAGTTAGGATACCCAGGGTCAAGTTAAGACACAAGAAAAAGGGTCTCAAAGATTTAAATTAAAAAAATCAAATTCAACAAGATCAACAAGATCAACAAAGAATCATTCAACAACTCATTCAAAATGAACAAAGTAGGTTAGATCACCTTTGTATCATAAACAAATAAAACAGTCTTCGAGCTAGGATTAGAACAAGTGACCCTTTAGGTCATATAACAATCATAACCATAAAAACCATTGGACATTTATGCCAACAATACAATTTTCATAACAACTTCCGCCAACCACATACATCCACACATCACATGATCAACCCAACCACAATCTATGACATTCTACTTCCCCATGAACATAACAACCCCTCGGTTCCACCTCCCCTCGACTAGCTCTTGCCACAAGAGTGGGAGTGATTAGACAGACGCTAGATACAAGGACATGGTTCATGTGCCACATCGGAGTCTAACTCACCTACGTTGTGTCTAAGCAGCATTCTGAGTAACACAAACCCTGTTAATCCTTGATTTATTTTACATAGGCATCTTATCTCTTCTTATGTTTGCACTTAACTTATCTTTGAAATACTTGTTAGTGTTTGTGAAATAATTAATATGCTAGTGTTGAAAAAGAGTTCTATATATTTTAATTATATTCACCTTGGTGAATAAAGTTGCTATGCAGTTTAAAGATTGTATGTTAAAAGAAAAGCAATTTTATTTGTTAAAATGTCTTAGTGAAATTAGTATTGTACAAATAGATTATTTACATTATTGAAAATAAATTAAAGGTTAAATGGCTTTATTGGAAATGTTATGCATTAGTTATTTGAAATGAAAATATCCAATGTGCAAAATATCTATTTTGAAAAATAAATAGTTTGAATGTGAAAAGGCCAAAAAGGTCATTTAGGGTTTTAGGAATTTTTGTCAAAAAGGAAAAGAAAAGGCATTTTGAAAACACTAGTTCGCTTTTAGTTTTGCTTGATTCTCTCCTCTCCTTCTTTGTGTGAGTGATTGTTTTCAAATAATTACTTGAAAAAGATTTCTTATGGCTTGAATTTTGGAATTCGAACATGGAAGAGGATGGCTAAAGATTGTTTATGCATTACTTTCAAAGAGATAACCCTCATTGTTTCAGAGCTTGCTAGATTGAAGTATTTTTCCTTTTAATATCTATGCATTTGTTAAAATGATTTTCATGTTTTCCATGCTCCACAATAGGTAGATTGCACGTCTTTCCTTTGTGTAGGGTAGATTTAAAATAGAATCCATGGATTTTCTTGTCATGTAATTTAGAATTGTAGGTTTTCATTTTTTGGAAATGTAATTTTGGGCTTGAACTATGGCAATTTTTTTTGAAATTTTATGTGATGTGAAAAGTGTGTTCTCTTCATTGTCATGCTTTAAAGGGTATCTTTTGATCACAAAATTTCATGTTTTGAAAATTGAAGAAAATTCTACATTCATTAATGGACGAAATGGGAATTTGCATGGTTCTTGAAATTTCTTAAAAATGCGATTCTCAAAATTTAGACCTTGTTTGCAAATTATATTTTGCGGGATAAAATATCCTCCCATGGAAATGAGATTGCCTAGGGCTTGATGACATGTGTCATCATTTATGCCTCAATTTCTATGCTAAGACCATTTTGTGTAAATTGGTCCTTTTGGCTTTATTTAGGAATTAGAACTAGGGTAGGAGTGGAGTGGAATCTCACCACCCATTTGGTTGAAATGAATCCAAAGGTCGAGGCTTGCAAGAGGAATAAAACTTAAAAAGATAAAATTAAATGGGGTTTAAACATGTATAAACTTAATTAAGATTTAATTCACCTTTTGTATTGAACATCTCATTGTGGGTTCATGGTATTATACAAGGAATTATCACAATGCAATAGTGATTGTTGAATGTCATTGGGGATCTCCTATTGCAAATTGGAGCACACTCCTCAATATCCACACAATCATAGTACCAAGCGATGATACTCCATTGTCATAAGTCTAGTAGTCTCTTCCTTCTTGTAACTTCAATGGATTGTTTGTATCTAGTTGATGTTAGTGATATTCATGTGTATACATCGATTGGTGATTATGTATCCCTCATGTATGATTTTCTTTGAAAATTTATATGTGAGATGTGATTGGTCTGTGAATGTTCAACCGCTTTGTTTTGTGTGAATGTTGTTGGACTACCTAGTCAATGACCTTTTGATTTAGAAGGGTGGGCCTCAAGGTCACACATAGTTGGGTGATGTTGATCATCATTGGGGTCAATGGATTCTTGGAGATGCACATTAGAGGGCATGCAAGGCTCTTGTGGCATCATGATGCTTGTAGTTTTCCATTTTTGGTTTCCTGGAAAAGTTGTAAGTGGGATCTTATGATCATAGATTTAAGTGATTAATTGTATATTATTGAAATCTATTCTTTGGAGATTAAACTATCCATGTTTACGATAAGGACCATTGAAATGTATTATGTATTTGTCATATTAGAGATTGATTTTTTACCTTGTCTTGTGAAGGATTTATCATGATGTTTAAAATAGTCTTGATTTTAGGATGTGTAGACATAGATGCAATGGAAGTTGAAATGAGACTTGTTGCTTATGTTATGCTTTATATTTGATGCTATAATCATGTTAGAATGTATTAGTATGATGTTGAATGTTCAACCTTATCGATTAGGAGTTTAGGTCATTTTTGTAGATGCTTTTGTCACATTGGGTGAAAATACATGTTTGCTCATGAATAGTAATAATGGATTTTGGTTAGCATGAATTTATTGTCACATAGTTTTTAGACATGGCACATTAAACTCTAAGCATATTATAAATGATTGATTCAAACCATTTTATAATATCTCATAAAATGAGGATGTTACATGGAATGTTTGGTGTTCAACCTTCTTGGCTTTGCCTTGGCTTGGTAATGCTCGAGTTGTTAGCCTCTAGTACTTTGTACTTGTTTTGAAGGTTGTGAACTCAGTTTTTGATGTCATTTTAGATGGTAGGCCTATAGTGAATCCTTAAAAATTCTTAAGAATAAAAATAGGGTCTCTAATGGTTCTACTATCCAAAACAAGGCATTCTAGCAATCCAAGATCACTTGTTTTTCCAGGGGTGATTTGACAATGAAAGGGTTTATCTTGGGATAGCCAAGGGTGACCTCCAAATCACTTGGGTGATTCTAGACTAACAAAAGAGATGATGTGGGCCCAAATAGGGGTGATCCTTGGAGAGGGGCCAGTTGTTGACTGTTTATGGAAATATTTCCTAAATGAAAGTTGTTTCCTATGGTCTATCTTTAATTCCTATCATCTTAGTTTGGTGTTATTTATGTCCTTTATTAGGTTGAGATAGTAACTCACCTTGTCATTCAACCTACCAATTTGACATTCATTGTGTTTGGATGTCATTTACACATTGTTTAGGATGTGTGAGTGTGTCTTGATTGATTTTGAATAAATAGCATAAATAAATAAATATAGTGGCATCAATGGAACACCATATATTTAAAAAAATCAAAAATATAAAATAACTCTTAAGTAAATAAAATAGTTCAAAACTAAGTTTTTTATATAAATGTATTTAAGATATCTATATTAGTTAAGAAACATTTATCTATTTATTTATTTAAGTAAATATTTGTTTATTTATTTTAAAAATATATTTTTTTGATTAAGATAAGTTGGTTTTGAAAGGACCATAACCCTGGGTTAGTTTTGAAAGGACCAACAACTTTTGCAATAGTGAAATTACCACATAATTTCAATGAGTAAAACTACAACCTAGCTGCAAACATTACAACATCAACAGATGTAACCAAAACAATAGGCGTCAAAGATCTAACTAAGAACCTCCAAAATGAGCCAATAACAAACATGGTCCAAGATTTTAAAAAGATATTGCAATACAATCAAGACAAAATTCAAGAAACTAATGCAAGTCCAATAACACACCAACAAGAAGCTACTAGTAAAGGGCCATTCATGGTGGTTTGAATCCAAAGAGTTCCAACAAGATTTGAAATCCAACCGTAGATCTTCCTTCAATAACATTGTTGCTAGAATCACTATTTTCCTTTTGCAAGAAGGCGGTTGGCTATGGTCCTCATGGAGTGAAGACTTGGGAGTATAAACTCCCTTAAAGGGGATGAAATCTTTAGATTTTGGTTTAGCAAAGACAACTTTGTCTTGGGCATTAAAGACCTCTTTGATTTTAGCAAGCCATTCCACCACATTTTCCTTCTCAACCAATAGGTGAGGCTTATTGCTCAAAGTTTGACCCAAAGGTTGCATTAGAGAGGAATCCTTCCTGTTCTAAATCAGAAGCTTCTCCTTTTTGCCTTTGCAAGTAGCAGAAGAGTGACCCGCTCTATGACACAATTAACAGATGACAAATGAGTTCTCAAAAATAATTTGTTGAGTCCAAACCCCATATTTAGAAGACAACACAATTGAAGACAAGAGAGGTTTGTCCACATTTGCATACACACAAATTCTGGCATACAACAGTCTAGATCTAGACTTAGTAACCTTATCCATAGCCGCTAGCTAACCAAAAGATCTAGCAATACCATCCAAAACTTCAGCCTCCCAATATTCCAATGGTAAACTTGGGAGTCTAACCCACACTCGGACTCAAGAAGTGAAATCCAGCTTTGGTTCAAAACTCGACTTCCATTTACTTAGGGAAAGCCCCAACCTACCCAAGAACCAAAGCCCCCCAAAAAGAGTCTAGAGGTAATCCTCTTGAAGTAAGAAGGAAAACAAAAAAACACCATTCGCCATGGCTAAGATCACAACATGACCTCTCATACTCCATTTTCACAACACCCATTGCTTGACCACATCTATGTATGGTCTAGAGCTAGCAAATCTCCCAACCAAAGATTTATCAAGCCTTCTAGGCACTCTATCAACAACAAAATCAGGTACCAAAAGGTGCCCATCTTTTTCCACCACTAATGATTCCAAAGAGTGAGACACAACATGGGACTCACCTCTGAGAATGGCAAACCATGAATTTCTACCATCCACATTGTGGGAAGGAAGCACATTGATAGTCTCCTCTGTAAAAGAAGAAGCCCCAAGCTAGAACAGGGGAAGAATAGGGGTCACCACACTCCAGGCAGTGAGCAGTAGAAGAATCATTCTTCATTGCCTTACATAACCCAAAGGATACCTAAGACGCCTTAGCCCCAAAGAAGGAAGGGCAAGCATTGGTCGTTTAGAGCAGGAGAAGGCCCAACCTCTAAACCAGGAACAAAATTGACTTGGGAAGAGGCTTCCTCCAAAAAAAAAAAAAAAGCGCCCCTTTTTAGTCCCTGACCAAAAAAAAGAGCAACCACCATCCAACACCTTCCCCAGAGAAACCGAAGTAGTGATGCCCTTTCCCTTAGCGTGAGCCAAGAATTCCTCTTCATCCAATGAATCATTCCATTCGTCCTCGAGCTCTCCTTTTGTCACAAAATCCTCATCATTGTCGTCCTCACCCTCTCCACTATCCTCTGTGCCTTCCAAGCCCTTCCTACACGTAGATTGTTCGAAAATTGTAAAATCAAAAAATTATTTAAAAAAATCATAAAATTTACAAAATAAGAGATGAGTATTAAATAAATTTTATATCGAGGTATGTTAAAAGGGTTTACGAATTCATTTAGAAAAAACATAAAGAAAAGGACAAAACAAAATTTAATCATGCGTGGGAATAAAAGAAATGCATGGAAAATAAGTTGAATTTGGTACGTGTCGGAGTAAAACATTTCACTCATCTCGGAGGTCTCGGACAAAGTGAAATGAATTTCGCACGCCTCGAAAGGAATAATTTCACACCTCCCGAACCGCGGACCTCAAATTCTTTTCAAAAGCAAATTTAATAGGATTTCGGACCCGTCGCAGTAAAGCTGACTTCCGGCTCTCGAGACTCAGCAAATAGGGTGACAAACCCGATGCATGTTATGAATGGTATTTTATAACGATTTCGTATCCGATAGTTCCCACGTGTAGATTAATTAAAGTATTTTATTTTTTATTTTTAAATTTCTTTTAATATATATATTATTATAAATAATAAAAACAAACAAATATTTATTTGAGATTTTATTATTTTTTAAATAATAAAAACAAACAAATACTTATTTGAGATTTTCTTATTATTTTTTAAATAATGAAAAGATAATTTATTACTATATATTTTACATCAAGTTTTAATATATATTTTTTTGATTTGTTACTACATAAATTATAATGATTATTTTTTAATAATGGCGTTCTTTAACACCTTGCATCATGGTCACTTCAATTTGATGTCATGCTACGTGTTTAATTTTGGATGATTAAACAATTAGCTACTAGGCTTTTAGGTTTATGGAAATATGCTTGAGATGATTTTTTTTTTTGATTCGTAAGGATTATAGTATTATATTGCATAATTTAAAAAGTTACATTTGTCAAGTCTTTCTGTCTGAACAGGATCATACCTGGACATGATCATCCATATCTGGTACTGCCCCCCTATGTAATCTATTCACTAAATATCAAGTGGCCATGCATGGCCAAGTATTTTTGTATTCTTATAACATTTGGCAGAGCTTTCTCATTGAAAATGAAAGACTTTGTATTACATCAACCATATAAAAAACCCTAAATGCCTGTACATTTTCTTATGCAGTAAAAGCTATAATTCAGACATCACAATAGTCATGCAGAAACTGGTTAAACTCCACCACCCACCCAAAGCCCTGCATAGGTTCCAGTTGTAGCATCTTCCTCAGGAAGTTGACCCCCACCCTTGCCTGTTCACGGTAAAAAAGTAAATCCGCGCCTTTAACATCCAAAATAAATGGATAATACTTTACCACCTCGCCTGGTATGTGCAGAAGGGCCATGTCTTTCAGTCGTGATAGCCCTGCCCCAAAAGTTGCAGCTGCCAAAGTCTCTTCGAGGACCCCCAACAATTTCGGAATGATCATTCTGCGAGCCATTGTTTCTACCTCCTCTTTTGCAATATTTAAATCTAACAGAGAGGCTACGAACCTGGAAGTGATATTTGTGTCCACCCTATATCGCGTTCCTTCTACCATGAAAGATTTCCCCAATATCACCTTTGTCGTCCCCACCAGAAGATAGTCATTTTGCAAGAGAATCCTTCTAAGCCGCTGCTCTGTGACCTTCTCGAGAAAGGCCATTTGATTTTATGGATCATCATGCCATGCAATAGATTTTCATGTTCATTAACAATAGCTTGGTTAATGTGTCGGATCCATATTAATTGGCTTTAATTAGTTGTTACAGTCTCCTTGATTTTGTATGTTTGTGTTCTCCTTTCAATGTTTCAAATTTAAACATTAATGGCAAGCACCATCAACAATTCAATTGAAATGATAACTCAGGGCATATTACAAGACAAGTGTGATTTGATGTCACTTTATTTATTTATTAAAGAAGCTCCAACATGCACATAGAAATATCAAGCAATTGTAACTTGTTACCACACTATAATTCATAACAAAGATAGATTTGTGATGCAAGGGCATCTTGGGTGTAAGAGCAATCTTACATCACCCAAAAATATTTTCTTTTACTTTGTTTGTTTGTTAGTAGGTTTTCAACAACATCCCAGTCATCATCCAGGCACCACAATTCCTACCGCATTCTGTTGCAATTGCACATTTCACATTATGATTGGGAAAACATGTTCTACTGAGAGTTGGTAACATTCGATCCAAATTATATGAGAATTAGATAATCATCGCAAAGGCATACTTTAGTTCCAGACTTACTACTAGGTATAACAGGATAATAATCGGTTTCACTATTTGAAGTTTACGGCACCTTTTGAAGCATGTGGCAACAAAGAAATACCTTTACGAACTTGGTGATCCTAGGAGAGCTTATGGTATGAATACATCAAGATTCACTAAACCATCCTCACCACATTCAAATTCCAAAAGGCTCCCTCCACACATTTGGCTAGCTACACATCACACTTGGCATTAAGCTTTGCACCTCCTGACGGCCAACATAGATCATCCCTAATGCTAGAGCTACTATATAAGCATAATTCATTATCATTTTGAGGGGAGCAAATTAGCTAGTGAGTTGTTAGCATTGGCCCTAGCTCTAAGTTAGCTGATAGTTGAAGAGCATTGTATTGTAATAACATTTTAAAAGAAATGTAATATGCACATAGTGGTGCTTATGTATTTTGAAGGCAAAGGCTTCATATTGTAAGCCTTGGTGGTAGATTGTAACTCAATTGTGAGTGTGAATCAATAAAGATCATATTGTTGTTATTATCTTTTCATTGAATTCTACTATGTGATTGTTTATTTAGCTACATGGTTGGATAATCTTTCATTGGATCCTCCATCCATGACTACATCAAGTGGTATTAGAGTAAAAGGTTTGGAATATTGAAAGTTTTTGCTTGTAAATAGATCGTCAAATTTGAATCAATCCACAAGAAGATGCTCTTGTAAATAGAGCACCGATTATGAGATAGTTTGCAGGAATGATTATGGATAGACTACATACCTAAGGTAGTTTGCATCAAATCTAAGGACAAGATGCCTGTGCATAGAGGACAAAGTGTTGTTCATACCACAATGATAAAATAGATGGATACTAAAGAACCAAAGGAAGATATCATAGAATTGATGGGAGATCTTTTTTTGGAACTTGTTTTTGATGTGGAGTTGATGGTCACAGAGCATTTGAATGTTCACAAAATCAAGGAAGTGTGTAACATCCCGCTATGTAACCCCGAAGGGTAAAAGCCAAAAGAGGACAAGATAATTTTTTTTGACATAAATGGTGATAACATACACATGATGCGGTTGCCGATTCGATAAGTCGACAACATTCGTGGCCAAGTATGGCCGAAAGTACAACCCCAAGGAGAGGACTAATTCACCCTCCAGTGAAACATTGTAAAAACTGCATTCATTTTAAACACCAATTTAAATATTCCTATGTCCCATTCTAGTTATAAACATGAATGCATAATCATCATAGTACAAGTGGATCTGATACCCACACCGGAATCCGTAAGTCAAATAAGAAAATCTCATTTCTTCTCATTAAATTACATGATTACATCTTCTCTCTCTCGAGAGTACAATTACATAAAAGAATATACAAGTACAATGATATAGTCATGAATATGATACAATGATTGAATAAGTACAACAATTGATAAAGTAACAGAGAGAGAGGACATCTCCAACCTGGTGCTCCAATAACCTGTTCACCGGTCCCCAATGGTGGTGGCAATGCCTCCCAACCATGTGGACTCACAAGAGACCACCCAAATGTGCTCAGAGGTGGTCACAAGGCCCAAACACAAGTAAACAAGTAAGGGTATACAAGATGGCCGACACTCACATCAATCATGGGGCAGACACGGAAAACAATGCATAAAGCTAGTGTCGTAATATAGAGATGCTCATCCAATCATAGGTTGGGTACTACTCACGACTACTAAGGTACTAGATACTAGAGTGTAAATCAAATGGAGTGTCATCATGTGTGCTCGAAGGGATGGCACCACACAGAACCAAGTACACCTCTCATATGGATAGGCCTTCTCGTTGCATCCTTAGCCTTTACAAGCGCTCAAGGCCATGCACGAGGACTCATTATCTTATTAGTGTTTTTATGCCAATATTTTCATTTAGTTATGTCTTATTACTGTAACTTTGCTACTAGTTCCCCTGGCAGCCACTTGCGGGCCCCGGGCCCGTAGAGAGCCACTCCAAATGAGCACTCTAATGCCTAGACCTAGTTCATCTCGTTTAACCAAACGAGGGAATCCAAAAATGACCGAAACACTAAATTCTAAATTTGAAATAGGAAATATGAAAAAGGTGATGTATAAGGCAAAAGCTTGCGATGACAGTGTGATTTTATTGAAAATAGCCCTTTGTCAGTTAGGACAGTTTTGCAGTAACTCTAGTGACCCCAATTTGATCACTCTTCACAAAGGAATGCACACATATTATAAGAAAAAGCACGGTAAATGGTATTGCAAGTCTACTCACAGCCTATAATTACATATTGTCTATCATATTTAACATAACACAAAAAAATGTCAAAAGGAATAACAAAATGGAGATCTTAGTTTTCCTTTCTCCTGTGATTTCCCTTTTACGTGACAGATATTCATAACTAGGAATTATGTAACCAAATTTCAATACAGAGACACAGATCGATGACTCAAGGGTATTTTAGTGCCATAACATTCTTTAACTTAAATATGACAGTTTCCACACGGCTAGAGATTTAGCAGAAAATGACTGTATGACCAAGACAAAAGGTTGTTCAATTTTCCTAAGAAGAGTTGCAATGAAAGATCTCTGCAGAGAAGTCATCAACTAACAAAAGGGTTCCATGGCACTTAGCTCTCTTCATATTCTATCATTGCATCCTAGATTTAGTGTGGATGCACTCATGATATTCTCTATAAGATCGAACCCCCTAGTTTTTCCTAAAATTATAACTCAGAAAACACATGATCTTCCTTGAAAACCCATTTTCTCTACCGATTTAAGGAAGTCGTTCAACATGTTTTTTTTTTTAAAAAGAACTCAAGTAAAGAGGCGATGTAAATATATTGCAATGAAACCAATTTCTAGCATATAAAATCGATTCAGGGAAAAATGTAGATTTCTTGTATTGAAATAAACTTTGGCATATAATTTTAAATGCATGCAATGGGTTTCAATTTTCTGTGGTTGAGAAATTTGCAGCAACAGACTTTAGTTTATGTGCTGGAAAAACAAGTGATTAAGGTAAATACCTTCATTTTGTGCTGGAGATTTAACAAAGAACTGATGCAAGTACCTTCAAACAGGTCGCACTCCCCTTTAGCTGTCTGATCGCACTCCACTTTAGCGCACCTCTAATCTTCCAAATTGATATGCTTGCCTGAGATCTTTGCTTTTCTCATGCGCTGCGTTTTTCCCCTATTTCTTCCTCTGTTCTCTCTGTTTCCTCCTGTTTAAGAGCCTCCACCAAAAAGATAATGCGTTGACTCCCTTATCCTATGGCGTCCTCTCTCCAACTCCATAAATTCGCACCTGCCCCAAAGATATTTTCTTGGTTGTCATAAACCAATCCACCAATCATTTTTTCAAGAGCCATCGAATGACATGTGATATTGTAGGTAAAACGACTTAAGTCAATTCACTCGATTTTATTATAACCCATAGATAAAAGGAGAGAATGCGGGATGAATATGTCATCCCAGGATAAGTTGATAGAGTTTACTGCTAAGCTCGGTTGTGAAGTTAAAACTCACGAGCACAAAATTTGAACACGACTAAGAGAGCTAACAAAATGGATAATTAAAACCATTTAAAAAAAATGTATTTAAAACCACATGGCTAACCAATTCAAAACTCCATTTAATCCAATAAATTAACACTATAAAATACCGCATTCGAAACCACGCAAAGATGCCAATAAAACTACATCATAACATCGTCAACCAAAATGGCCACATAAAGAGATTAACGGAAACCATGACAAAATCTGACAACAAGACAAACTAGTAAACCACATACGACTAGATGGACAATCCAGACATCACCGCAGGGTAACCGAAGGTAAACACATCACAGAAACACTGCACTAACATGGTACAGTGGGCCAGGGTAGGGAACAGGGCCTGTGACTATCTCCAGTAACCACCATCGGGGAATACGAGTATGCATGGGCCTGTGAATCCAAGCGGAGTCGATACTTAGCACCTGTAACACTCCAAGAACACGTCAAAGTACCTGTGCATATAACATACATCATATAGCTGAAGCAACATCAACCATCAGGAAGAGGGTCATGATATCGTAAGCCTCTCAGATATGAGTGTTACGACATCATCCCTTTCCTATCCATAATCATACAAAAGTAACAATAACAACATCTAATCATGTAAGCATGAAATCTAGCATAAACAATAATCATGTCAACATCATAATAGTATCGAGATTGCACATCACCGGTGCCAATACAAAATAATAATAGGACGCATAATCCAATACAAATATACAATCATCGGAATCCATCAACGATAAGCAAAAGCAAAATGCGAACATGTGGGTTGTTACAAAGTGCAAATAGGAGACCTAAAGGTAGCACAAGAATTGCATATGTAGATGAAGAATCTAGAGGATCACAATGCCCAAGTGAAGAACTTGTGAAGGGTGAGTCATGGCTCATGAGGAGAGGTTTTTGAGAACAAATGCTCTGAATGAGGAAGAATCAATACAAAGGAGAAGTTTGTTCAGAACAATATGCAAGGCTGAAGGAAAATGTTGTCAAGTCATCGTTGATAGTGGTAGTACATATAATTTAGTTTAAAAAAATGGTTGACAAGTTCAAGTTGAAGAGGTTAGAACATCTTAGTCCATATAAATTTGCTTGGTTGTAGAAGCAACACAAAGTGCTAGAGTAAGTGAACAATGTTTGGTGAAATTCAAAATAGGTACATATCATGATGAAGTTTTATGTGATGCTATACCAATGGATGTATGCCATTTATTGTTGGGTAGAACATAGAAATATGATAGAAAAGATATACATGATGGAAGAAAGAATATTTATAATGTGGCAAAGAATGACAAGAAACATACTTTAGTATTGTTGAAAGAAAAACAAAGGCAAGTGTGCAGTCTAGTGCCAAAATTTGTTTAGAGGATGACAAAAAGTTCTTAGATGGTCCAAGGCATGAAAATTGTGTTTTGGATTGATCCCTAGAGTATGTGGCATTATAAATGTGGATGAAGCATCACAAAAGGAAATTATAGGATTGCTGACAGAATATAAGGACATCAAATTAGATAATATATGCTAAATGGATTACCACCAATAAGGAGTATTAGTCACCACATGGATCTAATTTCATGAGCAAGCTTGCCAAATAAGGCGGCACATAGAATGAAACCAATAGAGATTAGAGAACTAAACAAACAAGTGTAGGGGCTTCTAAAGAAAGGTTTGATCAGGGAGAGTCTAAGTCCATGTGTAGTACCCACAATACTAGCACCAAAGAAGGATGGTGAATGGAGGATGTGTATAGACTCTAGAGCAATAAATAAGATCACTATACAGTATAGATTCCCATTGCCAAGGATGTCCATGAGTAATTAATTGTTTGAGAAGAGAAAAAGATTTTACCAATTGAAGAGCGTAGAGGGTGAGTGCACCAAATTGGGGGACAAAAAAGTGGCCAAATCATTGATTTTGAGAAAGGTGTGCTATCATTATGATATAACATGATCATGTTATGACATAACACAATCGTGTTATCTAACACACATGCATTTTGTATAGTTATAAAAAAGTAGGATTTGTTATTCTTGTGATCAACAAGTTTAAAAGGAAAGGAACCCAAGCATGTTTTGTAGTTACTAACATTTGGAAACCTCATCCCAAACTATTTTTTAATGTGCATCATACAAGAGGTAAGTAGTTAAGATTTTGTGTTTTTTAATCAAATTTTGTTTGCATTTTCATAAATTTTAAATTTTTAGAATATATTTCTTATTTTTGGCTATTTTTATATCAGGTTATGTAAACCATAACTTAGAACCTAGTTTAGATGGAGAATTGGTTAAAGAGAACCCCACATCACCTAAATTTCATCTAACACTTCCCACAAACTCTCCACAAAGCCAAGAGAATTTATTAGGGCATTTAGAACAAACCAAAATTCAAATTGTAATATTAGTTTCAACATTGAGGGTATTTATAGCAAACCCCCACCATGCATCACTTGCAAGTACATTAGAAGCAATGAAGAAGAAAGTTGACTTGAGTGGTGATGAGTCAAATCCATCAATAAAAAGCTCATAGAGAGTCATGTCACCAATTTGATGTGACAAAATTATCCTATGATGAAGTGAAAAAGAGATAACAAAAGGCCAAATTTGTGTTCTTTTTATTGATCCAAAAACTAATGCACCCATTGCTATGACTTCAAAGAAATTCTCTATCTATTGGTGAAATCATAATGATATAAAAAATAATTTTTAGCATAGGTGGTGGATGGTCTTTGACCAATCTCCTTGTAACAACCATGAGGTTTCACTATATTCTCTAAGGAAACTTTATTGTGAGTTTGTCCTTCATGAAATTTCTAATCATTTTGATATAAGGGAGTTTTAGGGTAGAGGTGGAGGCTCTCCCAAGATAGAGTGGGAGTTCGTCAAGTAGAAAACCATCAATGAAGATTGCTAGCACAAAAATCTATCTATCATATGATGATGCCATTAGTCATTAAGGAGACTATGGAGGTGTAGACCCTTCATGCGATTGTAGGCCTCATAGATACCCTTATACAACATGTCATGCAGATTTCCTAGTCTAATAGTTTAGTGGATGATTATGTAGAAAGACCATCTAGTTCTAGTGTTGCTACCTCCCACTTATGTTATAGTTGCTGTCATATTTTCTTTGGAGGAGACTGTGATCCACTTGGTGTAGAGCGTGCCACCGCCCATGAGTGCACTCATTGTCATTGTACATGTATTGAAAGCTTACAAGGTTGTCAAGTAGTACAACATCAAGAATAAGATAATTTGGTGATCATTGATGACCTAGTACATAATTTGTTTGGTGATAATGTAAAGGTATTTTTATATGAATTTATAACATATATATATATTTTATATTTTATACGTAAGAGGTTAACATGCAAATTAATTTTTAATTATAGAATTAAATTAAAAATATGCATTTATTATATATTTTAGGGTCTAACCTCACAGGGTGGTACGCCATCAACCATTTCACCAACAAGTTTTATGGTTCGATTTGTATGAGGTAATTTCTAATATATCACAATAAATTAGTAGTTAGTTTGTATTCATAATAGTGTTGAATTTTTGAAAATGTATTTTTTTGTTGAATAGGTGTGTATTACACCATCATCCAACATGCATGTTGGTAACTTGTCATTTGTGACATTAGATTTACTGAGGTACATTATAGCACATTTTAAAATTCTAAATACAAAATTTAATGTCATTGTTTATGCCTACTTGATTTTCTCAGTTAAATACATTATTATTTGTTTAGTTGATGGGTTCAACTGTCATGCCTCTTGATATACGAGAATAATTGGATGTTGGTGTTGCTATGACAATTTCATCCTAATGTCTCTAACATAGGTACATGTGTATGAATGCGTATATTTAATTGTGATTATCTTGTCTCAATTGACATTATTAGGTATTTGCAAACCATTGATATATATTACTTTGTTATGCTACATATCGATGAAAGCACTCCAATTCAAGGATGTACCTCTCTTCATGATATTAAACATCATAAGAAAGAACAATTATACTACCAGTATATTGTATGTAATGTCCCAAACATATATTTTTGTAAATAATATTGGATCTAAAACATCTCAATATAATTTGATGAACTAAATTCACTCAAAACAATCAACAAAATTTGATAATTTTTGCATAGACAATGAGTGACTTCCCAAATATGTTGGAGATGATATATATTAATAAAATATATAGCAATAAGTTGAAAAACAACATATATGATAGAAAAATAAGATATATTCAAATTTGCATACAAAACTTTATAGGTTGAAGCTCCTTCCTTCACAAATCCTACAAACAAAATACTGAAGAACTATGTTGAAATCTAAACAATCTTTGAAGTGCACAATACTGTTGAACACCCAATGTACTGCGAGGGGGTGAATCGGTACATTATTAAACTTCTTGTTTATTAAACTAGTAGTCCATTTACCGCATGCAATAACAAAGCAAATTAAACACAGAAGAAACAACCACAAACCATCACACATGAACACCGAGATTTTTACGTGGAAAACCCAAAACTGGGAAAAACCACGGTGAGTGTTAGCTCACAATATATTATGTAGGAACAATACTGAATTACAATAAAGGCTTACTGCCTTAGGGCTCACTGCCCAAAAGAAGTGCTCACTGCAAAAAGACTCACTGCCTAGAGAAAGAAAGAAGAAAGGAAATGGCTCACTGCCAAGTTGAACTGCTTAGATTGTATCTACACATGCATGGATGCAACTCCAATGAATTCTCAAAATATTGTCTCAAAACTCTTCATCTTGATTGCTCTGTTTCACTGCTATGATTTTACATTGAAGAAGATCTCTCTTCTTCTGCTTTTGTCACCTGCTCTGCACTACATATGTTTCACACATTCACATTCACAACTCATACCCCAAATGTCAAATTCAATCCGATATATATATCCGTAACATACAAAATCTTCATATTAGGTCAGCCTAATAAAGTGTACTGTGTAGTCATGCATTATATACTCTGTCGGCCAAATTCATTCTCCAAAGTCTATACTGGACCCAAACAATATTTGAAATACCTTCACACATGTTAGCCTCAACTATTTCACCACTTAGGATTAAGTTCTAAACATCAAAACTTACCACGTGCACACATCATACTGTCATGTCGACCTTAACCATAGACTGTTCATTGGTTCAGTTCAACTATCAGACAAAATCTTCCACTGTGGACCATAATACTTGCTTAAATCCATATCAGAGACACTTCACATATCATAGATCATACCTCCAGAACCGCAAAGCAAAATATCCATTTGTGGTAGAATGCAGACCACTGGAACACATACTCTGTCACAGTCAAACTATACCATATCAAGTAGCGATACTTAGGTATTCATAACTGACTCTCCGGTGAAACTCAGAACTTGCAACTCTGGATTTAGATACTTCATACTTGTGTTTACAACACCTCAAAACCACACAATAGGATATGCCACAATGGAGGAATGCAGACCAATTCAGTTGGATGTTGTATTTTGATTTCCTCTATTCTCTGCACTACCGGACTTGGACTTATTGAAGATAGACTTCCGGTACTCATCAAGGACTAAAATCTTGGACAAGTGATCATCTAGGTACTGTGAACAACATACCTGAACTACATGATATGATCTTCTACTGTAGACCAATACTGGTGCAAATACTATCTCCTTGTCGCCACTTTAGTATACTGCCAACACTTACCCCAAAATGGCTAAGTCTTCTTCTCCAGACCAAAACTTTTGTTCCAATCTTTTTCCTTTGCTTGTTGCCACCAATGACAACATCTTCAAACATCATACACAATTTGCCAACAATGTCCCCCTTTGGCATTGATGGCAACATTTGATGTGAAAAACAGTTATAACTCCCCCTTTCTCTTTATACACTGCTCCCCCTGTCTTCATGCTTCTTTTATTGTTTTTCAAAATGTTTTTTCACATGCTTCATTTCTTCTCCCCCTTTGACATCAATGGCAAAGGTGTATGATACATAGATATGTACAAGTTGCCAAAAATTCAAAACCGTTCTCCTACTTCGCCGCATATATACAAGTGATATATATAAAAAGAATGCTTATTGTTGTTGTTGTTTTGGGAGAACATCTTTATAGATCTGTTTCAGCTACACCATTTCTTCATCCCAACTGGTCTTAGCATCACTTAACATTAGTATGTGCCTATTAATCTAGGACACCAAGTCTCCTGCTTTCTTCACTGTAGCAGGGACTTCAGTGCTTTGCCTTGTTTTGTCTGCAACTACTATTAACTTGGTTAAGGATGCAATTTTGAAACTTGCTACCTCCCAGAACTATTCCATTCTATGCTTTATGATATCCTTCTGAGTCTGCAACTTATGTATGTTAGAGTGAATGGTTTCAACTTGTGCCCTTTGATTGCCAATAACATCTTTTGCTGGGTCATAAGTTTTAGTTATCCTCATTATTTGGGCTTCCCATCTATCTATTTTATCCTTTATCTCCTTGGTCTTGTCCGACCATGTAAGACAAAATTTATACAATTCAATTGCTTCTTTCAGGGCTAATTGTGCAAACTCTACACTTTTATCTAACATAATTTTGTCTTGAGAAGCTTTATCTTTTAACTCAACTAATCTCTTATCGTCTATTTCAGCTCTTACCTTTTTATCAATAGCTTGCTCAAAGGATTCAAAATGGGAATTCATGGACTCCATAAGCCTTTTCATTTGTGTTGCAGGAGAGAGTGTTCTATCTCTCTGAACTCCAGGCATGATCTTCTCATATTTATAGCTTCACCAAGTAATTCATTGTCTTCCAAATGGGATTTCAGTATTTGTTCTTGTGCAATAGCTTGAAAGATTGTTCCAAGTCTTAGCTTCTGTAGAGGGGACATTGCAGCAAGGTTGATAGGTCCTTGCAAAAGCTCAGGTGTAGTCAAAATTTGAGCTTCCTTCTGCTTCTCCAAAACCTCTCTCAAAGAGTCAACAGTGTCTTTGTTTTCTCCAACTTGAGATGCCTCAGCATCTTGTCTCTCCGGAGGAAGCTCTTGAATGTGCTCTTGTTCATTTTTTTCTAGTTCCAGAGTAGGATTGTCTACCATTTGTTCATCTATTTCTTCTCTCTGCTCTTTTGAAACTGCCTTTATTTTTTCAGACCTCTTTTCTTCCTCAATTTCTTTCATCTCTTCAACTTGTTCTGTATTCCTTTCTTCTTCATTTCTTGTGTCTATTGGAGGAATAACTATGCTTTGCTCCAAGTTTTGTTCCACATTTGTTTCCAGAACTATATTATCTGCACCAATGTCTTGTTCCTCTTCATTAGCATCAACAATAGTTGAGATTTGCAGCTCATTTAACACCCTAAGTGTTATTTCCTCTGTTTCCTTGACTAATTTCTCAGTCTCACCAGACATCAGAGCATTTATTCTCTTCATGGTTCTAAATTCCTCACTAAGCTTCTTAGTGGCTTTGGTTCTTTCCTCAGGGGTGATGTCTGGACAAAGTTTTGACAAGACATATTCTTTGATCTCAACATCGGCGATAGATCCTTCTTTCCTTGCTGACATTATACTAGCCAAACTGTCTGGTAGCTCATCTATTACTTCAATCAAAGTTTTGCATAACATATCTAAGTATCTTACAACTGCAGTTTCAATGATTACCTTGTCTGCATCTAATCTCTCATCGTACATGTCAACAATGGGTTTCAAGGTACCATGTTGAGCAAATGCATTGACCATGGCCTCCAAGGATATACTTGCTTCCTCTTCTCTATTCTAAGTCTTCTCTTCTTTATTCTTCTTCTTCCCCATATCTTTTCTAGAGGTCTTTTCAGTAGTAGCTTCATCTATTTTTGCCTTTTTTGCTTTGACCTCCTCATGTGTTTCTGTTTCCTCTTCTTCTTCTCCCTCACCAAGGCTCATGGTGCAGGAGCACCTCAAAACATAATGAATCTGAAAGATTCCCTTACATATTCTATTTTGTTCAAATGTCATTAGCTGAGTAATCTTAAGTTTATATGTGTCAAGAAAGATTAAAAAGAATGTAACCGAACTATTTGGTATTGTAATCGGTGGTTGTTGGTGGTTCACCTTCCACCACATGTGTAACTGTCCAGATAGGTGTCTTTAAAATAGCTAAAGTCTGTATTTATTAGAAGTAGTAGACAGTCGGATTTAAGAGGGAGGAAGAGAAGAAAGAATGGATCAATTTTTGTATAATTCTGAGAAAGAGGAAAAAAAAATAGATTGGGTGTTTTGGCCTAATTACAGAAATGTAGATTGGGGTCATTCCACTGGTGGATTTCTGTGAAATCAGTGGAATGACCTCCGTGTATTTAGTTTATTTTCTATTTTGTTAAATTTTTATTGTTTCCTGTGTGTTGTTCGGTTACAGAAATTGTTGAGGAAGTCATTGGGTTTATTGAATGTATATGGTAAATGCATGTTGCTTTTGTATGTTGGAGTTATGCATTTTATGAATATATGACAGTCGCATGTCGGGAACATTTCCTGTGTATATCGTAGATGTATGTGTACATCCTGCCGTTGCATGTTGAGAAGATACAAGTTATGAGTATCCGTCAATTGTATGTCATTGTTGCATGAACGAATGTGCATTTGTAATATGCAAGGAATGACTGGTAATAATGGTGAAAAGAACCGGTAATAGGAGGTCAAGTAATGTATGTATGTGCGAAGGTACTGTTACCTCTCGAATCGGTAGAGGGTTTGCCAGTTCCTATGCACGAGCAGATCCAGCCGATAGAAACGGGAGGTTGCGTGAGCTGCCTCCCCTTCACTTCTAGTTCTGCCGCACCAAGGGGGGTGTCCCTATTTGATAAAGATATGACCTTGATTCATTCAATGACATAAAGATTTAACTTGACAGTAACAGGCGGAATACTCTCATGCATGGACCAAGATCTAAATGATAGATCACAAGTTGGCAACTTTCTTGGACATATCTGATTGGTTAGGGATGAGAGTATGCAGGGGTTCCTAATCCTACTCCTACAACTAACAGGTTGAAATCATGGAATGGTTTGAAATGATGGCTTGGATGCAAGACAGGGGTTTTGGATCATAACTACTTCACAAGGGCAGACCGGTGCCTATCTCAGGGCAAGGAGTCAAATAGACATATACATAAGAATGGCTTGCAACTGGCATTTGAATTTCAAGGGGTTTAAGACTGATGCTTGCCTTACAAACATCACCCAAGGATAAGTATCTGACTGTCTATACTTACATATCCCAGCTGACATACACTCTTCTCCAGACTTGATCTAAGACAAATTTAATCCATTCCTTGAATGGAAGTTAAAGATCAAGTATGCTGTTGGTAATTATTTATGTTTAGGGTTTTAAGCCTGAGTCGCTGGTGGTGCTTGCATAATCAATCAGGTTTTAAGCATTTAAATATGCAGGCCCCTTCCCAAAAATCTGAAAGGTTCTAACTCTTTTGGCTTCTGTAGTGCTAAAAAATGCAAAAAATCAGTTATATGCATGTGTCTTTGTATATACAAAGGTGTTTGTATATACATGCAGGTAAAATGTGCATTGGTGGGTCAGAAAACTCTATCGCCCTTTAAAAAATTGAGTTAGATGCATTTCTGAATGTATATCGGGCTCTAAAAGGTGCATATACAAAGGGGGAATCTTTCGTAGATTCTTGGGAATATTCCCGCTTTATATATCGGGTCATATACAAAGCAAGATATACAAGGAAGTGAAATATACATTTTCTATAGTGGCGAGGCAGAGATGCATGTGGTGGGGCCCGTGGATATACAAGCTCGAATGTATATGCAATATACATTAGGGCGCACATATAATGGTTAGATACATTACAGGAATATTCTGGAGAAGATTCCTTGTTTGTATGTGCAAGGGAATGTACATTGAAAATTATACAAAGGCTCGCGACATGCAAAGTGAACAGTGCAAAAGAGAGAAAATGGTCGGGCCCACCAGTTGTATACAAAGGCAGTTGTATGTATGCTGATGTACATTCAAAGCATACAAGTGAAATATGCATTCCGGAACCGAAGGAGAAGTCAGATGCGGCGGATAAAAGTTTGAAGTCCGCCTTGTATGTATGAGGCGATGGATGCAAGCAAGGGGACATACAACCCGGATGTGATGGAGGAATAAAAAGCAGTGAATAAATATTTTAGGTCCGTGGGTTGTATAAAGTGCTTGTATATGTCGATATACAAGCTGATGTGCAATAAAAGGGATACAAGCAGAACTTCAAAAGGGGATACGTTCTGATGCATAGTGATTTGAAATTCGCGCCTTGTATGTATGAGTTGTATGTATATGCAGATATACATTGAGATATGCAAGGAAAGAAGATACAGGGTGGACCCGATTGAAAATTCCAATTTGCTCTATAACAATTTGGGGTCCACCTTGTATGTTGAACTGTTGTATGTATATGCATCCTGTATATACAAAGATTTAAAAAGTGAATTTGTAAATGCATATGTTTATGCATATACAGGGGCGAAAATGGCAAAATAAGGAAAAGGAAAAGTCAGCGATAGGAACATAGAGTGCCTACGTGGCACGTAATCGTTGGATGTCAGCTTTTCAGCATTTTTTGGGTGCCGTTGATCCTGGCGATGGAGGTTGATCGACGACCATGTTTTGAACTTGCAGCGAGGGGTTTTTACTAAGTGTCTGTGGCCGTTTTTGGGCGGGAAAACTTCAGATGTGTCCGCTACTGCATTCCAGAAGAGGCTGCGGGTAGCTGTGGCATTTATGGCGAAATACAGAGGGATGACTGATGGAGTTGATGGGTTAACCACCCGATTGAAGATGAAACTCCCTGGGCGGCGGTGCAGATCCCAATCTCACCTGCTTTGTCCTCTGTTTCCCATCTACTGCATTGAATATTCTTGAGCGCCATTCCTCGTGCATTGAATGTGGCATAATTTTGATCTTGCCTTGTAATTAATTTTGCTGAGTACACAGTCTTGGTATAAAGACCAAACTGTGTCACTCTTTGTGGGTTGTTAAAGACTTGGGCAATTTTTGTGTAAATAGTGAAAAACAGAGCATTCCCTTGGCTGTTCTATCTCATTTTGGAGTTTATGTATTGCATCTGAGTTGTATCTTGCACATATGTTCAATTTTAGTGTCAATTTTATATGAAAAATGCTTCTTGCATGTGTTTTGCTATCTGTCTCCACTTGTTGTATGCATTTCTTCTTCTGAATTTGGTTGCTAATGGTTTCTCAAATTCTAGAATACAGATTTATGTATTGCATACTTGATCTTTAACTTCCATTCAAGGAATGGATTAAATTTGTCTTAGATCAAGTCTGGAGAAGAGTGTATGTCAGCTGGGATATGTAAGTATAGACAGTCAAATACTTATCCTTGGGTAATGTTTGTAAGGCAAGCATCAGTCTTAAACCCCTTGAAATTCAAATGCCAGTTGCAAGCCATTCTTATGTATATGTCTATTTGACTCCTTGCCCTGAGATAGGCACCGGTCTGCCCTTGTGAAGTAGTTATGATCCAAAACCCCTGTCTTGCATCCAAACCATCATTTCAAACCATTCCATGATTTCAACCTTTTAGTTGTAGGAGTAGGATTAGGAACCCCTGCATACTCTCATCCCTAACCAGTCAGATATGTCCAAGAAAGTTGCCAACTTGTGATCTATCATTTAGATCTTGGTCCATGCATGAGAGTATTCTGCCTGGTACTATCAAGTTAGATATTTATGTCATTGAATGAATCAAGGTCATATCTTTATCAAATAGGGACACCCCCCTTGGTGAGGTAGAACCAGAAGTGAAGGGGAGGTAGCTCACACAACCTCCCGTACTCTGTTGGTCGAATCTGCCTGTGCATTGGAGCTGGCAAAACCTCTGCTGATTCAGAAAAAATTACCAACATATGCAATACATAAATCTGTATTCTAGAATTTGAGAAACCCTTAGCAAGCAAATTCAGAAGAAGAAATGCATACAACAAGTTGAGACAGACAACAAAACACATGCAAGAAGCATTTTTCATATAAAATTGACACTGAAACTGAACATATGTGCAAGATACAACTCAGATGCAATACATAAACTCTGAAATGAGATAGAACAACCAAGAGAATGCTCTGTTTTTCATTATTCACACAAAAAAATGCCCAAGTCTTCAACAACCCACAAAGAGTGACACAGTTTGGCCTTTATACTAGGACTACGTACTCAGCATAATTAATTACAAGGCAAGATCAAAATTATGCCAGATTCAAAGCACGAGGAATGGTGCTCAGGAATATTCAATGCAATAGATGGGAAACAGAGGACAAAGCAGGTGAGATCAGGATCTGCACCGCCGCCCAGGGATTTTCATCTTCAATCGGGTGGTTAACCCGTCAACTCCATCGGTCATCCCTCTGTATTTCGCCATAAATGCCACAGCTACCCGCAGCCTCTTTGAAATGTAGCAACGACGTACCTCTAAAAATTTCCCGCTCAAAAATGGCCGCACACGCTCAGGAAAAATCCTTTGCTGAAAGTTGCTGAAACAGAACCATCAATTTGCATCCTATCGCTGAGATTAACGGCTCCTAAATACCTTAAAAAGTCACCAACCAGTGAAAACGTGCCACGTAGGCACCTCATGCTTCTATCACTGACTTTTCCTTTCCTTCATTTTGCCCTTTTTGCCATGCATATGCATATTCAAATGCATATACAATTGCCTACCTTTTTGCTTTTCAAATCCTTTGTATATGCAAGAGCATATACATACAACTGTTCACCATACAAGGCGGACCCCAAACTGCTATAGAGCAAATTAGAATTTTCAATCGGGTCCACCCTACATCCTCTTTCCTTGCATTTCTCAATGTGCATCCGCATATACATTCACTTTATACATACAAGGCGCGGATTTCAAATTTTATGAAGCATTTTGAAGTTGCCTTGAAATCTGGCTTGTATCTCTTTTATTGCACATCGGCTTGTATATTGGCATATACAAGTGCTTTATACAACCCACGGACCTGAAATATTTATTCACTGCATTTTATTCCTCCATCGTGTCCGGGTTGTATGTCCCTTTGCTTGCATCCATCGCCTCATACATACAAGGCGAATTTCAAACTTTTATCCACCGCATCTGACTTCTCCTTCGGTTCCAGAATGCATATTTCACTTGTATGCTTTGAATGTACATCGGCATACATACAACTACCTTTGTATACAACTGGTGGGCCCGACCATTTTCTCTCTCCTTTGCACTGTTCACTTTGCATGTCGCGAGCCTTTGTATAATTTTCAATGTACATTTCCTTGCACATACAAACAAGGAATCTTCTCCAGAATATTCTTGCAATGTATCTAACGATTGTATGTGCACCCGAATGTATATTGCATATACATTCGACCTTGTATATCCACGGGCCCCACCACATGCATCTCTACCTAGAAAATGTATATTTGCACTTCCTTGTATATTTTGCTTTGTATATGACCCGATATACAAAGCGGAAATATTCCTAGGAATCTGCAAAAGATTCCCCTTTTGTATATGCACCTTTTAGAACCTGATATACATTCAGAAATGCATCTAACTCAATTTTCCACCATTTTTGGAAGCTGATTGGGATTTCACAAGCTTGTCAACATATTTGACCTTTACATACACAAAATTTAGCATTTTTCTCAAGTGCGACAGGAAAAAGGGGTAAAACATTGCACGGGGTCAGGGAAAATTCACAACTAAGGCACCAAGGGTTTGAAGGAACCGAAATACAAATCTGTAGAAATAATTCAAAACCCTAATCCTAGGTGAACACCACCAGTGGCTCCGACTGGGGACGCATGCCTCTTGCAGGCATGGCGAGGACTTCAGAATCTTTGGTTTCGTAGATTAGGCCTTATCCATTGGGTATAGAGTCAAAATTGTATTAACCTGCATCACAAAACATATTGATCTAAAATTTACTTGGTGGCGCAGGGCCACCAAAAAGGAAAAACCAGAATTTTCCTCTGTCAAACACTTGATTTTCTTCTGATCTCACTGGGTCAGGCCTGAAGATGCTGCCATGATTTATCCACAAACAAACCTTGTCATTTGCATATTCAACCATCTTGTTCAGCTTGTCACTGTCACCTTATGCAAACAATCATCAACATTAGGCAACAATTGAATGCAATATTTATCAAACAATACATATTCAAATGAAATATAACACATGTTATCATATGTATCAGCATTATGCATTGCAAAATGATCTCCTAGATGGACTGAAAACTGAAAGCACTCAAAGTCCATCATGTAGCTAGGAACGTGAGGGCTCATCTTATCATAGGCTAGCATATCAAAGAAGAAGCTTTCAGATTCACAGTTGTGCACATCATGCACACAACCATCAGCTGGACCAAGCTGGAAAAGATCAGGTTCTAGCGTCTCTTTGCAGTAACCTTCATGATGTATGTTGGTTTCTCTTTCATCAGGATGAGAACTAGAATCCATATCAACATCAGTGCCTAGATTCCCACCATACTCAAATAGATCCTCATCACCATATGTGTCAAAAATGGGTGATCGAGGTGTTTCAACTTCATCATGGTATGCCGCTAGTTCATGGGCAGCAGAACATGCATCTTCATTACCAATGGATTCTCTTTGTGGAGGAGTATAAGCCTGTATGGCATAAGCAAAACCATAATCAAATGAAGAACGATCATGCTCAGCACTAGCACCTATTTCAATCTCTGACTGCTCTTCATCATCTCCATGTGTCTGAAAAGAAGGCATTGATTCACACATGGAACAGCTGCTCTATTTGCTTATTTCTTCTCTATCCTGAGCATAATATTCACAATCATCTCCACAAATCCATTCAAACAGATGTTCATTTCTGTCCATAACCTCATCATTATTTTCGGAACCAGACACCTCAACTTTGCAATGGGAGTTAACATTGATCCTTTCATTGGCATCATTCATTGGTGAACAATCCAGTTGAGCATTGTTGTTAGCATTATGTTCAAATAGAGCAGTCTCAACTTCTATGCTTTCCTTTTCACATTTATCTTCAACTGATGCCATGATCACTTGGTCATTTGTAGCCATACAACTGTTATTCACACCAAAGCCTCTGGACAGGGAATTCTGTACATGCTCATTTCTCATTTTTTCCATATTTTCTAAAAACTTGTATGCCATCTGCATACTTGTTATCTTGAATTCCCTTAATAATGCACTAGAGCCCTTCTTGAAAGCTTTAAAATATATGCCAACACAGGCTGAAATATCAGGTCTGAAGTCTTCAGGGATTTGTGAAAGGGAAACTGCAAATCTATGATTGAAATCAATACTAGGCTCTTCATCTTGTCTTCTAATTTCCATCAATCTTGCAACAAGATCAGCAGGTTCTCTTGCAAATTCTTTTCTAAAACAGTCAGCAAGTTTATCCCAACAGGAAAAGAATTTCTTTGGAAAGCTCAAATACCAATCTCTGGCTCTAGCACCAAAGGATCTAACAAAAAACCTCATCCGCATATCCTCATCCCTAAATAAATGTCTCTCCATGAAGCAGTGAAAGTTTTGGATATGTGCACCCCCATCACACACATTGTGTCCATTAAATTTGGGCATCTAATTGTAAATTTTAGCAGGCATACTTTCAACTTGATAATCAACCCATGACAAATCTAATTGGTCATACAAAGGATCAAAAGAGCTTACAAGAGGGTTATCATTCTGACTGGCAGACACAACAGGGTTACTACTATTTAACCGAGCCTGCCGGGCTTCTAAGGATATCAACCTATTCTTTATCTGTTCAATTTTTTTACTCAATACATCATCCCCCTCTTAACTGAGTATGGGTGAATACATATTTGGATTCATATAAACTTCACTCTTAGACATCTTATGTCTACCTAAGACCTAAGGCTTCCCCTTGGCATCTAACTTATGCAATAAAACAACAAATATAAATGGGAAGGAGCTAGGTACCTTTTCTCATCTAGATGCTGAAGCTTTGAACAGAATATTTTTAGATCTCAATAACATACATTAGTCTTTCATGTGCACTAAAACTTTTTTGCAGAGTCGCCACCCCTCCAAAGAGGATAAAAATTTCAAATAGTTGAAAGCTCATCAAACATTTTTCTGAGTTCATACCGCCAGCAGAGCACCATCATTCACATGAAAGAACCGGATATGCAACAATGATTTCACATTATTTGACTCTTGTCCCCAGCAGAGTCGCCAATTCTATTACCTCCCGAATCGGCAGAGGGTTTTCCAGTTCCTATGCATGAGCAGATCCGGCCAACAGAAATAGGAGGTTACGTGAGCTGCCTCCCCTTCGCTTCTGGTTCTGCCACACCAAGGGGGGTGTCCCTATTTGATAAAGATATGACCTTGATTCATTTAATGACATAAAGATTTAACTTGACAGTAACAAGCAGAATACTCTCATGCATGGACCAAGATCTAAATGATAGATCACAATTTGGCAACTTTCTTGGACATATCTGACTGGTTAGGGATGAGAGTATGCAGGGGTTCCTAATCCTACTCCTACAACTAACAGGTTGAAATCATGGAATGGTTTGAAATGATGGCTTGGATGCAAGACAGGGGTTTTGGATCATAACTACTTCACAAGGGTAGACCGGTGCCTATCTTAGGGCAAGGAGTCAAATAGACATATACATAAGAATGGCTTGCAACTGGCATTTGAATTTCAAGGGGTTTAAGACTGATGCTTGCCTTACAAACATCACCCAAGGATAAGTATCTGACTGTCTATACTTACATATCCCAGCTGACATACACTCTTCTCCAGACTTGATCTAAGACAAATTTAATCCATTCCTTGAATGGAAGTTAAAGATCAAGTATGCAATACATAAATCTGTATTCTAGAATTTGAGAAACCCTTAGCAACCAAATTTAGAAGAAGAAATGCATACAAGTGGAGACAGACAACAAAACACATGCAAGAAGCATTTTTCATATAAAATTGACACTGAAACTAAACATATGTGCAAGATACAACTCAGATGCAATACATAAACTCTAAAATGAGATAGAACAACCAAGAGAATGCTCTGTTTTTCATTATTCACACAAAAAAATGCCGAAGTCTTCAACAACCCACAAAGAGTGACACAGTTTGGCCTTTATACCAGGACTGCGTACTCAGCAAAATTAATTACAAGGCAAGATCAAAATTACGCCAGATTCAAAGCACGAGGAATGGCGCTCAGGAATATTCAATGCAGCAGATGGGAAATAGAGGACAAAGCAGGTGAGATTAGGATCTGCACCGCCACCCAGGGATTTTCATCTTCAATCGGGTGATTAACCCGTCATCTCCATCGGTCATCCCTTTGTATTTCACCATAAATGCCATAGCTACCCGCAGCCTCTTCGAAATGTAGCAACGACGTACCTCTAAAAATTTCCTGCTCAAAAACGGCCGCACATGCTCAGGAAAAATCCTTCGTTGAAAGTCGCTAAAACGAAATCGTCGATTTGCATCCTATCGCTGAGATTAATGGCTCCTAAATACCTTGAAAAGTCACCAACCAGTGAAAACGTGCCACGTAGGCACCTCATGCTTCTATCGCTGACTTTTCCTTTCCTTCATTTTGCCCTTTTCACCATGCATATGCATATTCAAATGCATATACAATTGCCTACCTTTTTGCTTTTCAAATCCTTTGTATATGCAAGAGCATATACATACAACTGTTCACCATACAAGGCGGACCCCAAACTGCTATAGAGCAAATTAGAATTTTCAATCGGGTCCACCCTGCATTCTCTTTTCTTGCATATCTCAATGTGCATCCGCATATACATTCACTTTATACATACAAGGCGCGGATTTCAAATTTTATGAAGCATTTTGAAGTTGCCTTGAAATCCGGCTTGTATCTCTTTTATTGCACATCGGCTTGTATATCGGCGTATACAAGCGCTTTATACAATCCACAAACTTGAAATATTTATTCACTGCATTTTATTCCTCCATTGTGTCTAGGTTGTATGTCCCTTTGCTTGCATCCATCGCCTCATACATACAAGGCAGATTTCAAACTTTTATCCGCCGCATCTGACTTCTCCTTCGGTTCCGGAATGCATATTTCACTTGTATGCTTTGAATGTACATCGGCATACATACAACTGCCTTTGTATACAACTAGTGGGCCCGACCATTTTCTCTCTCCTTTGCACTGTTCACTTTGCATGTCGCGAGCCTTTGTATAATTTTCAATGTACATTTCCTTGCACATACAAACAAGGAATCTTCTCCAAAATATTCTTGCAATGTATCTAACTATTGTATGTGCGCCCGAATGTATATTGCATATACATTCGACCTTGTATATCCACAGGCTCCACCGCATGCATCTCTGCCTCACTGCTATAGCAAATGTATATTTGCACCTCCTATATTTTGCTTTGTATATGACCTGATATACAAAGCGAGAATATTCTTGGGAATCTACAAAAGATTCCCCTTTTGTATATGCACCTTTTAGAACCTGATATACATTCAGAAATGCATCTAACTCAATTTTTCCACCATTTTTGGAAGCCGATTGGGATTTAACAAGCTTGTTAACAGATTTGACCTTTGCATACACAGAATTTAGTATTTTTCTCAAGTGTGATAGGAAAAAGCGGTAAAACATTGCATGAGGCTGGGGAAAATTCACAACTAAGGTACCAAGGGTTTGAAGGAACCGAAATACAAATCTGTAGAAATAATTCAAAACCCTAATCCTAGGTGAACACCACTAGGTACATCGGCGTAAGTATCATTATCGGAGGAAAAGATTAAAGTCTGGCTGAAGAAGTAAAGTCTGACCGATGGTTGAACTGGTTCAACAGTTCAACGGATTCAAAAGGTTCATCGGTTCAATGAGTTCATTTGGTTCAACGGGTTCAGAGGTTCATTTGGTTCAAAAGTAAAAAGGGGTTCAACAAGTTCAACGGTTAATGTGGTTCGACGATTCAGCCACTCCTGTAGCTCGATATATGGTGCTGTTTTAGTTCAACTGTTGGTTCAATGGTTCAACCACTATGGTGGTTCAATATATTTCAATATGTTTTGTTGTTTTGAGCATTTTCGCTGCTCACTCTGCATCAAATTGGTATCAGAGCTAGCGAAAGCTCTGGGCAGAGGTGTTCTGTATTTTGATTTCTGAAGGTAGATGAAGAGTTAAAGTTTTGTTGGTGACCATTTTTAAAGACAAAGATTGCAGAAGGTATTTTAAAGGCTGACAAAGTTGTTAGACTGTTGCAGGTTCTTGTTCCATCTAGCTGCAGAAGGAGGTTTCTGAGGTTGTGTGTGTGGGTAGACAAGATGAGGTCTGTCGTGACCATTCTCCAATGGAGATTAGGCTGGATAAGGGTGCAGAGAGAAACCACTGAGGAAAGAGTGGTAGGTGCATCACCAGAATCTGTTGTTGGGTAAGATGAATGGTTTGGTGAGTTGGTGTTGTGAAGTAGTAGAAAGATGGATACCTGACTGAAGAAGCACTTGAAGTTACAGCCTGAAGAATACTCCACTAATGGGAGTAGGAGCTGAAGACGGTAGTTTGATTTTGTTGGTTGGTTGGTCACTGATGTGCAGATTTGAAGTCTGAAGCTAAAGCGACAGAAGCTGAAGCCAAAAAGAGATGCAGAAAAAGAAGTTTTATATTGCAGATACATTTCCAAGGGACTTGAAAATTTTGTTGGTTGGTTCTATGGTGCAGGAGCACCTCAAAACATAATGAATCTGAAAGATTCCCTTACATATTCTATTTTGTCCAAATGTCATTAGCTGAGTAATCTTAAGTTTATATGTGTCAAGAAAGATTAAAAAGAATGTAACCGAACTATTTGGTATTGTAATCGGTGGTTATTGGTGGTTCACCTTCCACCATGTGTGTAACTGTCCAGATAGGTGTCTTTAAAATAGCTAAAGTATGTATTTATTAGAAGTAGTAGATAGTCAGATTTAAGAGGGAGGAAGAGAAGAAAGAATGGATCAATTTTTGTATAATTCTGAGAAAGAGGAAAAAAAATAGATTGGGTGTTTTGGCCTAATTACAGAAATGTAGATTGGGGTCATTCCACTGGTGGATTTCTGTGAAATCAGTGGAATGACCTCCGTGTATTTAGTTTATTTTCTGTTCTGTTAAATTTTCATTGTTTCCTGTGTGCTGTTCGTTTATAGAAATTGTTGAGGAAGTCATTGGGTTTATTGAATGTATATGGTAAATGCATGTTGGTTTTGTATGTTGGAGTTATGCATTTTATGAATATATGACAGTCGCATGTCGGGAACATTTCCTGTGTATATTGTAGATGTATGTGTACATCCTGTCGTTGCATGTTGAGAAGATACAAGTTATGAGTATCTGTCAATTGTATGTCGCTGTTGCATGAACAAATGTGCATTTCGTAATATGCAAGGAATGACTGGTAATAACGATGAGAAGAACCGGCAATAGGAGGTCAAGCAATGTATGTATGTGCGAAGGTACATCGGCGTAAGTATCATTATCAGAGGAAAAGCTTAAAGTCTGGCCGAAGAAGTAAAGTCTGACTGATGAGTGAACCGACGGTTGAATCGATTCAATGGTTCAATGGATTCAAAAGGTCCATCGGTTCAATGAGTTCATTTGGTTCAACGGGTTCAGAGGTTCATTTGGTTCAAAAGTAAAAAGGTGTTCAACAAGTTCAACGGTTAATGTGGTTCGACGGTTCAGCCACTCCTGTAGCTCGATATATGGTGCTATTTTAGTTCAACTGTTGGTTCAATGGTTCAACCACTATGGTGGTTCAATATATTTCAATATGTTTTGTTGTTTTGAGCATTTTTGACATACACTCTTTTTGTGGCCTTAGCTTTCTTTCTTTTCTTCCTTTCTTCTGGCTTCTCCTTTGGCATTTGCTCTTCAGGCTCTGTCTTTTCTTTTTCAACCTCAATGGTAGCTGCTGTAGAGGATGAGGGTCTCGTTCTTCCCCTGGAGCTAGGTGTAGGCTTTTCTTTCTCAGGTTTCTCCTCTTTCTTCTCCAAAGTTTTTGAGGTTTGTCCTTCCAGATCACTTGATGTATTTTCTACCGGAACAACAGTAGCCTTTGAAGCCTATGCCTTGGCTCTTGCTTCACTAATTTGTTCATCTGTAAACCCTTGGCCTTTGACAAATTTCTCTACCTTTTTCTTTGCATTCTTCTTGATTTCTGGTTGCTTATGTTCCACAAACACTTTGAGAGACAATTCTTCAGATGTTCCAAATCTACCCTCCTTGGGGTCTTTAGGTTTGCTCAACATTAAATCAACTAATCCGGTCAAAAATTCCTCTGAAACTTCATATCCCATGGATGGGACCCATAGAGTTCTCCGTTCAATAGCCTCCATATAACACTTATCCTAGTCTACCATGAATACACTACCTTTTTCATACTTCTTAACTACCTTTTCAGAGATCCGGGCCCTTTCCTGCATTTTATTTTGAAAATTCTTGAAATATCCCCATAAGTCTGCATTATGTTTATCTGCATTTCCCAGACTCTGTAGATGCTTTCTGATTTGGGCTGCAATAGGTGACTGCCCATGCCAACCAATATTCCCTATACCAGGTAACTCCCTTAGAAAATAGAAGAATAAACATATGATCAAGGTTCCATACTTGAAGGGATGTTTTGAATCTTTTGTCTTTTTCAAATTCTCCATAAGTTGTTGCCAGAGCAATTCACATAGGTCATAGTCAGTGTTGTTATTGATCATGTCATATGCTGTGTATATAGCTGTTGTAGAAACATAGTTCTCCCTGTTGGAGAAATAAATCTTATAACCAATGACTTTTGACGCAAATCTCACACCTAGATCCACAATATCATTTACAGTTAATGTTTTTTTTATCAAGTTTCGCCCCTGTCAACTGCATTACTATGTTGTTCTTCATAGCCTTCAGTTCTGAAACTTTCTGGGTGGAACACATGCCAATAATTGCTTTAATGTCATCCTTTTTATTATATAGGGTTCATCAAGCCAAAAGAATTCATCATGAATCTTGCTCAAGATATTTCTAACCCAGGCATCATTCGGGACCACAGGAAAATCCAACCAGGGGTCCAATTTCTTCTCAACTAGGGCACTATATTCTTCTTTCAACTCAAATTTGTCATCAGTCAGTTCCTTTAGATAAATGTCCTCTAATTTTCCGTGATCATATTCATCTAGGTTTGTATGAATGTAAGCCCTAACATCCTCCGTATGCAAAATACCATGTGAAATTTCAGAAAACACCCCATCCGGATAAGTCTCTAGGGATTTAAAGGGGTGCTTCTTGAAATCGGGTCGAGGCCTCTTAGTTATCTCTATTACTTGAGAAGTACACATTTTGCAAATTCAACACAGAGGATTTTCAAGAGAGATAATCGATAAATTCCTTTTGCCTCTGTTAGGGTTTCTTCTCCGGATGATTGGATTCGACCTAGCTTGCTTCTTAGGTCTCTTTAGTCGCTTGAAAGTATGAATGCAAAGTGATTTTTCCTTCAAATGGATCCCTTATATTCTCTTTTAATTGCAATAAATGCTTCATTCAAAAAGCTATGAAACCCTTTCTCTGCTACTCAGAGTCGATCAAGATTGCTCTGCAATTTACTGCATTAGCTTCTTTTCTGCTAGAATCTTCTCCATAAGCTATGTCATTCAGTCTTATACCTTATCTCTTTGTGTTGGATATCATCACCACAATTTTGGCCGAGGGAGTAAGATTTTTCATTAAGCTCCCCTTAGAGCTCTCAATTTACTTCCCAGAGGAAGTACCAACACCAGAGTCTAGTGCAAACTTACCCTTGTCTTCCTGCATTCCCTTCTTGATCCACATTTGATTCATCTCTTTCTTGATCTCTTCCAGATCTGTCTTTTGTATCGATTTCTTCATTTTTGCCTAATTATCCTTCTTCATATTCTCACTTCTACAGAATCTTGCAAAATGTCCAGGCATGTTGCAGTTGAGGCATACAATATTTCTCTATCCACTGTTCCTTTCATTCATCCTTGATATGCATTGGTTAGTCTTGTGACCAAATCTATTGCATGCAAAACAATTCCCATTGAAAGATTGAATATTCCTTCCATTATTATAGTTGTTCCTTATCTGACTTCTGCATTCACTAGCTCTATGACCAAACCTCTTGCAATTAAAGTAGTTGCCTCTAAAAGTTTGAACATTCCTTCCATTGTTGTTGTTGGCAAGAGACACTATATGGATTCATGAATGTTGTCATTGATGGCAACAAAGTTCATCCCACACATCCACAGGACATGGTATGTCTATACTAGAAGTCAGAGTGAAGAATGTTGTGGTCTGGTAAACAAGAACAGAGCAGTCAGTAAGGTCCGACAGACAGGTCCGGATCTCTCAGCAAAAGTATCTCAGTGAAGTGCAGATTTGGGGAAGTCAAGAGGAGTATCTTGACTGATATATTCCAAGGTTTGAGCCTCCGGTGTGGAAAGGATTAAGAGATATGAATGCTTGAGTGTCAGGTTCCCAAGTGACAGTGTGAACAGAGGAAGAACATCAGACATTATTCCGGATGTGTTACTGATGTTGGTAAAGTTTATGAAGGCATGAATTATGTTTGGCCGACATGATTAATGATTTCCACAAGTATATCCTTGATCCGCATTACTTGGTGTGCAAGGATTCAACCGACAGATCAGAGTTTGTGAAAAGATTGACTATTCCGGGTGCCGACTAGAAAGGTGATGAAATCACTTGTGCGGATATATATACAAGATGGATTTAGTTATGAGAAGTGTTGTGGTTGGAAGTCATGTGCGAAGAAAAGTAGTAGAGCCGAATAAAAGTAGAAAGGAAGATCCAGTATGTGAAAGAAGAGCAGCATAAAAGAAGAAGAAAGATGAAGTGCAGCAGATCAGTATACAGAGCCTAACCGGAACTAAACTCCAGCATATGTTGATGCTCCTTATCAGGTCAAGTATTGTATTACACTCTTTATAAATTGTAGACAGTGTGTCTCTTGTAGGCAGTGTGCCTCTTGTGAGCAGTGTGCTCGGGCAGTGAGCCCCAATTGGCAAGTGCCATTTTGTACTTCCATTCTTCTAACAGAGAATACAATCTTGGGTTAATCACACTGTGGTTTTCTCCCTTAACAGGGTTTCCACGTCAAAAATATTGTGTCATGTGTATTTCTATTTCATGGTTATGTTTGCTTGTTTGAATTGATGCTACACTAATTATTAAGAAAGTTCAAAAAGAAGAAATAATTAAGATAACTGATTCACCCCCCCTCCTCAGTTATCAACAATTGGTATCAAAGCCAAGTTCCTCCTAAAATAGAGTCTAACAACTTGAGGAAGATTTGGGAATCCAAATGGATGCATATGGTTTAAGGGAACAACTCAAGATTGCTTTTGATGATCTTGAGCAGTCAAACTCTGAAGTCAATGAATTAAAGGAAAGACTCAAACAGGCTAATGATTTCATGAGAGAACTAAAAGACAAATTAAGTCTCTCTATGAAAAAGAGAAAGGAGCTACTTCAGCAATTGGCAAGTCAAGGTGAAGCAAATGACGCAAATGAAGATTTGAAGGAGAAAACCAAGTTATGTGAAAAGTTATCAAAAGAAATCATTATGGTAAGACATGAAATGGAATCATGAGTTATAAAGTTTACCCAAGAGATTGAAGAGAAAAGAAAAACTGAGGATAATCTAAGACAATCTCTCAAGGAGAAATCAGAAGATTGCCACAAGATGGATAGAATTATCAGACATCTTGAATCTAATCTTGAAGATGCTAAAGATAATGAAGAAAAAATTGAGGATCAAATTGTCTCTCTCAAAAGGGATCTTCAAACAACAAATGAATATAAAGAGAAATTCAAGATAAGTTCTGCCCAACTTGAAGTTCTTCTTCAAAGCCAAAAGAGGGTAGATGACAAGTGTGGTTTGGGATATGAGAAAGGAGAAAGCTTTGGATCCGGTCAGAAGAATTTTAGATCAGAAAATCTAAGGAACAGGCCTAGAAGTCCTCTGGTAAGGCAGCCTAATGCTCAAAGATATCCATCCTTCAATGGATACTGCCACAATTGCAATAACATTGGTCATAAAGCTAATCAGTGCAGAAGGAGAATAAATCAGACTAATACATCCTTCTCTGGATAGTACTTCAACTGCAAAAGGTATGGTCACAAATCTCATGAATGCAGAAATATGCAAATGAACAATTCATTCAATGGTAGATGTTTGCATGCAATAGAATGGGTCATATGGCTAATCAATGCAGATCAAGAGGATATCAATCAAATATGCAAAGAAATGTTGTTTGCCAAATTTGCAATAGATCCAGTCATATAGCAAAATTCTGTAGAAGCAAGAATCAGGATAAAAGAGGTCCGATATATTATAATCAGAATCAAGATAAGGGAAAACAAAAAGTAAATGCGGATGAAGTTCAAAGTGAGATGAACAAGATTTGGGTGAAGAAAAGTACAGAGAATGTAGGGGATGGATCCACACCAGACTCTGGTGCTGATATTCCTTCCAAAAATTAAAAAGTGAGCTCTGGCTCAGGGGGAGACACAAAGAAAACCTTGTTCCCCCAGCCAGTCAATTGGTGCCAGAACTGGCACAAGGAGAGCTGCGGATTAAAAGGGCTCATACAAGAAACATCTAAAAGGGGTATGGTAAAGATTTGAGAGATCCGCAAGAAGATTTGAAGAATCTAATCCTTCTAGAATTGTTCTGGTAAAACAGTCTTCCGGTAAAAATAGATTCCCTACAAGTTCGGTCTGGTATGATTCAAACTATGGTGTCTTGATCTACAAATAGATCAAATGACTAATGAAAGGAAGATAGATCATCACTACTCTCCTAGAATAACTTTGAAATCTATCTTAGTGATCCGAAAAGGTTTTATCTCTGAATAAGACAAACAAGGCAAACTGGAATGAATTAGGTTGCACATTTATTGCTGAATAAAAATTAGGGCTTCTCAGAAATAAAAGAGTTCATTCGCTCATCATTTGTACACTCACATGCGAAGAAGAGGGAAAAGGAGCTCTACAACAACCTCTCCCAAAGATCAAGACGATTTCTCATACAGCTCAATCCGGATTTCATCGTGTGCCCTAAACAGCGTAAAAGGTATTCTTCGTTCTTGATATCTCTCAGTAAGATTCCTTGATGATGGCTACTCCGAATATAGTAAAGATTTCTGATAGACCTCACCCCATATTTAAGAAGCATCCATACAAATCCTTGGAGGTAGATCCCCTAGGAGCCTTCTCTAGTGTTCCGCATGGTGTTTTGCACACAGAAGATATTAGGATTTACATACACGCAAATGTTGAAAAGTTTGGGGAATTCAAACTAAGAGATATCTATCACAAACAATTGATAGACGATGCTTTTGAGCTTAAACCAGAATATAAGGGCATCCAGGAGAAACATTTTGATCAGTTCATTCATTTCCCCTGCTTTGAAGAAGATGAATGGGTCCGGTATGTGTTGAGTAGGGTACATGACGACTTTCTATGGCTTAACAGACCTTACAAAATCACCAAGGAAGCAATTAGGGTAGTAACTGGTTTACACTCCTTCGAAGGAATTCCTGTCCTCAAATCTGTCAAAAACAACATTGTAACTGAGGCCACCGGATCAAAATTCGATAAGAGGGCAATGACCATTGAAGATATTACTGACCCGGATATCAAGTATGCATCTATGATAATAGGATACAAGATATATCACTCCAGTAGGGAGAATTCAGTATCCAGAACTACAGTATACACTGCCTATGAGATGCTGAGAAAGAATGTAGAATATGATCTCTGTGAACTTCTTTTGAGCCAATTAATGGAAAACATACAGAAGATCAAAAAGGATAAGAAGAACTCCTTTAAATATGGTGGACTAATAATATGCCTATTTTTCTACTTCATGAATGAGCTGCCCAAATCAAACGGATGGGTATGGCAAAATGACAAACCGGTAGCAATTTAGATCAGAGATTACTTGCATAGACTTGGGGATGCTAAAGCAAGAAATACAGCCCTGTGGGGATATTTCAAGAATTTTCAGAACATGATGCAAGCAAGAGAAAGGATTCCCTAGTCTCTTGTTGAGAAATACAAAGACACAGTATGTTTTATGGTGGAGACTGATCAGTGCCTAATGGAGGCAGTAGAACCAAGAACTGTATGGATCATGCCCATGGGGTATGAAGTTGATGAACAAATTGTGGAGCTGCATGTTCAACACATGCTAAGTCAGCCAAAGGATGCAAAGGCAGAAAGGTTTGGAACCTTTGAGGAGCTGAGTGTAAAGATTCATGTGGAACTCAGAGAACCAGAGATCAAGAGGAAGGTGAGAAAAGAAGTAGAAAATGTTGCCAAAGGCCTTGGCATCTCAAAGGAGGCACTTGATGCCCACAGGAAAAAGATGGAAAGGGTTGAGGAAGAGAAGAAGAAGGTAGAAAAGAAAAATGAGGAAAGTGCTCCGACAAAACCTTCCACCCAGACCAGATCATCAAAGAGATCTGCACCTACCACTGCCAAAGGCTCAAGGACATCAGAACTGGAAGCACAATCATCCAACAAAGGAGAGAAAAGAACAAAGACAAAATCTACAAGAGCTTATGCCAGTCAAAGGGATGAAGAGGAGACTGAATCTGATGAAGAAATCAGGAAAATGAAGAAAAAGAAGAAAACATCCGGTCAACCCTCTACCGGACAAAAGGAAGAAGAAAAGACAGAGGAATATGTTGAAAAACCCACTCTTCACATTGATGACATAATCAAATCAGTCACAGTGGATGAAAATCTTCAGCCAATGGTTGAGTTCTATGATGATTATGGTGAAGCAGATCAGAAGATATTGCAAGATGCCACAGTTAGGTACCTAAATATCTACAACAAAGCATTCATTGAAATTATATCTCTGATCCCCAAAAGCTTGGAGAAGGAACTAGAAATAAGAAAGAACAATGCCCAAGCCAAAGACCTAGAAATCCAGGAACAGTTAGCAATTCAGCTATATCCTTCAATCGACCCCAAGACAATGAATATTGTATTCAAAGATTGTAAGGATGAGTTCAGAAGCAAAGCAAGGATGAATCAACTTATGATTGGTGAGACTGACAAGGTAGCCAAGGACATAGAAGAGATCCTCCGGAAGGCCTTCAAAAATTCAATCTTCCTATTATAGAGGACTTGGTTCTGACCCCTCGACCACAAGTGTTGCAAAAGAGCCTACTGAGAAAATAACAGAAGAGGTAATGAATACGGTGCAGAAATAGCTAAGGACTTGGAATCCTCTGCTCCGGAAGAGGTGGCCCATGAACATACCAACATCACTCCTCCAGGTTCCCCTACTGACTCCGGATTCAAAGGAGAAGAAAGAATAAAGGAGAAAGAAGCAGAGGTGAAAGGAAAATAAGATATCAGTATAAAGCTTGTGGAAGGGGAGAAAGCTCCAAAAGACAGTTCTGTGACTGCAGAAGAAAAGAAAAATCTGTCTCCGGCAAGAGACACTGCAGAATCAGTCAAGGACTTTTTGACAAAAGCAACTATGGAGATTGATGAACCAGAACTATTAAAAGGGCCATTAAACTTTGACTCTCTATCTCTAGTGCAAACAATGAAAATAGCTTCATTTGCAAATGCGAAGGTCAAAGAGAAACTACTGAAATCTCACATGGAAGACTGTGAGCTTATAGAGGCAGCATCCAGAATGTTGGAAAAGATCATGCCATCTTTTCAAAGGGATCCCATAGCCTCTTCCTCCGGTAATCTCAAAACTCTAGTCAACAGTGTTAGCACACATTTTGATTCTCTAGAGAAGTCAGCATAAGAAAAGGTCTGGAAGGAGTTTTTGGATAAGAGATTCTCCGAAGTACAGGGTCTGATAACAAATGATAGGAGAGTTATGGATATTGGGATAAAGAGCTTGGAAAATGCTCTTAAAGATGGCGGAAATATGTACAAATTTTGCTCATCTTGGCCCACAGTGACCAAAGATATTGAGAGGAAAGTAAAAGAACAAGAGGATAAACTATTAAGTCTGTCTCAAAGTTTTGATCCTCTCTCATCCTCCATAGTAAATCAAGAGTGTTAGACTATTGCAATCACAAATGCAATAAAGAATTTTGAGAAGGAATGGAAGAACATAATTAGCTGGATGGGTGAACTTAGAAGGATCATTATCCCTAAGTTAGACGCCATGCATGAGGCCTTAAGTGATGCTCAGACTATCGCCCGAACCAATGATCCGACAGATCTTAAGAGGGCAGAAGCTTTTGCGTTCCTGTTGAGCGGTCATATTTCAATTTTGGACAGAATGAAGCAAAGTTGGGCTACAGAATTTATTCAATTGAAGACAACTTTTGCAGACATACTTCAGTATATGTAAGTATGCCATATGTATATACTTATGCGGCTAAGTACAGTTGAATTTTTGAAAGTTTTGATATGCGGACCCTACCCTTTGCCATTGATGTCAAAGGGGGAGTAAAGAGCAGTGAAAAATGAGGAATCCAACTAAGGGGGAGCTCTAAAAAATGTATATAAAAATAGAGCATCAACCAAGGGGGAGCATAGTGTAAACACTTAGTCATTTTTCACTAAGTGTTGCCATCAATGCCAAAGGGGGAGATTGTTGGCAAGAGACACTATATGGATTCATGAATGTTGTCATTGATGGCAACAAAGTTTATCCCACACATCCGCAGGACATGGTATGTCTATACCGGAAGTCAAAGTGAAGAATGTTGTGGTCCGATAAACAAGAACAGAGCAGTTAGTAAGGTCCGACAGACAGGTCCGGATCTCTCAGCAGAAGTATCTCAGTGAAGTGTGGATTTGGGGAAGTCAAGAGGAGTATCTTGACTGATATATTCCAAGGTTTGAGCCTTTGGTGTGGAAAGGATTAAGAGATATGAATGCTTGAGTGTCAGGTTCCCAAGTGACAGTGTGAACAGAGGAAGAACTGACTGGCAGAACATCAGACATTATTCCGGATGTGTTACTGATGTTGGTATAGTTTATGAAGGCATGAATTATGTTTGGCCAACATGATTAATGATTTCCACAAGTATATCCTTGATCCGCATTACTTGGTGTGCAAGGATTTAGCCGACAGATCAGAGTTTGTGAAAAGATTGACTATTCCGGGTGCCGACTAGAAAGGTGATGAAATCACTTGTGTGGATATATATAAAAGATGGATTTAGTTATGAGAAGTGTTGTGGTTGGAAGTCATGTGCGAAGAAAAATAGTAGAGCCAAATAAAAGCAGAAAGGAAGATCCAGTATGTGAAAGAAGAGCAGCATAAAAGAAGAAGAAAGATGAAGTGTAGCAGATCAGTATACAGAGCCTAACCGGAACTGAACTCCAGCATATGTTGATGCTCCTTATCAGGTCAAGTATTGTATTACACTCTTTATAAATTGTAGACAGTGTGTCTCTTGTAGGCAGTGTGCCTCTTGTGAGTAGTGTGCTCGGGCAGTGAGCCCCAATTGGCAAGTGCCATTTTGTACTTCCATTCTTCTAACAGAGAATACAATCTTGGGTTAATCACCCCGTGGTTTTCTCCCTTAACAGGGTTTCCACGTCAAAAATATTGTGTCATGTGTATTTCTATTTCATGGTTATGTTTGCTTGTTTGAATTGATGCTACGCTAATTATTAAGAAATTTCATAAAGCATAAATAATTAAGATAACTGATTCACCCCCCCTCTCAGTTATCAACAGTTGTAACTATTCCTTATCTGACTTCTGCATTTATTAGCTTTGTGACCTACTTTGTTGCAAGAGAAACACTGACCAGAGAATGATGGAACATTTTGATTCACTCAGCTCCTACATTGAGTAGCTTTATGACCGAATTTATTGCATGCATTACAATAACCATTGAAAGAAGGGTACCTTTGAGCATTTGGTTGCCTAACCAGTGGTCTTCTAGGTCTGTTCCTTTGATTCTAAAACTATTTTCCTTTGTCCTTCTTGATCCTAGAATTCTTTTCTTGACCGGTTTTGGAACTTTCTATTGAGTTGTTTGCAAAAGTGTCATTGTTGTAACCAATTTTGAAAGTTGTCTTATCATCAAAAGGATAGATTCAGGAGGATAGATATTGTGCTCCAAAGTTTCATCCCATTAAGGATCATGATGTTCCATATCATGGTAGTCATGCTTGGTGGTGATGTCATGCTTCAAAGTTGATGAATATGTTGTGTTCTTGTTGTGTTGGTGTTAATGTCATGGAGTTCACATTCTTTTTGGTTCAGGATTTCCCTTGTAGTTCATCATGGTTCATGGTTCAAGAGTTTGGTTCAGGAGTTCACATGTTTCATGATAAAGGAGGTTTTCATGTCAGCTCATCATTGTTGTTCAAGACTACTGCAAGTCTATTAATGTTGGTTGTTCATGAGAGTTGCTTTGGTTCATGCTTCATGCTATGATGTTGAATCATACATAGTCTTTGCCTTGATTAAAGGTTCATTGCATTGAAAAAGAGATAGACCTTGAAGACCTTGTTCAGTGGTGCACCTTCATTGTGTTCATGTCTATTCACTTGGCTTCACTAGATTGGAGATCCTGTCTATTCTCATGTAGAGACACATTTGTCATGGATAAGTGCAGATTGTTTTAGGGACACAAACCCTAAGAAACTCTTAAGTTGATCAAAGGCACAAACCACATTCCTCCCGTATGCACTTTATGTTATATTCATGTGTTGACTGCCTATCGAAGGTTAAATTCACTTAAGTGAACACATTAAGGGCTCTTCTTTGTTGCCCGACTGGCCCCATCAGTTGGCGAAAACCAAACTCGACGGTGACATCTTTTGTTTTAAGCGGGAGAGTAAGATCTACGGTTCTCATGAGGGCGCCAAAAGGTGAATCGATGGCACAAGCTTGAACTTCACTTGAATCATAATGGATCTTCTGCTAGCATAATTTTTATTGGCAATTTTGATAACTATGTGTTAACTACTTTATTCTGTTGTGTAAACTACTTCATAGGCCAGTGAATTTCTTTAAGAGATTGTATGGATGGTTGGTGAACTTCTTGATGGTGATCCAGGTTGGTGACAACAAGACCCGAGAAAAAATGTTCTTGGAGTATATATTTTGATTGTGTACATCGTGTGCAGAGATGATGATTGAGGGGTCAGTTTGAAAGAAAGCATCATTGTAATGAGCTTGTTGTATGGTTATGAGCTATATGATCTTTCTACAGAAGAGTATATAGGTTTTTTTAGTATGATGTGATTATAGTTTGTGTTGTGAACATAATTTGTGTTGAGTTGTGCATGCATAGTCATAAATTAATACAAAGAAGGTTTTTGAAAGAGTTTTCTATTGGGAGTGTATTTGGGAAGATAAGGTTTTATCAATAAGATGATTTGCAGAGACTGATAAGGACAATGATATGTAGAGAAACAGAGTGTCCCTCTGTATATTTATTTCCATTCAAATTTGTGGTGTATGTTATTTGTCAGCAAGACATCTCTTTTGTCAGTGAGACATCTCTTTTGCTAGTGAGACATCTCTTTTGTCAGCGAGACATCTCTTTTGTCAGTGAGACATCTCTTTTGTCAGTGAAAGTGAGACTGATTTTCTAGTGAGGCATATATTGTATCCAGCGAGGATTTGCAAGTGAGGCATATATTGTATCCAGTGAGGATTTGCCAGTGAGGCTCAATAAAATCTATTTTCATAGTGGTTTTTTAGCCTTCTAGGGTTTTCCACTCAAAATATTGGTGTCATCTCTTTTCTTGATGTTGTGTCACATGGTGTTTGACTAGTTCATCTTTGATTAGAATGTCATGTTCCGTTTTACTTGCTATGATGATTCACTCAATATCCAATGTCTATGATGATTGAAGTGTCCTAGATTTCTTTGCATTATAACCAAGTGTGTTGATAAATGAAAAAGATTGATTGATCATTAGACCACTGATTCACCTCCCCTCTTGAAAGGAAATTAGGTGTACAGAAATTGCTTCCTAAACTAATCTAATGAGGAGAGAAGAGTGCAAATTCTTTTTAAACTTTACAATTATAGTGTTATTAACCCAACAACAGAGATATTGCAGCAATATACAACACAAGAATGTAAGACAGAAAAAGAGAGAGACAAGATATAATGTGGGAAAACCCTTACGGGTGAAAAACCCTACACTCTAAAACACAACTCAAATGTATTCTAGTAAACAATCAAGGTTACAATATAGTTTCAGAACCAATGCTCTTGCAAGAGTCTTTGACACTTGTATCTAGAGATATTTTGGCAGCATAACAGTACCTGTCAATCACATAATACATCTCCTCTCAAATGCACCTGTTTATATAGAAGTTACAAGGCAAAAATGAGCCTTTCTTGAGATGGGCATCCAACTTGGCCTCATGGCCCAAAAACCATGCCTGGTAACACTTATCCAACATTGTAGCATCGTCATGACACTTGTCATAACACCCCATCCCAATATGGTTGCCTATTCCCAAGTTAGGCAATGACAGATGCTCTTACGACTACCATAGAATCCGTCATAACTGTCATATCTTACAGCTGTAAGAGAATCTGTCATACACTAACTAAAAATAGCATATTCTCTTACAACATGTCATAACCCTCCTTGGGGCACCCAAAGATGCCTTCTTACAAGATGCCTTGTGACACATGTCTTCACCTGTCATAGTATCTTCTATTTCTGACTCTTACGTGTCATAGATTCTGTCATAGGAATATGTCATAACCGTTTCGATCAAAATTCCCTTACACACTATTTAAAGTGCCGACACATGGAAAAATACCTCTACCACTAAGTGGGATGCCTATCTCCTCATGTGAGGACAAAATTTACATGTGGTCACCTTCCACGTAGGATGACACATCACCGTGCCAACTCCCACAAGATGACAAAACAAGATTTGCATCCTAATTACATAATAGGCAATAAATAAATATATACAATAAATAAATGCAAGGAATTACCAAGGTTGAGACACCTTAATTCCCAACATTCTCCCACTTGTCAAACACCTTGTAAGAGCCAATAGAAATAACAGGATTTAACTGCTATAGGCCGAGAGGCCCATAGACTTCGAACACCATCTGACTTCTCTGTGCCCATTGGTTTCATCGATGCATCCACAACATTATTCAAAGTGTCTACCTTATCCAAATTCACCTTCCCATCCTCTACCATGTCTCGTACGAAGTGAAACTGTACATCAATATGCTTTGTTCTAGCATGGAAAGTTGGATTCTTTGCTAGGCAAATCACACTCTGACTGTCACAACAAATCGTAATCTATCCTGCATCAACACCAATATCTGAACACAATCTCTTAAGCTAAATGGCTTCCTTGCAAGCATGAGTTGCTTCCATATACTCAGCTTCTGTCGTGGACAAAGCAATCACAGGTTGTTGCTTACTCATCCAACTAATTGCACCACTGAACATAGTAAACACATAAGCACTGGTGGATCTCCTGCTGTCAATGTCACCTGCCCATCAGAATCTATGAATCCACGAATACAAACTAAATGTGGAGGTCCTGTAGGATTACCATGATAGCATATGGAATACTCAGAAGTACTCCTCAAACATTTGAACACTCTCTTAACTGCATCCCAATGTACCTGTCCAGGATTAGCCATAAATCGACTAAGGACTCCCACTGCTTGGGCAATGTCTGGTCTTGTGCAGACCATAGCATACATCAAACTACCAATAACACTAGCATAAGGTACTCTGCTCATGTCCTCCACCTCACTAGGAGATTTTGGACAATCATTAATAGACAAATTTATCCCCAAAGAAATAGGAACACACAATGGTCTACAATCTGCCATGCCGAACCTATCCAACATGGTCTTCACATACTTGCTCTGGCTTAACCAAAGTTTTCTGTTAGCTTTGTCTCTTCTAATTTCCATTCCTAGAATGTACCTGGCTACCCCTAGATTTTTCATCTCAAATTGTACTGACAACTGAGACTTCAAATTAGAAATCATATTCTTACCATTCCCAATTAACAACATATCATCAACATACAATGCAATAATGAGAATGCGATCATTGTCAAATTTATAATACACACAATGATTTGATTTTGATCTCAGAAATCCAACCGACAACACAAAGGCATCAAACTTCAAGTACCACATCCTAGGAGACTGCTTCAAACCATACAAAGACTTTTTCAACCTGCAAACCTAATTTTCTTTACCATTCTCTATGTAATGCTCTGGCTGTGACATGTAAATCTCTTCCTCCAAATCACCATGAAGGAATGATGTCTTCACATCCATCTATTCCACCTCTAAGTCATAAGCTACTACAAGAGATAATAGGAACTGAATAGATGTCAGCTTTGCAACGGGAGAGAAAATTTCACCATAATGAATTCCCTCCACTTGTGAGTATCCCTTTGCAACCAATCTGGCCTTGTACTTTTTAACACTACCATCTGCACCAAATTTCTTCTTGAACACCCATTTGCATCCAATAGGTTTCCGTCCTTCAGGAAAAGGCACCAAGTCCCATGCTTTATTCTTCTCCAAAGAAGCCATCTCATCTTCCATGGCCTCCTTCCAGGAACCTGCAACTTTCATGCCCATAGCCTCTGTCACAGTTTTAGGCTCATCAGTGTTAGTAAGTAAGGAAAAAGCACAACTAGAATCAAGCAATGAATAACCAAACTTATTAGATTCCTTCCTTGTTTGTGTAGACCTCCTCAGTGGCTGAGGTTGAGGTTCTATTTCTTCTTCTGAACTTTTAGAGCTGCTAGAGCTCTCCTCATCATCAAGTCTCATAGGGTCTGTTAGTTCAGTCTTCTCAGGGGTAGAAGGAAACTGAACCACATCCTCTTTCTTTTCTATTTCTTTTGCCTGTAGAACAATGGGAGAAGGTGTTAGCTCTCTGAAAATAACACTTCTGCTATACAACACTTTTTTAGCCACAGGATTCCAAAGCTTGTATCCTTTCACACCGACACCATAGCCAATGAAAATACACTTAATAGCCTTGTTCTCCAATTTAGACCGTTTCTCCCTAGGCACATGTGCATATGCCTCACAACCAAAAACACGAAGATGTCTGACTGAAGGCTTCTTACAAGACCACACCTCCATAGGTGTCTTACCAACAAGAGATGATGTAGGAGACCTGTTTACCAGGTATTAAGCAGTGGCTACAACTTTAGCCCAAAACTTTTGTTTGAGGCTTGCTCCAGTAAGCATAATCCCAGCCCTCTCCATCAGTGTCCTGTTCATCCTCTCTGTAACTCCATTTTTCTGTGGGGTGTATGGAGTTATTTTATGTCTCTCAATCCATTGCTCTTTACAGAACTTATCGAACTCTACCAAACAAAACTCACCACCGTTATCAGTCCTCAAACACTTAATCTTTTTACTAGTATGATTCTCAACAAAAGCTTTGAACTCTTTGATCCAACTAAAGACTTCAGTCTTGCTTCTGAGAAAATAAATCCACGTCCTTCTACTGTAATCATCTATGAAAGATACAAAATATACAGATTTGGAAATCAAAGGAACACTAACAGGACCAAACACATCAAAATGAATAAGATCCAATACACCAGAAGACTTGTGAGAACTAGAGTAAAACTGAACACAATTTTGCTTTCCATATATACAATGTTCGCAAAAGTCAAACTTGAGATTAAAATCATTTAACCCCTCAACGATGTTTTTATTTTTTAGGGTTCTAAGACCCTTCTCACCAATGTGGTCAAATCTCATATGCCACACATTATCTTTTTAGTAGGATGCTTAACTTCCAAAGCATGAGCACCCTTGGGTACCCAAGATGCACTACCATCAGGATTTGTTATAATAGATTTCTTCACTGCTGGTTCATATGGTGGGGATGAAATGACTGCAGCTCTTTTCTTCAAGTTAGAAGAACTATTGCACTATGAAGTGCATGCCTCCAGCTGAAACAGAGTACCTCTCTGAGTACCCTTTGCAAGCACCATAGATCCTCTAGTCATCTTGCATCCATCCTTTGAAAAGACAACCTGCACACCTGCATCATTCAATATACTTACAGAAAGCAGGTTTTGTGCCAACCCTGGGATGTCCATAACCCTAGTGATCCCCTTCACTCATCCATAAGGGAATTAGATTGAGACTCTTCCATGGCCAACAATCTTCAGATGAGAATCGTCACCTAGGTACACCCTTCCACCATCGAACTCTTCATACTTCATGAACCAACTTTGATGTGAGGTCATGTGGAATGATGCACCAGAATCAATCAACCACACATCATCAGATGCATGGGTGGCTAGGGCTACGATGAAGGCATCACCATCATCTTGTGACTTGTTAGAATATGAGTTTGGGACATTCTTCTTCTTCTTCTTTTTCTTTTCCTTTTTGCATTCCTTTCAGAAATGCCTAGTTTTTACACAGTTCCAATAGAGAGCCTTGGACTCTCCAAGAGATTTGGATCTACCCTTCTCAGCTTTCTTGTCCTTCTTTTTCCCTTTCTCCTTGGGTCTTCCACGAACCGCAAGAGCCTCTTTAGCTGCTTCAGAAGACTTTCTCCACATCTCTTCAGATAACAACGAAGATACCACTTCATCCATTTTGAAAGTGGATGTGGTGCTTCCAATAGCCATAACAAGATGATCCCATGAGTCTGGCAAAGAACAAAGCAAGGTCATTCAACGATCCTCCTCCTCCCTCTTCACACCAACGTATGTCAACTGTGCAACTAACATGTTGAAAGCATTTAGGTGATTTGCAACAGATCCTCCATCGTCCATCCTTAGAGAATACAACTTCTTTCTCAGAAAAAAGCTTGTTCACTAGGGATTTGGCCTGACAAACATCTCCTAGCTTCTTCCAAAGGTCTTTCGTGGTCTTCTCCTCATAGACATTTAATAGGACAGAATCAGCTAGACTAACTCTTATGAGACCCTTAGCCTTCTAATCTTTGAGATCTCAATCAGCTTGTGCCATTGCGGTTGGCTTTACACCAAATACCATTTCCCATAGGTCTCGATCAACAAGCATGTCTTCCATCTTAAGTTTCCATAACTCAAAATTTGTACCATTGAATTTCTCCACCTCTAATCTTTTGGATGTGCCTACCATCTCTTTCCTGCAACAAGATTATAGAATACTCTGCACAGACTCCCACTCAATCTAAGATTAGCTCAAAAAACCCCTACCTAACAACTAGGACTAAAGATGATCAAGCTCTGATACCAACTGAAAGGAAGCTAGGTGTGCAGAAATCTCTTCCTACACTAATCTAATGAGGATAGAAGAGTGCAAATTCTTTTTAACCTTTACAATTACAATGTTATTAACCCAACAATAGAGATATTGCAGCAATACACAACACAAGAATGTAAGACAGAAGAAGAGAGAGACAAGATATAACGTGAGGAAAACCCTTACGGGTGAAAAATCTCACACTCTAAAACATAGCTCAAATGTATTCTAGTAAACAATCAAGGTCACAATACAGTTTTAGAGCCAATGCTCTTGCAGGAGTCTTTGACACTCGTATCTGGAGATATTCTGGTAGCATAACAGTACCTGTCAATCACATAACACATCTCCTCTCAAAAGCACCTGTTTATATAGAAGTTACAATGCAAAAATGAGCCTTTCTTGAGATGGGTGTCCAACTTGGCCTCATGGCCCAAAACCCATGCCTGGTAACACTTATCCAACACTGCAGCATGGTCATGACACTTGTCATAACACCCCATCCCAATATGGTTGCCTATTGCCAAGTTGGGCAATGACAGATGCTCTTACGACTCTTACGACTGCCATAGAATCTGTCATAACTGTCATATCTTACAGCTGTAAGAGAATTTGTCATACACTAACTAAAAATAGCATATTGTCTTACATGTCATAACCCTCCTTGGGGTGCCCAAAGATGCCTTCTTCCAAGATGCCTTGTGACACATGTCTTCACCTGTCATAGTATCTTCTATTTATGACTCTTACATGTCATAGATTCTATCATAGGAATCTGTCATAACCGTTTCAGTCAAAATTCCCTTACACACTATTTAAAGTGCTGACACATGGAAAAATACCTCTACCACTAAGTGGGATGCCTATCTCCTCATGTGAGGACAAAATTTACATGTGGTCACCTTCCACGTAGGATGACACATCACCGTGCCAACTCCCACAAGATGGCAAAATAGGATTTGCATCCTAATTACATAATAGACAATAAATAAATATATACAATAAATAAATGCAAGGAATTACCAAGGTTGAGACACCTTAATTACCAACACCTCTTAGTGGTCCTACACTCCAACAAGTGGTATCAGAACCTTAGGTTCCTTGTTCAATGTTTAATCAACTTAGGAGATCCTGGTAGTGGATTAGTTGTCATGGCCAATTAGGGGGGTTATTCTACTTACAAAGCACCACTATTTGGTGGCTCTAGGTTTCTTTTTTGGAAATTTAGGATGGAGTCCTACTTATCTTCTCTAGGGTATGATGTTTGGGCAACATTAGAGAATGAGTATACTGGAACAAAAACACCTTCCACTGCTGATGAAAAGAGGGCCTATGAGTGTAATGCTAAGGCCAAAAATGTTATTTGCTATGGCTTGACTAATGATATCCTTGTCAAAATTATGGATTGTAATTCTGCAAAGGCTATTTGGGATAAGTTGACAAGCATCTATTAGGGTGATGCCAAAGTCAAAGAAGCCAAATTACAAACCTTTAGAGCCAAGTTTGAGAGTCTTAAAACGAGTGAAGAAGAGAAGGTTGCTAATTACCTTCTGAGGGTACAAGAGACAATCAATACTATCTGTGGTCTTGGTGAGTCCTTAAAAGAAAAAGCAATTGTCAAGAAGGTACTAAGGTCTCTAACATCTAAGTATGATTCCAAAGTATCTGCTGTAGAAGAGAGGGATCTAAATAAACTTACCTTAGATGAACTTCATGGCACATTTACTACTTATGAGATGAGGGTTTGTAATGATGACTCTACAAGTAAGGAAGATACTTTTAAATCTGTCAAAAAAGGACAAATAGTAATGTATATAGTCTCATTGGGGCTAACACTAAAGATGGATATGCTAGCATTTGTCTTATGGGTCAAGTAGAAAACTCTAATTCTGTGCATGTTACACAAAAGACATCATCATTAGCATAATATGTATCATGAAGTTAGGGGGAGATGATATTGTCTCATCACTTAGTCCCATGAAAAGTTTAGGAGGAATACATATTCTTTGTTTCTAGGACATTCAGTGCATATTCTTTAACTCAAATAACTGTTAAGAGGAAGTAGTATTGTGCCTGTAAAGTTAATGGTTCTCATGTATTGTTATGAGATCATGTACAATTATGACAGTGTCACAGGAGTTTGTTTTTATGATAGTGACAAGTGATAGTCTTCATGATAGTTCAATGTGTTTACTGTTATTTGAAGTGATAGATATATGAAATATTGAGGACAATGATATATTGTTGTAGACATAAAATAGACAAGGGCATAAAATTCTTCATGATACTCTTTGAGTCAGTCTTCTTCATGACACTCTTTGAATGTTGGACAACAATTATGATAGTGATAATGATCTTTGATGTATTATGCAGGGACAGTGAAAATTTGTTAGTCTTTGGTCTGTTAAATATGAAGCATAACATGCAGGGAAGAGCAAGACAGTTGTTGCAAGCATTTCAGCAGGAATTCAATCATGGCATACTATCAAAGACAACAGGACAATCATACTGACAAGGACAGTTGATAGTTATAAGTTGATGGATCATAAAATGAATTGTTGATACAAGTACTCTGGTAAACATGTATGCAATGTAGAAGTTTAGACAAGGTACAGTCTTGTTTTTAGGATATGTGCATCTGATTATGGTATGACTATACATTGACTAGTCATTAACATGTTAGTTCTTGACAGTATTGGCTAGTGGTTGTAAAGAACATTCTTTGTGACTTATTATCAAGGCAGTGATCAATATGTTGATAAGCTTTGATGAAGACAATCATATATTAGACAAACCATAGTTCATTGATGCATGGTAGTTGTGAATGTTAGTTTTCACTATATAAAACTATTTGCATCAAGTTCAGAAATTCAAGAACATAGTCACTAAAAATTGCACAGTACTATGCATGTTTTAGTTTAATCTTGATAGTAACTGCAATAAAGACAGTGGTGCTTTGTAAGGATGTAGGACAACATGTGCCGTGAACAGAAGGAGAACCTACTATCAACCAGGTTTATCTCTTTTGACAGGGGGAGTGTTTGAATATTCTTTGTCCCTGATGTCAAAGGGGGAGAGAGAGAGTGGAGTTCAAAGTTTTGCCTTTAATGACAAAAGGGGAGTTTTTTGAGTTGTTTGTCATTGATGTCAAAAGTGTGATTGTTATAAGCAATGTTGAAAGTTGTCTTATCATCAAGAGGATAGATTCAAGAGGATAGATATTGTGCTTCAAAGGTTCATCCCATTAAGGATCAGGATGTTCCATATCATGGTAGTCATGCTTGGTGGTGATGTCATGCTTCAAATTTGATCAATATGTTGTGTTGGTGTTAATGTCATGGAGTTCACATGCTTTTTGGTTCAAGAGTTCCCTTGTAGTTCATCATGGTTCATGGTTCAGGAGTTTGGTTTAGAAGTTCACATGTTTCATGATAAAGGAGGTTTTCATGTCAGGTCATCATTATTGTTCAAGGCTATTGCAAGTCTATTAATGTTGGTTGTTCATGAGAGTTGCTTTGGTTCATGCTTCATGCTATGATGTTGATTCATGCATAGTCTTTGCCTTGATTAAAGGTTCATTGCATTGAAAAAGAGATAGACCTTGAAGACCTTGTTCAGTGGTGCACCTTCATTGTGTTCATGTCTATTCACTTGGCTTCACTAGATTGGAGATCCTATCTATTCTCATGTAGAGACACATTTTTCATGGATAAGTGCATATTGTTTTAGGGACACAAACCCTAAGAAACTCTTAAGTTGATCAAAGGCACAAACCACATTCCTCCTGTATGCACTTTATGTTATATTCATGTGTTGACCGCCTATCGAAGGTTAAGTTCACTTAAGTGAACACATTAAGGGCTCTTCTTCATTGCCCAACTTACCCCATCGGTTAGGGAAAATTGGACCCAACAGTGGCATCTTTTGTTTTAAGTGGGAGAGTAAGATCTACGGTTCTTGTGAGGGCGCCAAAAGGTGAATTGACAGCACAAGCTTGAACTTCATTTGAATCATAACAGATCTTTTGCTAGCATAACTTTGATGGGCAGTTTTGATAACTATGTGTTAACTACTTTATTCTGTTGTGTAAACCACTTTGTGAGCCATTGAATTTCTTCAAGAGACTGTATGGATGTTTGGTGAACTTCTTGATGGTGATCTGGGTTGGTGACAACAAGACCCAAGAAAAAATGTTCTTGAAGTATATATTTTGATTGTGTACATCGTGTGCAGAGATATGATGATTGAGGGGTCAATTTGAAAGAAAGCATCACTGTAATGAGTTTGTTGTATGCTTATGAGTTATATGATCTTTTTGTAGAAGAGTATATAGGGTTTTTTAGTATGATGTGATTGTAGTTTGTGTTGTGAACATAGTTTGTGTTGAGTTATGCATGCATAGTCAGAAATTAATACAAATAAGGTTTTTGAAAGAGTTTTCTGTTGGGAGTGTATTTGGGAAGATAAGGTTGTATCAGTAAGATGATTTGCAGAGACTGATAAAGACAATGATATGTAGAGAAACAAAGTGTCCCTCTGTATATTTATTTCAATTCAAATTTGTGGTGTATCTCATTTGTCAGTGAGACATTTCTTTTGCTAGTGAGATATCTCTTTTGTTAGTGAGACAACCATTAGTGGAATTTTGGCAAATAAATGACTAGGTGACTAAAACTTTTAGTCACGACAGATAAAAATGATTAAATTCTAGTCATGTTTTGCAACATAGCTATAAATGACTAATTTAATGGTGGGTAAAAAACACAACTATAAATGACTAAATAATTAGTCACAAAAGTAAAAATTAGAAAGAGAGGGAAATTAAAATAATATTTTGAATTAGAAAGAGGGAAATTTAGAGAGGGAAATTTTTCCATGAAAAATAATTCAAACAAAAGAGACCTGACTGCCTCTACGCTCAAGACATTGTTCATGCATTTGACATGCTGTACAGGGGTTGAATTCGCACTCAAAAATAGGTAAGGCTCATTGATGTCCCTCTTTTTGCATTGATGAATTGGAACACAATCGCTTGAACATGTTAATTTTATTGTATTTTGTTAAATTTTGTATTGGGAAGACCCATTTCAGGGGGATTTCTCAGAAGTGATAGAAGAGTTTCTGGAGAAGGGCATGGCCAGATGCATTGCATTCAATCACTGAGGAACCTTACTAGCAGGTCTGGTAGTCATACATTTTTTAAACTATAATTTTTTGTTGTGTTTAGTACTATGTTTCAGTTATGCCCATTTGCCAGATGCTATAAATACAGACATCAAAATCTAATTCAATCTATTGACTATTAATACTGAAACAATACCCCACTCTTATTAGGGATCAAGGTTTCAAAGCTCAGTTGTGAAGGATCAGGGTTTCACCTAATTGTAGAAGAACTACCTCAACCTTGCAAACTTTTTAAAAAGAAAACAACAAATAATCTTATATTTCTTAATACCCATTTCAGTTTCTGCCAGCCCTATCGCAATTTAGTCCCCTGAATAGTCATTATTGTGTTGAAGTATTAGTTATTAATACTAGTGTTGGTGTGTTCTGAAGAGTATTCAATATTCTCTGTTATTAAAATGGGGTTTGATTTTTCTTAATTGGGGTCATCTTAGGTGGTTCAACTTGGCTTAAAATGCCTAAGTGACGAGCTTGCAGATCAATATAGGGTTTCTAGCTTTTTTTCTGTGATATGGAAGTCACCCTTTCGGATGTTTCTCTCCTTGATGATCGTCTAACTAAAATGTCCTTTTAGCATGATGATTATTACTTTTTTTAAATAGAAAGTTCATAGTTTATAATACTAAGAAATCATCAATCTTTTTGCCATTTCTATGATTTGAAAGCAAATAACAAGCACTCAAGAAAGAATAAAAAATAACAAAGTCAATTAATATGGTAGCCTAAAATAAGCCTCAAACAAAATAAGGAAACAAGGATTACAACCTAGTTTGAAGTCTTTCCCAAAATTTTGAATCAAGAGTAAACCACTAATGATAAGAAACAATAATAGGAAACATGGTTTACAACTTGGTTCCCATAAATTGTTGACAGAAAGCAACCTAAAGAAAAAAGAAACTAAAAGACAACATTTTTAAATAATCAAAGCTCTATAATTGTTTAATTATGATTAAGTATGTGTACATGCTAAGCCTTCTCTGTATGACACACAGTACTAGCATGCCCAATGTGTTGATGATTACGACCACCAGGAGGATGCTCAATAGGATTCATTGCCACACCACGAACCTTGGGCCAATAGTTTTTTTTGACCCTATATTTGTGATATGCATTGCTAGCTTTGAGCATTGGCTTTTCTGTCCGTCCACCACCAGTAACCTGACCAATCATGGATCTGCAACTACTTGGCACAATCTTCTCAGCTCCAGATGGAAGCTTTACCTTGTAAATTGAAACCAATTTCCAAGACTCATCAAACAAGGCTATTAAAAATCTACAAAATCAAAAATTATACCAATCTGAACATTAAGAGAGAACTTAGATAATTGTTCTAAAATTATTTCCACTACCTTTGGAATAATTGCATTTATTAGCTCACTCTAACCTTGGAAAAAAAATTAAGCATAGAAATATGCCATAAGTCTCCACAAGGTGTACATCTAGAAATTAAAATAGTTTGAAAATAATTTGGAAAAAGCCACCAACCATAGGACATCACAACAGATGCATCACATGTTTGTTGCTAGCCAAAAAGCAAGATAAACAAAAATGATAATGAGTCAAGGGGAACATCAAGAAGTAGTACATTCAAATTAAATTTCAACTAGTTGCTAAACGAGCACAACCCACTTTGACTTGTCATAAGTTCAAAATATTAAAATAGGTACATTTTTATGTATGTAAATGTGACAACAATCCAATAATGGATCAAATGTTTCAGATTGAAATACAATAGAAATGCATTGAAAATGACAACAATCAAATTTGAAATTACTCAGCTCATAAAAGAATAGTGGAGAAAAGGCAGAAAAAGTGTTCTTTGATTTGATCGAGCCAATGAGAAATATTATCTCAAAAATTCAACTATATCACCATGTCTTTGGCAACTTCATTACCAATATCTTGGCCAACATTATTACACAAATGAAGAGCATTATAGGAAAAAATAAAAATTGATTTGAGGCTTCACTAAGATAGCTTGACAAAGAGAAATGATATATCTTACTAAGACATGCATATGACCCCAGAGATGGGATAATACCAAAATCTAAAATAGATCATACATCTAGACACAATCCACAAAATGTTATTAATGGTGATATCATCTAGGATACCAATAGGCACTGAAAAAATGAGATTAGCAGTGATTGTCTGTTGTTTTGACTTATTTTAACAAATGAGTTTCCAATGTGAAGTGTTAACCAAGGATTTTATTACCATTCTATTGACTGCCATTTTCTAAGTCATGACTATCAATTTTGAACCAAATGAGGCCTTCCAATGCTTTGGGTTTGGGGGCTCATGATTTTATCGATTGCCTGTGATGGAGTTGCCTGCCGTGTTTGCTTTTATGACTCCGAGGAACACACAGAATCAACAATAGAAACAAGATAGGATGGCAACTATTGGATCCAATGGGCCATAGATGCAAAATTAAAGTGAATGTCTAAGCATGGTTAATGATCTTTTATTTTGTTTCTTCTAATTATATTTGTTCAACTGTCAAGGGGGTGTAAGTCATGGCATAGCTCTGTATCTCTTTATTGCCTTAAGGTAGACCCTCGCACGATTCTTATCTTAGTAGCAGGGGTATCTCAACACCAAAAATTATTTAGGATCCCACTCCTTCATGAAATGTAATGACTACAAACTACTATCCCTTGACTTATCTCTACCATAAAGATAACTCTATGGAACATGTAGAGGGTGTAAGTCATGGCTTGGCTGTGTCTAAGAAAGTTCATAGTTTTTTCATCTCCATTTAAGATTTATATTGATTCAAAAATTCAACTAAATGACCATGATGTGTTCCCTACCGCAGTACTGCAAACTATTTCTTTGACCATCACAGGACTGCGGTATACTAAACATCACTTGAAGCCTTTCACTGCACTACCGCATTCCTTCATTGAAACTGTTGTGGGGCCTGTAAGCACAAAAATCATGCACTACCTCCACGAGGACCCCTATGATGATTCAAATCCTTGTCACGTACATGTAAGCATGAAAATAAATCCTTTGGGCAGTAGGCCTCTTGATGACGTGTCCTCTCTTCTTGTTTTGTGTCATTTTTGCTTTGTCGATTCTCCTTCTTCCCCATTTGCGACGCTTTTTGTCACTTGTTGACTTGCATTTTCTAGCTTGCGACCTTGATCCTAAGCCTTGTGAGTGTCTTGTAGGTGAGTTTTCACCTCTCCCCTTTGTATTTCGTTTAGTGCACCTCATAGAAGCCTTCTAGAGGTCCCCCAATCCATCTCCCACTTTTCATTTTTGATTTCGACCAACCCATCCAAATCTCCCCCTATTATTTCCAGATCCCCACTAGGGATCCTGAAGACACAAGTGGAGGTTTGGATTCTTGCACATGACTGGCCTTTTTCTTGATGCAGAAATCCCCCTTTTCCTCCCCTTTTCCTTCTACTAGCCTAAATTTCTGTACTTTTGATCTCGGATCTCCCTGGGTGACCCAGGTTTGCCCCTGGGGCGACCCATGATCTCCCTGGGTGACCCTGTCTGATGAAGTTGGTGACCATGCTGTCTCTTGACCCACAAAAAAACTCAAGTTTCTCTCTCATTTTTGCTCTGTTTTTGCCCATTTTTCTTTCTGTTTGCATGATTTTTGATCCTTGATATAGAGTTAACTATTTCATGCACCCACACATACATAATTAGCTCTATTTGATCTATAATTAACTCTCTAATCAATCTCATGCATTCCCTCACCTCCATTTATTCTTCAGTGATAAGCTATCATTGCTTCATCACTCCCTAATCAGCTGAGTTCACTGGGTAATCAACCTTGTTAACTCCCCAATCTATTCTTGTTAACTCATCAATCAAATGAGTTAACTCTTTAATCCAATCCCTTATTCAAACCTATAAATACCCCATCCTTTAAGCACAAAGGGAGGCAAATTCATTGTGCACCAGCTCTTGTCAAGTTTGCTCTCCAACCCAGCATTCATATGCTCATACAGGACGTACATGTCTTTTACTTTCTTTGTTCAGTCAAGCAATGCAACGTTGCTCAATTCTTAGCCATTGTGCTCAATTCAAAGCTCACATTAAGTTCATACAAGATTCACAAAAGCTTCTCTTTGCTTCTTCGGGTCATTTTGTCATCGAGAGGAACAACTACTATCACAAAAGAATTCGAGGTTGCCTACACAAGGATACTGAGGGTAGTGGAGTCAACAAATCTTCATCTCTTTCAAGTTCTTTCATTGGTTTTGTAGTAATTAGATAATCACTTTGCTCTCAGGAATAGTAAGATTTTTCTTTTTCCTTGATAGGATTAGATTTTGCATGCTAGATTAATCATTTTTACATTCATAGATCTACTTTGATAGAAAAAACATCTTTCCTTTCCATTAAATTAGATTGCATTGTAAACACTGAAAACCCACAAAAACATAGACTAAGCTTTGCATTTGAAAAGACATATAGGATTGCATACATATTTCTTTCATAGATTAGAAGTATTTTCCTTTCCAAAATATTCTAAAAAATACCAAAAAGACACTTTGCATGTTATCATGTAGTTTGCATTCATTTAGATCTGTTAAAATAGACAACATTACAAACCCTCAATTCCATCACGAGGTAATCACAGTTGAACGAAACTCAAACCCTAGGTCAAAACCCTAGATCTGGTTGGCAATCACATGACTACCCCTCTATCTTGATTCATGAATGTGTTTAGGAATAAGAGGAGAGTGGATAAGGGCTATCCGCAACAAGATCGAGGAGTTGCATCCGTAACCTCAACAACAAACTCACATCCCACCACAAGAGGACCCATTTGTTCTCTTGTTGATTAAGGAAATTAGGCAATTACGATTACACAAAGCATTTCTTAGAGACATAGAAACAATAGAAGCCATCAACGAAAACAACCGTTTGCCCACACAAAGGTGGAATTCAAGGAATCCAAATAAACAAAGAGAGACTAGTGATCCTTTGGGTCATAGGGTTATCTCAACTACCACATCAATTGAGTGAAACATTTAACAAAATGCACAACAACAAAGGCCGCAAAACTTGTTGACTACCCTTTGCGAAGTCCAGCTCTCCAATGAGCCAGACCCCCACCGTGTCTCGCCTCCTCTCAATTGGCTACTTCCACGTGAGTGAGAGTGACATGGCAGATCGCCCCGTGGAAAGGAGGGAAAGGGTCTGTGTGCGTGTCGAAATCTAACTCGACAGCCCCAGGCAACTGTAGTCACAATTTCAAGCGTACATATTTTGGTGAACCCGATGTGAAGAGCAAAATCTTTTGGTTAAGCTTTTTGCATTCCCATTGCAAAAAAAATTTGACAAAAAACATTGAATCACTCTTTCATTGTTTTTCATAGCCGCTTTGACTTCCATCTTTTGTGCCACCAGCCACTCCATTTATTCTGCGGTGTCTATGACACCCTCAAATATGACGGAACTAGACTTGAACCAGGGAAACATTCCCTTAAACGAACCTGAAACCCCTTCTTTTGATAGGTATGTGCTACCTCATCTAGATGCACCTTTTACCCATTGTTACGACTATGAGGACTCTAACTATGAGCATGATCCAAGAGAGTCCAGGCATTCCCTATCCTTTGATAACCCAGCTTGGGAAAATGACTCAGCCATGCCAAATGTACCACATAAAGCAGGGAGAGTGAGGTCAGAAATACATCGATGAGAACAACCTTCCACAAGTACATCAAATACTCACCTTGATGAAGAAGTCAGAAGGTTGGAAAGGTGTCTACAAGAAACCAAAGATGCTCAAGAAGCATTAAGGATTGCCTTAGAAGAAGAACAAAAAGAGAAGGCCGCTCAAGAAGAATCCCATCGAAGAGAGTATCCTAGAAACGAAGAAAACCCTAGAGCTGTGACTCTGGCAGATGTAATCGCAACTCTAGTCCAAAGAATCAGGATCCTAGAAGCAAAACAAGTTGCTCCAGAGAAAAGAACAAAGTCTCACAAACAGGACCAGGGGGCATCTCAAAATCCCCCCTACCTCAATTACTACTCAAGACACGCTAGTAATGACACTTGTCTGAATGGGAATCCTCCTATTCAGAACAATCCAACGAATCTGACAATGGGTTACCAAAATCCACCTACTGGGTTGTTACTAACAACCCCGCAGTTTCAAAGCGCTTTCTTAGGAACATATCTTGAATATCTAAAAGAGCCTCTAGACCAGAATATAAGGAGTGTGCAACTGCCCCGACCATTACCAGATCTCCTGAAGTTCAAGGGAGAGGGAGACCCAAACTCCCACATCAAAGCCTACATTACAACCATAAGACCACTCCTTCCTTGGGATGGAGTTGTCGCAAAGATTTTCCCAAAAATGCTTGAAGGCATCACCTTGGATTGGTATTATTGTCTCCCAGAGGCTTCAATCCATTCATTCAGACAACTAATCAGAGAGTTTGTCATGGCATTTGACATGAACAAACTCGTAAAAATAGGGATTAGAGAGTTCCTCACGATGAAACAAGAACCGAACAAATCTATAGCACATTTCGTCACCCAATGGAGACAAGTAGTCTACTCTTCAACCAGCACTCCAAACATGGACTACTGAGAACTATGTGACCTCTTCTTGCATGCCCTTAATAAAAACATGAGAGAAGAAGTTCAGAAACTACCATACAAATCCTACGAAGAAGCATTGGAAAGTGCTTTAAGAATTGATCAAGCCGCTATTGACAATGGACGAAAAATTTATGGTTCAAATGAAAAAACAACAAAAGAAGACACGGAAAACAATACCTCTGTTGTTAAGATTCTCAAAAACAACAGGAGTGCAACCACAGATGGGGTGACATATCAACCCCCAGTCAAAAGGGTAAGAGATGAATACAATGGGAGAGATTTTTATCCTCCTAATGTAAATGCCATAGATCGACCTAGAAACAATGGGTATTATCCCCAAGACAATTATCAAAGCTGGAACAATGACAGAAATGGGAATGGAAATGATGGGAGATATGAGAGACCCACTTACGAATACAACTAGTATTTTTCTTTTCATAGAACAAAGGGGCATAGCATAGAATCTTGTAGGGAATACAACAGATTTATACAAAAGCTCCCAGAGGATCAACAACGCTTGTTCATATAAATGTTCTTGAACTCACAAAAGATCACTCCATATATCAAAGATACAAGACAAAATCAAGCTCCCATAGCACATCAAAATGCAAACATGAGGATCTATCAAGACCCATTCCCTACACACATGAACACTGAAACAACAAACATGGATAAAGCAACTCAAAATAGTAACCCCGAAGTCCCACCTCAACTAGGACAAAAATGAGAAACTAGGTTGATGGGATTGGTAGAGATCATGCATAATGAAGAAAAAGAGGAGGATCATGAGCAAGAAAATGAGTAGACAGAACCATATGAGGCTACCATCTCAATAGTAGAACCAATACCATATCCCATTGGACCTTATGAGCTCATAGAAGATCTAAAGAAAATGTATGCACACATTTCGTTCATTGATTTACTCAAGAACTCCCCCTCACATCGCTCCGCATTGCTACAAGCAATAGGCCTAAAATATCTTGACCAAATCATGCCACCGACTAGTGAGCAAATCAACCATGTGGATTACAATCTTAGCCCACCAAACTCAGAACTTAAAGATCTAGGGTTCTTCTTTGATTTACAGCAAATGCCCTTCAAGGCAGAATTAACCAAAAAGGGAGACCCCACACTATATCTTCAAGTATGGGTCTATGACACATGTATTAAACAAACGCTGGTCGATGAAGGAGCTACAGTGAACATAGTGCCTTTTTCCCTTTTGGAGAGAATGGGCTATGGACACACCAACATCACCGCTTCGAGGGATACTTTAAGTGGATATGACAATCTAAAGGCATCCACCATAGGGAAAATCACTCTCCCAGTGACCTTGGGTCCCAAGACCATTCCAACTACTTTTTATGTCATAGACAAGGTCATAGGATATAGCTTGATTCTTAGAAGGCCATGGATACACAGGATGAAAGCTGTGCCATCCACACTATTTCAAGAAGTTCGATTCCTGCACCTAGGGAGAGTTTATGTTGCGTAGGGAGATCCAAAACCTTTTAGCATGATAAAATCTAATACTCCAAACAAACACATAGGAATTCCAATAGAATACAAACTCCCTACCAACAAATTGACCATCCCAAGTCCAACACTGCAATCGATATGTGTCAAAAATATGGAAACCCCGAAAAAGATCGTGAACACAGTAGACATCAAAACTCTAGAAAATGGGCCACCACCAAAGCAGAAAGAAGTGGTCCCCAAGGAAAAAAAATTGAAATCATGGAGTTGATCGAAAGGGATGGACCACTCCAATTCCCCCTAGAGATACTCACCATTGGCTTCCATGAAGTCTATAAACTCTTCCCATGCATAGGGGAAAAACCTCATAGAACCAAAGACTAGGTATTTCAAACTGCAACATTAGATCTAAGTAATGCACCCCCACATGCTTTCTCGGATGCCAAGGAAGACATAACAGAGGGTTATACCCCACTATCACTACTAAGTCACATCTCCACGATACACCCTAAGAGACAGAATCGTATGAGCCCCTCACACCAACTGAGGACTCACATCAACCAGTATTACCCATGGAAGAGGCATATTCCATGGATAACGAGTCAACCAATGCTATAGGGGTGTTACCTAGGATGTTTGTAGTGTCCAAACCACAAGACAAACCAACCACTTCTACCTCAGTTCAATCAAACAAACTTGGTGAATGGGAAGAACCTCAGGTAAAAATCGAAATGGTGGAGAGATTGCCTGACGAAGACGAAGAAAGCGAAGGAATCTTTCACAAAGAGTGGAAGCTGAGAGTGACAGTTGGTATCGATGATCCTGTCATCTTTGAACTACCATAAAGTTATATTGTGTATGCCATGGACTTGAGACCAGAACCCAATGGGATGACAAGTATAAGCTTTGTCCCCCCTGACGAACAAAGGGAACCGCAAACCCCTCTTGAACTATTCCAATTCTTACAAAGAATCCAAGAGAGACCAGAAATAAAGATCTATATGCAAGAACAGTTTGATTTGTTGATGGAATTACTCAATTGCAAAGGAGTCCTATATTGGACTCCCTCCCACCAACATGCCTTTCAAGATCTCCTATGTCTCACAATGCCCAGAGAAACCACTGAATTGGAAACAATAAAATCGAGCGCTAAACCATACCGAATAGGAGAACTTATCCTAAGAAGAGGTAGCACGAAAAATTAAAAAAAGAGACGAAAGAGAGACTTTTTGGAAGATTGGAAAGGCCCCCTACATGGTTAAAGAAGATATCAGAAATGGTGCTTATCTCTTGTGCACAATGGAGGGAGAGGAATTTGGCAAAACAGTCAATGCCTTTCACCTCAAGAAGTATTACATCTAAAAAACAAAAAAAATATGGAGAACATAAAAATACAAAAAAAATTATAAAAAATCCAAAATGTCAAAAATAATTTGTTTCTTACATTTTTGTATCATTCTATTCATCTTGCATTACAGTTTGTGATTTGCTCTTTTACTATTTTCCCTTTAGTAAACAGTCTTGTGTTGTCTAGATATACGGCATCCTTTCAGGACCTAGAGAGTCCTCATTTTCCACAATCGCCATTATCCCCCTTCATTCCCAGTGATTCTAAATCAAAGCCTAGCTCTTAGCTTTACACTGATCCCAGTCTTAATAAGTCAAGATGTTAGGTCTAAGCAAAGTCAGTATTCAAACCTACAGTGTTCAAAAGAAGCCTGCAAGTAGACCTTCCCAATTCTTCCCTAGTAGTAGAGAAGTCCAACCAGATTATGAAAACTTTAGGTGGCACTCAACCCCTTATCTCTCTTGGCCAAAAACATTAGCAAGATCAAAACTCTGAAGGAAGCAATCTAAAATTTGAGTGAATAAAAAAATGAGTGATCAAAATAAGAGTGTAGAAAAGTGAGAATTGAGAGATCAAAGCATTGCATAGGAAAAATCCCAAAAGCATTCATTTCCTAAAAAATCAAAATCCAAAAAAAAAGAGAAAAATCAAGTGAGGAAAATACAAAAAAAAGTGAAAAGAAAAAAAAAGAGTGAAAGAGAGAAGATTGCTGAATGTCCGTACTCTTGGGTGGAGATTAGTCTAAGCTCGAAGCCTCAAGAGTGACATTCTAACAGAGAAAGAAAGGTACAAAGCACACACACACACACTAGCTGGGCAAAACCAAAGAGTCTAGTTGTCTCTAGGATCATCTTCCATCTAGGGACCCTTGTTCTTTCCCAGATATCCTTTACCCTAGGTCTATCTTGCTTGCCATCTATGATCTAACTCTAGCGAACATCTATAAAATTTGCTTCTTGTCTAAGTTGAAAGCTTGTCAGATTATCTAGATAAGGATCAGTGTTTAGCCTTTAGTAAAGCCTAGAAATCAAAAGCACTCCATAATTCATTTTCACTCCCCACTTGAGTTTTCCCTACATCCCATCTCACAACCTTTAATAGGTTTCTTATATCAGGACAACCCGCAATCCCCTGAATCGAAAATCGTATTTAAGAGCAGTCATTTTGTTTGTTCCATGTTGTTATCATACCAAAATCAGTAAAAAGAGTCTCAAAGCAATAAAATCAAAGTGTCATATCTCATGACATTCAGTAAAGTGTTATAGTTTCATTTACAACATTTCTTGTGTTCTTGCATTATCATATCGTAAACTACATATCATTTATGTGTTCTACAAAATTACAAAAACATGTCATCATTGTCATAATTGCATTTGTTAAAAGAGTTGAAAAGGTCACCATAATCAAAAAATTCCTAGAACTTCCAAACATGCACAAGAGATGAGCATAAAATTTGACAAAGAGAAAAACCATAGAAAAGGATAAACTTTCATAGATACATTTGAAGTTTACGCATACAATAGGTATCAAAGAGCTAAGGCAAAATGCTCTAAAGAAGTAGAGGCTCCCCATGCAAGGGGGCACGAGTTTCAAGAAAAGTAAATCAAGGTTGGTTCCCTCCAATGGAACCCTCAGAGCTCTGGCTCCTCCGTCTACAAGTACCGCTTTTCACTCCATGAGATCTGTGAGAATGATGTGCTCTGTTGTGGGCATGCGACTATGAAGGCCCTGTGATGCCAGTGCTAGAACGCTCAACATTAAGGCGAGCCATCTCCCGAAGTACTTTGTTCTCACCCTAAAGTGTGTTTACCTGGGTCCTAAGTTTACCAAAAATGTTTGTGTCATCTTGCAGCAGGGGGCACACCTGGATCCTCCAAGAGATGATCACAGGTCATCCTAGTAAAAGGGAAGGTTAATCCAATGTTAACATCGCGAACCAAGTCCCTCCATTCTTTGACGTTGCCTGAAAAACCAAAATCAAAGTCAGGACCAAGTTAGTGCCGCACGAGAAGAGAAAAGACAAAGCCAAAGTAAGACCAAAACTTACATGGATTTCCAGACCACCATTCAGGGTCAAGCGACACATCACCTCATCTGAGTGAGGAGGTCGAGGAACAATAGGAGGACCCTTAGGGATGGTAGGAACCTCATTCAAGACATCAATGTCATTGAAATCCTCATCCTCGAGAGAGGCCTCATTTGATGAATCATCGCTATCAGGAACATAGTCCTCATCAATAGACTCTGAATCAACAGTCACAGTCATACATCAGGAAGGAGTCCCTCTCCCTCCCCTCCATCCTCCTCTAGAAATTCTAGTGATGAAGACTCCTAGAGTCAAAGGTGTCCAAGCGATGCCCCACTGTCCAATCTCCCCCATTTCTTGAATGATCCCGTAACAAGTAGACATAGGGGCAAGTCCTTCGAGACATCTTTGCCAAATTTTTGTAAGATTCGATCCACCTGATGAGCCTCAACCTGACCATTGCAATCTGTAATCTCTAAAACCTCACTACAGTATGCCCTCATCTCGCCATCTCATGCCCAAGCCCCCTCCATGTCATGGTAGGGGTCAGAAATCATGTCATCATCTGTAATGGTGGCAGTAGTGAGAAGAGTAGCATCATAATGACCAATGTGTGCCCACCTTGCTGCTCTTGGTAGTCACCTGTCCAGAAGAGGAATAAGCTTCTGATAGGGTTTCATGTGCTCAAAGATCCATGTCATAATTAGAGAAGAGTGGCTAAAAGCTAGAGCCCCTCGCCGAGAGATTAGATAAAAATCTCTGTAGACCATAGCTAGGATATCAGGTCCCCATGCGTAAACTGTGCCCTCCTCTAAACCACAAATGATGGGTGCCTAGCACCATCTTAGACGAGCCGATGCCTTGTCTCCCGATAGCCTTGAAGCAATCAAGCCAATCAGAAACCTCCTCAGAAGTGGGATGTGGAGTCATGGTATTGAAGAAAGTAGAACTCTTGTCTGGTCCCCGGGATGATTAACCCCCATCAAAGCAGCCCAAGAGGCCTTGTTTTCAAAAGACTCACTGGCAGGAAGAAATAGAGTTTGTCCCCTCACATGGACCCCAAGAATGTGATACATATCATAAAGAGTGATAGTCCACTCTCCTGAAATCTGCGGGAACCTAAAGGTGTTCCTATCTGCATCCTAGTAAGTCAGAATATCACAGCATATACGAGATATAGGATGGATCACAAGAACGTGTGGTGCAGGAGCACCCCTTCAACAAGAAGATTAAAGTCTTATGCATATCTATATTTAATGTAATAAGGTCTATTTGACCAGACTTGTCATTGAAATTTGTAATTTGATTTCTATTTGTAAATCCCTAGGACACTTATCGATCTATCATGATAAGGTTGTTAGTTTGTTAGAAGTTTGTTAGTCGGTTATCTCTCCCAGCCACTTGGAATTGTCTCCCAGCCGCTGGGAATCATGTCAGTACTACTGTAGGCAAGTAGATAAATAGCTCAGCTTAGATCGATTGGAGGGATAGATTGATATAGATTGAGATTGTTATAGAGAGCAGTAAAGTTCTAAAACTGTGAAATCAAATATCTGTATCAATTTCTAGAAGCAATAAAAGAAAGATCCTGTTTGTGTTGTTTTCTGGTGTTCGATTCCCTTGTGTAGTTGATTTTCTGGTTTGCAGCCGAGATGGGTTCTTTAATCCATTCCACCGGTTGACTACTTAGTAATCAGTGGAATGGTTGTATATATGAGTTTAGGGTTTTTGTTTTGTTTTTCATTTTGTGTGGTCACAGGATTGAATTGCAGCATGCTGAGATGAATCCTAGCATCCTCATGTGCTAGGTTGTTAAAGTTAGAAAAATCCGTATATGTGTGGAAGAAATGGTTTGGCGAAATCGTGCGGGGTTTAGCTGTGCAGATCGACGTTGCAGATAGTTTAAAACCCTGTGTTTGAACCAATTTCTATGGTTCAATGAGTTTTGGTTCAACGGCGTTAGCAGGTAGTACATCAGGTTCCGCAATTGGTTGAAGTCGGGTGGAAAATCTTTGTTTGAACCTTTGGCGAAAGGTTCAATGGTTCGCAAGTAAATCGGGTTCATTTGGCTTGATGAATACTGGTAAGAAGTTAAGTAAAGCTTTGAAGGAATTTTTGAATTGGTTAAGTGTTTGATTGAACCTTTGAACCAGTTCAACAGTTCAAAGGTTCAACCGTTCGGCGATGGAGACAGTGTTAGAGAAGTAGCAATATTGAACCATTCGTTGAACCGGTTCAACGGTTCAACAAAGGTACCAAGGTTCAACGGTTCAGCAAATAGCGATAGGTTCAATGGTACAGTTGGTTCAGAGGTTCAACCAAAGCAAAATACTCATATCGGCATAGCAGTAGGAGATACAAACCATTTGCCAATAGCGACGGTTCCGCCGATAGGCACAAAATCTAAGTTCCATCGGCCAGAGGAAGGAGCTCGGTGTGACAGGGTTTAAGCTCACCGATGAAGGGGATTTTGCCGATGGAGAAACATGCGCAAGAAAATGCATGTTAGCGGTTGACTGAGAAATCAGTTTACCATGATCCGCTGCCCACTCTGGATCAACGTGACAAACTCTGCCAAGACCTGTCCTCTTGAGTATGGCACGATCCTCTGCACTAAGTGAAGAGAACATCCTCGAAAGACACCCTTGCTCTAGGCGAGCATTCCATCGAATGCGCATCTCTTGCAAAATTGAAAAGAAAAGTTTTAGATCAGATCTCATAAACTCGCAAAAATCCTTAAAAATTGTAAAATTGTAGAAAACGTTGCACAAAAAAATCATATAAACCATCAAAAATTGTAATAAATAGGTAGATTTAGTGACCAATTCATGTCAGTTCAGAATGAAAGAAGTGTTAAACAATGACAAATGCAACCAAAAACCAATCCCACAGAATCGCCCTCCGGGCGACCTAGATGTCAGTTAGGATCTCCCTGGGTGACCCTGTTGCAAAGCAGGATCCCCTAGGGCGACCCTGTTGTCAGACAGGATCCCCCTGGGCGACCCTGCCTGCCAAAAGGGGTGACCCTAAGAGCGACCCCCTCAAGCAAAAATAGTTTAAAAACCCCTATTTCTTGGTCGATTTTAGAAAATGAAAGATCGATGTTGCTCTAAACGATGAGACAAACACAATGCAACAAGAAAAAACACCAAAAACAGACAATTTTGAGAGATTTTTTACAAAATACAACCTAGGGTTTAGAGGAGAGTTTTTCACTGATTACTTACTTGATTCTTTGTGGCTGAGGAAGAGGTGGCCATCTTTGGGATCCTCTCGATTGCTCATGCAAACAATTCCGTCACCGTTTCACTCTAATCTCACAATTTGGCTCTCTTTGTTTGCCCTTAGCTTAATTTCATTTTATGCATCTTCGATTAGCTCTTTGCTTTTATGCATTTTGTTTTGTGCATCATTTTGCGTGCTCTCATGCCTACAGGTCCAAACTGACAGAAGCAAGTGACTAGTTGAACTCAAACGATCCATGGTAAGTTTGTCATTTCAGTTTTCATTTTTTGTTTTGATATATTTAAATCCTAGACTGATACTAGTTATTGTACGTACAAATTGCAGAAAATCAACAACAGGTAAGGCCTAGTTCGGGAACGGTACCTACCTTTCATGTAGACTACCATCCTTGAGGGGGCAAATATGTAAGCACAAAAATCACATACTACCTCCATGAGGACCCCTATGATGATTCAAATCCTTGTCACGTAAATGTAAGCGTGAAAATAAATCCTTTGGGCAGCAGGCCTCTTGATGACGTGTCCTCTCTTCTTGTTTTTTGTTGTTTCTACTTTGTCGATTCTCCTTCTTCCCCATTTGTGACGCTTTTTGACACTTGTTGACTTGCGTTTTCTGGCTAATGACCTTGATCCTAAGCCTTGAGAGTGTCTTGTAGGTGAGTTTTCACCTCTCCCCTTTGTATTTCATCTAGTGCACCTCATAGAAGCCTTCTCGAGGTCCCTCAATCCATCTCCCGCTTTCTATTTTTGATTTCGACCAACCCATCCAAATCTCCCCCTATTATTTCTAGATCCCCACTGGGGATCCTGAAGATGCAAGTGGAGATTTGGATTTTTCCACATGACTGGCCTTTTTCTTGATGTAGAAATCCCCCTTTTCCTTCTGCTAGCCTAATTTTCTGCACTTTTGATCCGGGATCTCCCCGGGCGACCCATGATCTCCCTGGGCGACCCTGTCTAACGAAGGTGGCGACCCTACCATCTTTTGACCTGTGGAAAAACTCAAGTTTCTCTCTTGTTTTTGCTCTGTTTTCATCCATTTTTCTTTCTGTTTGCATGATTTTTGATCCTTGATATAGAGTTAACTATTTCATGCGCCCATACATGCATAATTATCTCTATTTGATCTATAATTAACTCTCTAATCAATCTCATGCATTCCCTCACCTCTATTTCTTCTTCAGTGATAAGCTATCATTGCTTCATCACTCCCTAATCAGCCAAGTTCACTCAGTAATCAACCTTGTTAACTCCCCAATCTATTCTTGTTAACTCATCAATCAAATGAGTTAACTCTTCAATCCAATCCCTTCTTCAAACCTATAAATACCCCCCTCCCTTAAGCACAAAGGGAGGCAAATTCATTGTGCACCAACTCTTGCCAAGTTTTCTCTCCAACCCAGGATTCATATGCTCATATAGGACGTACGTGCCTTTTACTTTCTTTGTTTAGTCAAGCAACACAGTGTTGCTCAATTCTTAGCCATTGTGCTCAATTCAAAGCTCACATTGAGTTCATACAAGCTTCACAAAAGCTTCTCTTTGCTTCTTCGAGTCATTTTGTCATTGAGAGGAACAACTGCTTTCACAAAAGGATTCAAGGTTGCCTACACAAGGATACTGAGGGTAGTGGAGTCAACAAATCTTCATCTCTTTCAGGTTCTTTCATTGCTTTCGTAGTAATTAGATAATCACTTTGCTCTTGGGAATAGTAACATTTTTCTTTTTCCTTGATAGGATTAGATCTTGCATGCTAGATTAATTGTTTTTACATTCATAGATCTACTTTGATAGAAAAAGAATCTTTCCTTTCCATTAAATTAGATTGCATTGTAAACACTGAAAACCCACAAAAACATAGACTAAGCTTTGCATTTGAAAAGACATATAGGATTGCATACATATTTCTTTCATAGATTAGAAGCATTTCCTTTCCAAAATACTCTAAAAAATACCAAAGAGATGCTTTGCATGTTATCATGTAGTTTGCATTCATTTAGATCTGTTAAAATAGACAACATTGCAAGCCCTCGATTCCATCACAAGGTAATCACAGTTGAACAAAAGTTAAACCCTAGGTTAAACAAAACCCTAGGTCAAAACCCTAGATCTGGTTAGCAATCACACGACTACCCCTTTATCCTGATTCACGAATGTGTTTAGGAATAAGAGGAGAGTGAATAAGGGCTATCTGCGACGAGATCGAGGAGTTGCATCTACAACCTCAACAACAGACACACATTCCACCACAAGAGGACCCATTTGTTCTCTTGTTGATTGAGGAAATTAGGCAATTACGACTACACAGAGCATTTCTTAGAGACATAGAAACAATAGAAGCCATCAATGAAAACAACTGTTTGCCCACACAAAGGTGGAATTGAAGGAATCCAAATAGATGAAGACAGACTAGTGACCCTTCAGGTCATAGGGTTGTCTCAACTACCACATCAATTGAGTGAAACATTCAACAAAACACACAACAACAAAGGCCACAGAACTTGCCGACCCCCCTTCACGAAATCCAGCTCTCCAATGAGCCAGACCCCCACCGTGTCTCGCCTCCTCTCGACTGGCTAGTTCCACGTGAGCGAGAGTGACGTGGTAGATCACCCCATGGCAAGGAGGGAAAGGGTCCGTGTGCGTGCTAAAATCTGACCTGATAGCCCTAGGCAACTGGGCTCACAATTTTGAGTGTACAGGGTCACGATATTCAACACTTAAATAACTTAAATTCCTTATACCACCATACCGCAAGCCTCACTTGAGGCCGTTGCGGGGATACGGTGTATTGTTTTCCTCTACTCGCTATTACTGCCATATTGCAAGCTTCACTTGATGCCACCGCGGGGGTGCGGTGTACTATTTTCCTTTGCTCCTTCTTATTGCCATATGACAAGCCTCAGTTGAGGCTGCTGCGGGGTCGCAGTGTACTATTTTCCTTTGCTCTTTCTTACCGCATTACCGCCAGTTATTCTCTTGACTACCGCGAGATTGCGGTGAAGTATCATATGCCACTTAAATTTATACCACCAGCCCGCCACTTCGTATTGAGACTACTGCGGGGTTGCTATAATCGATCTTTGCATCCCGCAATGCCACAAGTGCAATCGCTTCATGCTATGGGATAGAGATAATTTCTCCCTTGTTATCCTTGGTTCCCGCACACCCGTCAAGACCTTTTGAGTGACCCGTGGGACTACGGTGAGAGATAAAAACACATCAATGGTCAAAAATACAAATATCTTTTACATGGACTTGGTATGGGGTGCTTATTAATGACTCCTGGAATAATTTTAAAAGAAATATGGATCCCTAAGATTGATTTATGGAAGGAAATTGTCATGGATTTATGGATTTATCAAATGTTCTTTTATCAAATGTATGAAGGTATCCTTATTGTAGGTTATTTTCCCTATATTATTTATTCCTGGTTTGAACTCCTTGATTTTGTGGTTTTTTGTTAGGACCCAGAGCTTTCATATGCAGGACCACCTACAAGGTGCCAAAGGAGTCATTTAGATCATGACTTAGGAGCTGGTTAGTATTCATTGAGTGGTATAATGGTGGTTGAACTGTCTCGATCTATACAACTAAGAGTTGTACTTGTGTGCTTTGTATTTTGTTTGTTTAATTTTTTGATGCTTAGAAAAACATCATAAATAGATAGGATGATATTTTTTGTAATTTATTCCTTCAATCACTTGTCATAGGTCTAGTTGGAGGTAGCAGAGCTGGTGGAATGGAGGGTGTACCTTATCCGCCTATTTATTCAAGTAGAAATGTTGCAAGTTCCACTTCGGATCACCAAAGCCTTCACAAAAACATCTGCACAAATTTTCAATAATGAAGAATTTATGCACAAATTCTCTTTTGAATGATGTACAAAGGCTCCACCGCAGCCCTGTGGTGATTCCTACATCACCACAAGGCCCAACAACAAACTATGTGGTGTTGCGGTGGAGGCTTTGTGCATGATCATTCAAGAGAATTTGTGCATAAATTCTTCATTATTAAATTTTGTGCAGAAATTTTTGTGAAGGCTTTGGTGATCCAAAGTGGAACTTGCAACTACAATATCTGATAAAAATCTACTTCCAAATATGCTTTTGATGGATGTTCATATCTTGATCCAAAGATCCAATTCACACATAGGCAGGAAGGACACTTTTAAAGGTTGAGGAGTTTGGATTTACACCCACTGGTTGCATTTTCTTAAAAATTTCTAAGGAATTTTTGAAGAAAAATCCATTTTAAACATATCCTTTAATCATGACATTCTATGATATCACATTTTTTTGAGGCATTTTTTGAAATAGTTCGCTTGCCTTGTCTATGCTTCCACATTTTCATGTATGTCTAGCAGGGAACTTATAACTACAATAATGACAAAAAAATCCCTTCTGTTATGCTTTGATGGATGTCCCTTCGTAATTAATGGATATCTGATGTAGTGCACATTATTATAGTGCAAGCCTATTTTTCAGATTGTTTCATTTAGCATCACCAATATTCTCCACAAGAACATTGTCCCTGTTTAAAATGATGGAAATGGTTCACATATCTCAGAACAATTTCTCTTGCAACAATCTTGGAGATGAATTTAGATGCAGTGTGAAAATTAGAACATACTCGAAGGTTCTTAACAACTCTAATGGTTGTACTAGGGGCCATGTTTAACAAACCAAATGCAATTGCTAACTTTTCACTATGGTGGCAGATAAATGATTGTTTTTTCTTCTATTCCACAACATTAAGTAAAAGTCTTGAATCTGGAAATACCCTACTGCCTCCATTTTCCAAGCCAATTTCTCCAATTTTGCATAGCTCTCCGATGTTTGTGGATGTGATATGTCTCCTACACAAAAAAGCATGTACCATTTTGTGCCCTTCAATCCAACTACATGCATGTATCTTTTTAATTCATCTATCTTTCATCAATCTCCTTACTATTTGAACCTCACCACACCTGCTCGCTTCTACACAGATGTTTTAGAGAAGAACATAAGTTGCAGCACTTTTAGGATTCAACTAAAAAGGCAGTGTTGCTGGAATACTCAGCCTACATTCAAATTCTAAATTCTAGGAAATTATATACAGTAAATAGATTGATGGGTGTTTGGATAGTGAAATTAATTGAAATATCTTGTCTTGAAATATCTAGATGGATTATGTTAATTAAAGAGGATTTTGTGGTTATTTTTTGTAATAATGATTAACAATGATTTTAGAGTGCAACTAGCTTGCTATTTTCATTCAAGATACAAGTCATCAAAGTCAAGCACATACCAAGAAGATGGTACTCTACTTCAAACCCTCAACCTCACTTAGTTTAGTATGCTTACATGGGGATATTGTTGGGATCAATAGGATCAACTAGGAAGATAGTTCACCACAGGAGAATAATGAAAATCTTGATACGAGAAGAAAATCTCTATTGCTTGATTGATTATTTACAAATGTACAAATGTGCCTATTTAAAGGCAAGAGAAATATGACGGGTAAACTTTTAATTGATAAAACTACCCTAACAGGAATACCTTCCTAAACCAATTATTTAAGCCTAAGTAAAACTTAAGAAAGGTAAAATCTATTTACCCTAACACCCCCCTTTAAGTGCAACTTAGAGAGAATAATTATTATGCAAATCTTAACATGCAAAATGCAATATATATGGGTCCTGGCAACTAGGCCATGTTAGGTACCCATTTACAAAGTAAAATACGATGCAATCTCTCACAACTGGAGAAAAGGAGAAAAATCCTGTGGGAGAAAACACCTCTCCAAAAGAGAGAAAAGAAAAAAAAAACAAGATGTATGGATGGAGGACTCACTAATACCCCTCAAGGACTACATAAATCATCTATATATAATCAATGAACCTTCCATAGGAAGGAAAGGAGGAGACTACATAGCCCCCCCATAATGAATAATGTCCTGCAAAGATGGTAAGTGTCTGAAGGCAAAATAGAATCCAATCCTTACAAACGACTTATCTCCCCTTAGGAAGAAACAAAACCATGTATACATGCAGGTATGCTTCCCATTCAGGATATGCTTTGAAAGATGGAATCATGAAAAATGATGATGATGTCTCTAAAATCTGCTCATGTGTCACCAAGACCTTGGAAGATGATGCCACGAACCAATCAAGAACATGCCTAATCACAATAGAAGGTGACAAACAAGGTACCACTAAAAACTGATCTTGAACATTCTCCAAAGACAGAGATGGGGTGACAATAGTTGTACCACAACTATCATCAAATAGAAAAATTAATCCCTCAAATGTGTCTTCCAAATCTCTAAGATGAGTCTCCACAAACAAGTCTGATAAACCTGCCAAATACTCATCAACCAAAGCAAGATCTGGAATACTATGATCAACCTGCTCAAGAGAAGAACTCATATCGAAAGAACTGATGATGTCTTCTATCAACTCTGATGTGGCAGGTGATGATGGTATAGTGATCAAATCAACAAACCCATTAAGAGGAATAAAGTTACTCCGCACACTGGATGGTGGAATCAAAGGAACATAGGGATCATCATCATCAATAAAATGATCAAAGGTATATACCTTGGACTGATGATCAGCCCTACCTACTGCAAACAACTCTCCTGAAGCATGACGAATAAGCACTAAATCAGAGGTAAACTACACTGTGTTACCTGCCTATGTGATCTGATAGACTGATAATAGATTATGAGCAATTTCAGGAATACAATGGACATTAGAAACCAAGCCATCACCCAAATTAATCTCTCCTATGGCAGCAACTTGAACCACTTGATTGTTAGCAACCATGAATCTGTCATAATAGGGTGCTCTAAGAATACCTGAAACTAATAAATTAGGTGATCGAGTAAAGTGCATTGAAGCTCCTGAATCAATGATCCATCCGATATCTCTGGATGCATGAGTAGTAATTAGGGCATGTCCTTTTCCTTTGAAGCTAGGGGAAGTATCCTTTTCCTTATTCTTATTTTTGTTAGAAGGAGGAGGTGAACTAGATGAGGAAGAAGGGGTTATATTATGTTCCTTGAGAAACTATTTTAACTCATGAATTTCCTTCTTATAACAGCTAAAACTACCCTAACGGGAATACCTTCCCAAACCAATTATTTAAGCCTAAGTAAAAGTTAAGCAAGGTAAAATCTATTTACCCTAACAAATATTAAGGAAGTTGCTAAACAATTAATATATATCATTTGTTGTTTGTGAAGGAGAATCCTATGAGATGTAATATGGCAGTGGATCAATATCCGATTTCTTAAGTAAAGATGATGTCACAGTTGGGAAAATTGTTGTGAAACATCAAGTTAGTAATTTTTGGATGTTAAGGCTTCCTAGTTGGATATCAAAGATCTTTTCTCATCAACTTAATTTGGAATTTATGTATAATTAATGGAATCTTTCATGGTGTAGGTCTTTACTAAGACAACACATGAACTAGGGTTGACATTTTTTTTTGAATTGGTAAGGATGCTTAGAGCATCATAATATATTAATATTAATAAAAACATTTTTACAGATTACAAAAAAGGCCCTTCTTGACCAAAAAGATAACATATGTAGAGCATTTTAACTAAGAGCCTTGAACAGAGCTACAGATCTAAAAGGCCCTTTCTGGCCAAAAAGGAAACCAAAGTTACAACAGAGCCAAAAACTTAAAATAGAAAGAGTGGTTCACATGTTGTCCATATTTAAATCTGCAACCCTAAAGCCATGAACCCCCAGTTGGATTCTCTTGAGAAAGGACTGTGTCATCAATGGTGAAGGGAACTATCGGTGGTTGGAAATTTGACAAGAAGCTCCATGCATTAAATACTTCCTCTATCCTTTCCCTCTTGGACCTTCCAAATGTAGATTTGTGAACCCGCAGTGAATTATCAAAGAGCTCTCTATTACCTGATTGCAAACTTGAAATCATCGCTTGATAAACATAGTCAAAACTAGGTTTATTAATGATATCTTCATAGAGGAAGAGTCCCCCTACCAAGGCTGAGCCATCATGGAGATTATAAGTAGCAAAAACTTTAAATAGCTTGACATCTGGGACTAGATAGTCATGAACAAACATTGATGCTATCCTTTTAACCTTATCAACTTGATGAAATAAGTCCATCGCATTTGAGAGAAAATGAGATACCAGATGCAAAGCATAACATACCATGGATTGAAGTAGAAAATATCTATCACATACATCTATCAAAGCATCCTCCACCAGCTATTCATCGAGTAGTTTGAAGGCCCTAGTCATGAAATCTGAGTTGATGCTTCCGTGCATTGGTTGTTCCCATGATTGAACAGGCAAATGAAGTCAACAATTGCGGGGATAGATAGACATTGCAGCTACATAGTAAGAGCAAAATGAAGAGGCAAGAATGAAATAATTAATGACACATATACCATTGTCTCTTGCATCAAAAGAGGATTGCACGAGCCAACATAATGAATTGAAGTCATTCAAGCCGGCGGGGAAATAAAACTAAGGCAGATGAGATCCAAATTAGATTATATTGCTTAGCTCACAACACTCCTCTTACATAGCATTCAATGAATAAAATCAAAAAGACATGTGCGAAGCGAACATCTAATGCTAGATGGAAATCTACATAGATTGCAAGCTTCAAAATGACTAAATATACTACTAATTGACATGAATTAATAATTAAATTGACTAAATATACTACCAATTGATAGAAATCAGTGAATAGTGAATACATATGACTAAATATATGACTAGTGTTAAATCAATGAATAAAAATGACTAAATATACTACCAAATTGATCAAAATGATGATTAAAATTAATGACTAAATACACTACCAATGGACATAAATTAGTGACTAAAAATGACTAAATAAGTGACCAATTAACTATTGATATGCACCGGACAACTGAGAGGGGGGGTGAATCATTTGTCACAAAAACTTAAACACTTTCTGCAATTTAAACATTCAATACTTATCCACAATTATTATGATTTAACCATGAGTGTATGAAATAAAAAACTTAACCATAGATACAACATCAAACACAAGAGACACCAGATTTACGTGGAAAACCCCAAGGTGGGGAAAAACCACGGAGAGGATTAACTCTCAATATATATTGCAATCATGAAATTGTGATGTTCAGGCTTGGTCACTCCATGGCCCTAAACATACTAGCTTACTGCCATGAAGAACAACTAGGTCTAGTAGACTCACTGCCTCAACCCTAAACCTAGCAAGATTACAATAAGGGCTGTTAAACCTTGATGGCGATTAAACCCTAATGGTGGATTACTACTAGACTCACTGCCATGATCAACACCTTTCTTTATTTGCAACTAAAGTATAAGAACTTCCCTGCTCTGCTCTTTCTCTTTTCTTCTCTTCCTCTTCCTTCCTCTGCTCCTCCTCTGCTATGCCTTTGAACCTTTCTTAATATATTCTCATTCTCACTCAAGGACACCTTTTCCACGACTCAGCTATAAGTATTTATACACTACATCAACCTTGGAATGATCATCAAGGTCAGCATCAACCATTGGAACAATCTCCAAGGTCGACATTACAAAATAGGTCCTAACCTATTGCAACATCATGCAAAGGGAATGAAATTTGAATCATGCCATGCCTTAGCTAGGACTCAAACATGATCTTCCATGCCACAACTGTTGGCAAGAGACACTATATGGATTCATGGTTGTTGTCATTGATGGCAACAAAGGTCATCCCACATATCCGCAAGTCATGATATATCTCTACCGGAAGTCAGATTGAAGATTGTTGTGGTCCGGTGAACAAGAACAGAGCATGTGGCAAGGTCCGACAGATTGGTCCGGATCTCTCAGAGGAAGTGTCTTGGCACAGTGCGGATCTGGGGAAGTCAAGAGGACTATCTTGAGTAGTATATTCCAAGGATTTAGCCTCCGGAGATGGACAAGGAAAAAGATATGAATAGTTGAGTACCGAATTCCTGAGAGACAGTGAAAACAGAGGAAGAACTGACTGACAGAATATCAGACTACTTTCCGGATGTGTTACAGATGATGATAAAGGTTGCGGAGGCATGAATCATGTTTGGCCGACATAATTGATGATATCTACAAGTATATGCTTGATCCGCATTGCTTGGTGAGCAAGGATTCAGCCGACAGAACTAAGTTTGTAAGAAACTAGACTGTTCCGGATGCCGACTAGAAAGGTGATGAAATTACTTGTGCGGATATATATAGAGGATGGATTTAGTTGTAAAGTGTGTGAAAAATGTGTGAAAAAGGATATGCGAACAAGTCCAGAGTAGAGCAGAAGTAGCAAGAAAGATCCGGTATGTGAAAGGATAGCAGACTAAAGAACAGAGGAAAGATGAAGTGCAGCAGATCAGTATACTGAACCTAACCGGAACTGAACTCCAGCATATGCAGATGCTTCCAATCAGTTCAAGACTGTGATTCTTATCACTTTGTAAGACAGTGTGTCTTCTTGTAGGCAGTGAGCCTCTTGTGAGCAGTGTGCTCGGGCAGTGAGCCCTAATTGGCAAGTGCCATTTTTGTAATTTCCTATTCTTCTAACAGAGAATAATTCTTGGGTTAATCACCCCGTGGTTTTCTCCCTTAACAGGGTTTCCACGTCAAAAATACTGTGTCATGTGTTTCTTATTTCATGGTTAATGTTTTGTGTTTGATTTTATGCTGCTTCAATTAAAAGGAAAGTTCAATAAGGGAAATAATTAGGATAACTGATTCACCCCCCCCTCTCAGTTATCAACAATTGGTATCAGAGCCAAGTTCCTCCTAATAGAGCCTAACAGCTTGAGGAAGATCTGGGATTTCAAATGGATGCATATGGTTTAAAGGAGCAACTCAAGACTGCCCTTGAGGATCTTGAACAGTCAAATTCTGAAGTCAGTGAATTAAGAGAAAGACTCAAACAGGCTGATGAATTCATGAGGGAATTAAAAGACAAATTAAGTCTCTCTATGAAAAAGAGAAAGGAGCTGCTCCAACAGTTGGCAAGACAAAGTGAAGAAAGCAATACAAATGAAGAATTGACTGAGCAAACCAAGTTATGTGAAAAGTTATCAAAAGAAGTCATTATGTTAAGACATGAAATGGAATCAGGAACTATAAAGTTCACTCAAGAGATTGAAGAAAAAAGAAAGGCTGAAGATAATCTAAGACAATCTCTTAAGGAAAAATCAGAAGAGTGCCACCAGATGGACAGGATTATCAGACATCTTGAATCTGATCTTGAAGATGCCAAAGATAATGAAGAAAAACTTGAGGATCAAATTACCTCTCTCAAAAGAGATCTTCAAACAGCAAATGAATATAAAGAGAAATTCAAGATAAGTTCTGCTCAACTTGAAGTTCTTCTTGGAAGTCAAAAGAGGACTGATGACAAGTATGGTTTGGGATATGAGAAAGGAGAAAGCTCCGGATCCGGTCAGAGGAATCTTGGATCAGAAAATCCAAGGAGCAGGCCTAGAAGACCTCCGGTAAGACAGCCAAATGCTCAAAAATATCCATCCTTCAATGGATACTGCCACAGCTGCAACCATTTTGGTCACAAAGCTAATCAGTGCAGAATGAGAATGAATCAGATTAATTCATCCTTCTCCGGACAGTGCTTCAACTGCAAAAGGTATGGACACAAATCCCATGAATGCAGAATTATGCAAGTAAACAAATCATTCAAAGGTAGATGCTTTACATGCAATAGAGTAGGTCATATGGCTAATCAATGCAGATCAAGGGGATATCAGTTAAATATGCAAAGAAATGTTATTTGCCAAATCTGCAATAGGTCCGGTCATAATGCTAAAGTCTGCAGAAACAAGAATCAGGACAAAAGAGGTCCGGTGTATGATCAGAATCAAGACAAGGGTAAACAAAAGATGAATGCGGATGAAGTTAGGAATCAGATGAGCAAGATTTGGGTGAAGAAAAGCTCAGAGAATGTAGAGGTTGGATCCGCACCAGATTCTGGTGCTGATATTTCTTCCGGAAATTAAAAAGTGAGCTCAGGCTCAGGGGGAGACTCAAAGAAGATTCTGTTCCCCCAGCCAAACAAGTTGTGCCGGATGTGGCACAAGATGCGGATTAAAGGGTTTGTAGATATAAGTCCTGAGATGCTTCAGTCAAGTTTTCAGAGGTCCGCATGGAGTTATGAAGAAGTTGTGTTCGATTAAGTTAGACCTGTTCAGGGAGGTGCTCCGGTATGATAAAGGATTACAAAAAGGTCCGGAGAGATCCGGAAGTGCACGATCTTGTCTTGCGGATTGGACAGAGTGTTTGGGATGTTCTTGTAATATGTTACCTAGATTTATTCATGATTTAAAGATCCGGATGATATTCAGTGATCAGGACTAATCCGGGATACTCCAAGCTGTCCAGACATGGTAAACCGGAATAATGCAGGTGAAGCATTTATTGCAGACAGATATTAGGGTTTGCGGAGCAATATAAGGGATTTCTCAAAAGTTATCTGCTCATTCTACACTTGAGAAGAAGCGAATAGTGGAGCTCTGCAACAAGGTTCATCAAGCACACCAAGGATCTCCTGCCAAAGCTATTGCATAAAGAAATCAATCCAACCACTCCGTGCAAACCGAAGGCGCATAAGGTATTCTTCGTTTTTCATTGCCTCACTACAAATCTTTGAAGAATGGCTACTCCAAACATAGTTAAGATCTCTGATAGACCTCGCCCCTCATTCAAGAAACATCCCTACAAATCATTGGAGGTAGATCCACTAGGAGCCTTCTCTAGTGTTCCCCACGGAGTCTTACATACTGAAGATATTAGGGTTTACATACACGCAAACATTGAGGAATTTGGGGAATTCAAATTAAGAGACCTCTATCACAAGCAACTGATAGACAATGCTTTTGAGCTCAAACCAGAGTATAAGGGTATCCAGAAGAAACAATTTGAGCAATTCATTCATTTCCCTAGCTTTGAAGAAGATGAATGGGTCCGGTATGTACTGAGCAGGATGCATGACAACTTCCTTTGGCTAGATAGACCCTGTAAGATCACAAAAGAAGCAATTAGAGCAGTAACTGGTCTATACTCTTCCGGGGGGGTACCTATCCTCAAATCTGTCAAGAACAACGTTGTAACTGAGGCCACCGGATCAAAATATGATAAGAGGGCAATGACCATTGAAGATATTTCGGATCCGGATATCAAATATGCATCAATGATAATAGGATACAAGATCTATCACTCCAGCAGGGAGAATTCTGTATCTGGAACTGCAATATACACAGCATATGAAATGCTAAGAAAGAATGCAGATTATGATCTTTGTGAACTACTACTAAGCCAATTAATGGAAAATGTACAGAAAATCAAGAAAGACAAGAAGAACTCCTTTAAGTATGGTACTCTCATTGTATGTCTATTCTTTTACTTCATGAATGAGCTACCCGGAACAAGTGGATGGGTATGGCAGAATGACAAACCTGTTGCAGTCCAGATAAGAGACTATTTGCATGGACTTGGGGATGCAAAAGCGAGAAATACAGCTCTATGGGGATACTTCAAAAACTTTCAGAGCATGATGCAAGCAAGAGAGAGAATTCCCCAGTCTCTCATTGAGAAATACAAGGACTCAGTATGCTTTATGGTTGACACTGATCAGTGCCTAATGGAGGCAGTGGAGCCAAGGACTGTCTGGATCATGCCCATGGGGTATGAAGTTGATGAACAGATAGTAGAGCTGCATGTTCAACACATGCTAAGTCAGCCCAAAGATCCTAAGGCAGAAAGGTTTGGAACCTTTGAGGAGCTGAGTGTGAAATTACATGTAGAACTCAGGGAACCTGAGATTAAGAGAAAAGTGAGAAAAGAAGTAGAGCACATTGCTCAAGGCCTAGGCATCTCAAAAGAGGCACTTGATGCCAGCCGGGAAAAGAGGAGAAAGGCTGAGGAAGAAGAGAAAAGCAAAGAAAGTGCTCCGGTTGAAACCCCCACCCGGACCAGATCATCAAAGAGATCTGCACCTTCCACAACCAAAAGCTCAAAACCGGAAGTCCAGGCATCCGGTAAAAGATCCAAGACAAAAGCATCAAGGGCTTATGAAAGCCAAAAGGATGAAGAGGAAACAGAATCAGATGAGGAAGTAAGAGAAGTAAAGAAACAGAAGAAGAAAGGATCCGGTAAGCCCTCCACAGGCCAAGACAAGAATGAAATGGCAGAGGTAACTGTTGAAAAGCCCACTCTGTCACTAGAGAGCATAATCAAGTCGGTCACGGTGGATGGAAACCTTCAACCAATGACTGAATCCTATGATGACTTCAGTGAGGCAGACCAAAAGACTCTGCAGGAGGCCACAGTGAAATATCTTAACATATATAATAAGGCTTTCATTGAAATAATATCTCTTATTCCTAAAAGCCTAGAAAAGGAAATGGAAGTGAGGAAAAATAATGCTCATGCTAAAGATCTTGAGATCCGGGAGCAGATAGCTATTCAGCTATATCCTCAAATTGATCCCAAGACAATGAACATGATCTTCAAGGACTGCAAAGATGAGTTCAGAAGTAAAGCCAGGATGAATCAGCTCATGCTTGGTGAGATTGACAAAGTGGCACAAGAGACAGAAGAGATCCTCCGGAAGGCCTTCAAAAGGTTCAATCTTCCTGTTGTAGAGGACTTAGGTGCAGAAACAGCTGCTGATTTGGAATCTTCTGTTCCGGAAGAAGTGAGCCCTGAACAGACAAGTGAGGACTTGGGACCCTCTGCTCCAGAAGAAGTGGCCCATGAACAAGCAAGCATCTCTCCTCCGGTTTCCCCTACAGTCTCCGGATCCAAAGAAGAAGAGCAATTGCAGGAGAAGGAAGCAGTGGTGACAGACAAAGAGGTTGACAGTTCTAAGACTGCAGAAGAAAAGAAACATCTGTCTCCGGCAAGAGACACTGCACAAACTGTTCAACATTTTTTGAGCAAAGAAACTCTAGAGATTGATGAACCGGAGCTTCTAAAAGGTCCATTTGATTTTGACTCTCTCTCTCCGGTACAAACAATGAAGATAGCTTCATTTGCAAATGCCAAGGCAAATGAAAAGCTCCTGAAGTCTCATATGGAAGACTGTGAGTTGATAGAGGCTGCTTCCGGAGTACTTGTAAAGATCATGCCATCAATCCAGATAGATCCGACAGCCTCCACTTCCGGTAATCTAAAAACCTTAGTCAGCAGTATTGATACACATTTTAATTCTCTAGAAAAATCAGCTGAAGAAAAGGTCCGGAAGGAATTTTTGGATAAGAGATTTTCTGAAATATTAGAATTAATCTCTAAGGATAGGAAGATTGTAAGCATTGGAATAAAGAGCTTAGAAAATGCTCTTAAGGATGGCGGTGACATCTACAAATTTTGTATATCTTGGTCAAAGGCAACAGCAGCAATTGACAAGAAAATAAAAGAGGAACAGGACAAGCTTCAAAGCTTATCTCAAAGTTTTGATCCTCTCTCTTCCTCTATAATAAATCAAGAATGTCAGACTATTGCAGTCTTGAATGAAATAAAGAATCTTGAGAAGGAGAGGAAGAACATTACCAACCGGATGGGAGAACTTAGAAGGATTATAGTCCCTAAGTTGGAAACTATGCATGAGGCCATCAGTGATGCCCAGACCACCGCCCATACAAAAGATCCGACAGATCTCAGGCGGGCAGAAGCTTTTGCATTTTTGTTGAGTGGTCACATTTCAATCTTGGACAGAATGAAGCTAAGTTGGGCTACTGAAATGGTTCAACTGCAGACATCCTTTGCAGACATTCTGCAGTATATGTGAGTATGTAAATATGCGGCTATATATAGAAAATTTTTGAAAATTTTGGTGTGCGGACCCTACCCTTTGCCATTGATGTCAAAGGGGGAGTGAGGAGCAGTGAAAAATGAGGAATCCAACTCAGGGGGAGTTCCGGAAATTGTATATAAAGACAGAGCATCAGCAAAGGGGGAGCATAGTGTAAACACTTAGTCATTTTTCACTAAGTGTTGCCATCAATGCCAAAGGGGGAGATTGTTGGCAAGAGACACTATATAGATTCATGGTTGTTGTCATTGATGGCAACAAAGGTCATCCCACATATCCGCAAGTCATGATATATCTCTACCGGAAGTCAGATTGAAGATTGTTGTGGTCCGGTGAACAAGAACAGAGCATGTGGCAAGGTCCGACAGATTGGTCCGGATCTCTCAGAGGAAGTGTCTTGGCACAGTGCGGATCTGGGGAAGTCAAGAGGACTATCTTGAGTAGTATATTCCAAGGATTTAGCCTCCGGAGATGGACAAGGAAAAAGATATGAATAGTTGAGTACCGGATTCCTGAGAGACAGTGAAAACAGAGGAAGAACTGACTGACAGAATATCAGACTACTTTCCGGATGTGTTACAGATGATGATAAAGGTTGCGGAGGCATGAATCATGTTTGGCCGACATAATTGATGATATCTACAAGTATATGCTTGATCCGCATTGCTTGGTGAGCAAGGATTCAGCCGACAGAACTAAGTTTGTAAGAAACTAGACTGTTCCGGATGCCGACTAGAAAGGTGATGAAATTACTTGTGCGGATATATATAGAGGATGGATTTAGTTGTAAAGTGTGTGAAAAATGTGTGAAAAAGGATATGCGAACAAGTCCAGAGTAGAGCAGAAGTAGCAAGAAAGATCCGGTATGTGAAAGGATAGCAGACTAAAGAACAGAGGAAAGATGAAGTGCAGCAGATCAGTATACTGAACCTAACCGGAACTGAACTCCAGCATATGCAGATGCTTCCAATCAGTTCAAGACTGTGATTCTTATCACTTTGTAAGACAGTGTGTCTTCTTGTAGGCAGTGAGCCTCTTGTGAGCAGTGTGCTCGGGCAGTGAGCCCTAATTGGCAAGTGCCATTTTTGTAATTTCCTATTCTTCTAACAGAGAATAATTCTTGGGTTAATCACCCCGTGGTTTTCTTCCTTAACAGGGTTTCCACGTCAAAAATACTGTGTCATGTGTTTCTTATTTCATGGTTAATGTTTTGTGTTTGATTTTATGCTGCTTCAATTAAAAGGAAAGTTCAATAAGGGAAATAATTAGGATAACTGATTCACCCCCCCCTCTCAGTTATCAACAACAACATGCTTCCATAATCTTCTAGAGATCTCTGCAATCATTGGGATCAACCAGGTCAGCCAAGACTGGTTACACGCTATGTTATCTGGGAGAAATCTTCACACACCATCTCAATTTCTTAACGCAGACCAAAGTCTAGATAGGAACATGATTAGGAGACATCCACAAGCATGCTATAATCATCAGGAGCAACCGCACGAGTCTTAACCACTTTATCCATAGAAATCTTCTCGCCGAAGTACATGAACTTTACTGTCTTCAATTGTCATAAAAGAAAGATAGCTTGCGGACCACCAAACCATGAACCATTGCAACTGTAGGCACTTATCATCATCCTAGACTTCCCTCTAGAACTACAGAGAAAAATACGTTACTACGGAGGTATGCGGAGCCAAATACTATCTTCCTATCTCAACTGGACTTACAGAAAAAGAAGGCTTCACTCTGGTGAACACAACTCACTCAGATCTTCATGCAGATGACTCAGATCTGAAATGTAGCATCCTCAGACATACCTCTAACTTAATTCCAATCCACAGACCACAATCTTCAAGAAGGAATAAATGCAGAGCAGTTTACCAGACTGTTCTTCAGCATACAACTCACTGTCTGTACTACACTTCTCTGTAACTCACTTGTTTTTTCTGGAGAGGCTAATTTTCTCAATATCCTCAACATACAAGTCTTCTAAACAAGTAATAGAATAAGATATAGTTGACACCAATGACAACAAGGATATGTTGACATCAATGACAACACCGATTAGGCACATACTTGCAACAATCTCCCCCTTTGTCATTGATGGCAACATATGATGTGAAAAAATACAACTGACATCAAGACAAGATTCTCCCCCTTTCTCTTTACACACTTGCACTTCTTTCTTTCTTCAAAATTCTCCCCCTTTCTTTTACACATCTACACTCTAAGTTTTTCACATGACTTCTCCCCCCTTTGACATCAATGGCAAAGGGCACATACTTGTTCTCTTCTGCTCTGATCAAATCTCTCTTCTAAACTTTCTGACTACCCCCCCTTATAAGTAGCCCTAAAAAGCATCAATCTGGACCTTTGAACACCTCCGGAGTGATGCGCTATTGTGCATCTTAGTGTAGAGCAGGCTGGGTGATAACCCCTAATGTTTCTCTGAGATACTCAAAAGTATCCTTAGGTAGAGGCTTGGTAAAAATGTCTGCAATGTGATCCTTGGTAGAAACATACTCCAATTTCACTTTATTCTCTATCAACTTTTCTCTCAAAAAATGATACCTAATGGATATGTTCTTTGTTCTTGAATGCATCACTAGATTCTTTGATATGTTGATGGCACTTGTATTGTCACAAAAGATTGTAATTGGATCTTCATACACAACTCTGATGTCCTTCAATGTCTGCTTCATCCATAACACTTGAGTGCAATTACATACTGTTGCAATGTATTCTGCTTCTGCAGTAGATAGGGATATTGAATCCTGTTTCTTGCTCAACGAAGATACTAATCTTTTTCCCAAGAAGAATGCACCTCCACTTGTGGTTTTTCTGTCATCCACATCTCTGGCCCAATCTACATCAGTATATGCAATGAGAACAAAGTCACTATCCCTGGGGTACCACAAACCATTATCTATTGTACCTTTTAAATATCTCAGAGTTCTCTTGACTACCATCACATGTGATTCCTTGGGTTCTACCTGAAATCTTGCCACAAGACACACTACATGCATTATGTTAGGTTTGCTTTGAGTCAGATAAAGTAATCCTCCAATCATAGATCTATACTTTTCTAGTCTACCAATGGTGAGTTATCATCTTTTCTCAACTTACAACCAGTTATCATAGGTGTGCATACTGGTTTAGAGTCTTCCATCCCAAATTTCTTTAACAACTCTTTCACATACTTAGATTAAGAAATGAAGATACCCTTATCTGATTGACTTATTTGTAGACCTAAAAAGAAGTTCATCTCCCCAAACATGGACATTTCAAATTCACTTTGCATTTCTCCAGCAAAAACTAAGCACATACCTTCATTGCCTCCAAAAATAATGTCATCAACAAAAATTGCAACAATCAAGGTTTGTTCATCATTGATCTTGAAGTAGAGATTACTATCTGTCATACCTTTACTAAACCCTATATGTATTAGGTACCTGTCCAACCATGCATACCATGCCCTGGGAGTTTGTTTTAATCCATACAATGCTTTCTTCAATCTGCATACCATGTCCCCTTGCTCTGATGGCTGAAATCCTTTCAGTTGTTCAATAGAGACTTCCTCTTCCAACTCTCCATTTAAGAAGGCAGACTTTGATAAACCTTAAAATATTTGTATGCTACAAAAGCCAGAACCATCCTTATTGTTTCAATCCTTGCTACTGAAGAAAAAGTTTCTTTAAAGTCTATTCTTTCAACTTGAGCATATCCTTTGCATACTAATCTTGCTTTGTTTCTTACCACTTCACTATTCTCACTCAATTTAATCTTTGATCTGCTCATCTACAATTCCTTTTATCTGTCAATGCACCTTTGATCTTCTTACCCAAGAACTGGTCTTCAGTGTGATACTTATGAAACACATATAATGATCTTCAACTACGAAGGCATACTGATCCAATTTCTGTTAGTTTATATTTTTCCCATATTTTTGTCATTTTGGGCTTCCGGACCAGAATCCTTTTGTGTCTTGATCTACAGAGTTCCTTTCAAGCAGTCTGCCATCATATCTTTGTGCCAAATCTCAGCACTGATTATCTGGCTGGGGGATTTAAAAATTCTCAATACAGTTCCCCCTGAGCCATGACTCACAATCTACTTCTCAGAGGAAGTAGCTACTCCGAAGCCTGGAATAGACTCATCTCTTCCTTCATTTGTTTTTTTCCTGACCCAAACCTTGTTCATTTCTTCCTTGACTTCTGCCAGATCAATCTTTTCCACTGAATTCTTCAATTCTTCTTGATTATCCTTCTTCATGTTCTTACTTCTGCAAGATCTTGCAACATGTCCAGGTTTGTTGCAATTAAAGCACATAGTATTTTTCTGACCATTCATCCTTGACCTGCATAAGTTAGCTTTTTGCCCAAATTTATTGCATATATAACAATAGCCACTGAAGCATTCCATTTTCCCATTTGTCCCATAGCATTTTCTCACTTGGCTTCTACACTCATTTGCTCTATGTCCCATTTTGTGGCAAGCATCGCATCTAATGGAATTCTGACTAGAGAAGGATGGGATATTTCGATTCACCCTATTTCTACACCAATTAGCCTTTTAACCAAATTTGTTACATAAATGGCAGTGACCATTGAAAGAAGAGTACCTTTGAGTGTTTGGCTGTCTAATTGATAGTCTTCTACTTCTTTGATTTTGAGTCCGTCTGATCTTATCCTCTTCCTGACTTGTTCTGAATCCTTTGTCTTTTCCAAATGTTATGCCTTCTCTATCATCTTTCTGTTTTGCTATTAGCTTATCATACCTGATAGCACTCACACTAAATTGATCTCTTTGAGCCTGTACATGTTTCAGATCAGATTTCAAGTCTTCAACCTCTTCTTCAAGCTTCATGCAGTCTTTAATTTGTCTTTCAGACAATTTTCAATCTTTGTCTTTTCTTCAATGTTCTCTTTTAGAGTTTGCTGTAACTGCCTGATTTGCCTTCTTAAATCTTCTTTCAAATCCATGTCTTCATCTGCAGTTCTTGAGCTGTCTTTGTCAATACTAGCAATTAAGCACATATTCATTTGATTCACAGTAGCTTTGTGATCTTCCATATCGCATTCAGTGGTCTGGGAACCTTCTTGTTTTTCTATTTGCAAACCCTTGTTGGTTGGGACTAAATTCTCCTGGATGTTTTCAATAACCTTGACATTTGTACTTTCCACGATCCTTCCCAATCTATTTTTGTAACACTGGTAGGCTCTGGTCCAGGATGAGTATCTAAGAAAAATGCCTTCCTCATACTTAGCATTGTCCTTTTCAATTCTGATGACGCACTTGCTTCCAAAGATTTTGAAATATTTCACAGTGGGTATTGGTCCACACCATAACTCAGCAGGGATCTTTCCTTCTTTGGTTGTTACCTGAACTTTGTTTAATGCATAAACAGTGGTTTGTATTGCCTCCTTCCAAAATACACCTGGTAATTTTGCTTCTTCCATCATTAATTTTGCATTCTCCTGAATAGTTCTACTTGCTTCTTCCACTATTTTAATTTTGGCAGAGAGCTATTTTTCTATCCCATAGGTTTCACAAAATATACTGAAATCATTTGAGAAATGTTCTTCTTCTTTCCCAATTCTTAGGCCTTTGATGTTCATGCCTAGCTCATTTTTAAGGGTTTCTTTACAAATTTTGAGTGCCTCCAGAATCTCTGATTTATCTTTTAAAAAGCTGACCCAAGTCATTCTATAAAAGTCATCAATGAAAAACATAAAGTACCTTTGACCAAGGAGGCTTGGTAATCTTGTAGGACCACAAAAGTTTGTATGGATTAATTCCAATCATTCAGTAGAGGATCATTCTTTATATTTCCATTCTTTCCTTGACAATCTTTGACATTTCCTGCAACTGATGTTGCTTGAGTAATCAATCTCTGGTAGATCCTTCACAATTTGAACTAAGTTTGTTAAGTCATCAAGATTTGTATGACAAAGTCTTCTATGCCAAACCCAGCTTTCATTTGTCTGAGATGTGTATCCAAGAAAGTCACCTTTTCTGAGATGATAGAGGTTCTTTTCAATTCTTCTTACAATTGCTATTGTAGCTCCAGATTTTTCTTTTATTTCAAGAGAGTCATTCTCAAATACAAACTTGAATGCCTTCCTGCATAACTGTTTGATGCTTAAGAGATTTTGTTTCAAGCCTTTTACATAAAGAACATCTTCAGAAATTTGTCTGTTGCCAAAATTTGTCGACCCTATTCCATAGACTTCAGCAGTGCAGTCATCTCTGAACCTGACTAGCCCTTCATTGTATTCTTCTAGACTAACAAACTTACTTTTGTCACCAGTCATATGGTTTGAGCAACTACTATCAATAACCTAACAATCTTCATCATTGGTACAAGCTTCAAACCAACTTCGATGGTTGTCATTTTTTTCTTTGTGAATCACTTCCTTGGACAATTTGCTCTTGATATCTCTTTATGAGCATTCAGTTATATCGGAGAGTATTTGCTTTCCTTTTGTTTCCATTCGGATCTCCCTTGAGTTGTTAGACTCTTTCCAAAGGGACTTGGCTTTGATACCAATTGTTGATATGCACCAGACAATTAAGAGGGGGGTGAATCAGTTGTCACAAAAACTTAAACACTTTCTGCAATTTAAACATTCAATGCTTATCCACAATTCTTATGATTTAACCATGAGTGTATGAAATCAAAAACTTAACCACAACTACAACATCAAACACAAGAGACACCAGATTTACGTGGAAAACCCCAAGGTGGGGAAAAACCACAGAGAGGATTAACTCTCAATATATATTGCAATCTTGAAATAGTGATGTTTAGGCTTGGTCACTCCATGAGCCTAAACATATTGGCTTATTGCCATGAAGAACAACTAGGTCTAGTAGACTCACTGCCTCAACCCTAAACCTAGCAAGATTACAATAAGGGCTGTTAAACCCTGAGGGCTATTAAACCCTACTGGTGGCTTACTGCTAGACTCACTGCCATGATCAACACCTTTCTTTATTTGCAACTAAAGTATAAGAATTTCCCTGCTCTGCTCTTTCTCTTTTCTTCTCTTCCTCTTCCTTCCATGTCACAAAACGCTTCCACAATCTTCTAGAGATCTCCGCAATCACTGTGATCAACAGGTCGGCCAAGACTGGTTACACGCTACGTTATCTAGGAGAAATCTTCACACACCATCTCCATTTCTTAACATGGACCAAAGTCCAGATAGGAACATGATTAGGAGACATCCAAAAGCACACTATAATCATCAGGAGCAACCGCATGAGCCTTAACCAATTTATCCATAGAAACCTTCTCACCAGAGTACATGAACTTTACTGTCTTCAACTATCATAAAAGAAAGATAGCTTGTAGACCACCAAACCATGAACCATTGCAACTGTAGGCACTTATCATCATCCTAGACTTCCCTCTAGAACTGCAGAGCAAAATACTTTACTACGGAGGAATGTGGAGCCAAATACTATCTTCCTGTCTCAACTGGACTTATAGAAAAATCAGGCTTCACTCTGGTGAACACAACTCACTTAGATCTTCATACGAATGACTCAGACCTGAAATGTAGCATCCTTAGACATACCTCTAACTTACTTCCAATCCACAGACCGCAATCTTCAAGAAGGAATAAATGCGAAGTAATTTACCGAACTATTCTTCAGCATACAACTCACTGTCTGTATTGCACTTCTCTGTAACTCACTTGTTTTTTTCGGAGAGGCTAATTTTCTCTATATCCTTAACATACATGTCTTCTAAACATGTAATAGAATAAGATATAGTTGACACTAATGACAACAAGGATATATGTTGACATTAATGACAACACTGATTAGGCACATACTTGCAACATTAACAACAATCAATGACTAAATAAGTGACTAGATTACAACAATCAATGACTAAATCAACGATTAAATATACTACCAAATCGATCAATCAAAACAATCAATAAATGACTAAAAATGGTTTAGTCATCAATTTGGTCATGTTATAAATGACTAGCAATAAACTACTAATGCTCACGTGACCATGTTTGGTCATTTATAAGCAATTTTTAGTAGTTTTTACAGTCATATATTGTTCTTTCTCTACTAGTGAACCTATTTTTTAGTGAGAATGATTTGCACCAGTGAGGCATATATTGTATCTAGTGAGGATTTTCCAGTGAGGCATATATTTTATCCAGTGAGGATTTGCCAGTGAGGCTCAATAAAATCTATTTGCATAGTGATTTTTTACCCTTCTAGGGTTTTCCACTCAAAATACTGGTGTCATCTCTTTTCTTGATGTTGTGTCACATGGTGTTTGACTAGTTCATCTTTGATTATAACGTTATGTTCAGTTTTACTTGCTATGATAATTCACTCAATATCCAATATTGTCTATGATGATTGAAGTGTCCTAGATTTCTTTGCATTATAACCAAGTGTGTTGATAAATAAAAAAGATTGATTGATCATTAGACCACTGATTCACCCCCCTCTCAGTGGTCCTTTACTCCAACACTTTCACCTTTCTTAAATCCCAAGCCTTTTTTATCATCAGAACTCTTCTGACTGGAAAGTATTCTGTCAAGTTGGGTAGTACTTTGAATTTTTCTTCTTGACTCCAAGCATGTTTCAGATCAGCTTTTAGATCCACAACTTCTTGTTCAAGCTTTGTGTAGTCTTCAGTTTTTCTTTTTACGAACTGATTTAGGTCTTCTTTTGCTTTTTCTCTTTTTACAACTTCCACTTTTAGATTACTCAAGTTGTCTTCTGCAGATATCAATTGTTCACTAACCTCCTTGTATTTTTCCTTGAACGTCTTGACTTGCTCCCTTAATTTCTTTATGCACTCATCTGCTTCCTTGACATTATCTTTAAAATCCCTGTTTTCTATTTCAACCTTTTCAAGATCTGCTAGTGCAAGTTTGAGTTCTTCTTCATTGACAAGTGTGTATTCTTCTTCAGTCTTAGTTGCATCAATTTATTCAGAAGGAGTGGGACATTTTTTACCTGCCATGTGTTCAGTCTCCAAGATCTTCCACAAGCTATTAGACTTCTTCTGAGGAACCAGGCTTTGATACCAATTGTTTTACACCCAATGTACTAAGAGGGGGGGGGGTGAATCGGTACATTATTAAACTTCTTGTTTATTAAACTAGTAGTCCATTTGCAACATGAAATAACAAAGCAAATTAAACACAGAAGAAACAACCACAAACCATCACACATGTACACCAGGATTTTTACGTGGAAAACCCAAAACTGGGAAAACCACGGTGAGTGTTAGCTCACAATATATTATGTAGGAACAATACCAAATTACAATAAAGGCTCACTGCCCAAAAGAAGTGGTCATTGCAAAAAGACTCATTGCCTAGAGAAAGAAAGAAGAAAGGAAATGGCTCACTGCTAGGTTGAATTTCTTAGATTGCATCTACACATGCATGGATGCATCTCCAATGAATGCTCAAAATACTATCTCAAAACTCTTCATCTTGACTGCTCTGTTTCACTACTCTTATTTTACTTGAACAAGATGTCTCTTCTTCTGCTCTTGTCACCTGCTCTGCACTACATATGTTTCGCACATTCACATTCACAACTCATACCCTAAATTTGTCAAATTCAATCCACTATATATATCTGCAAAATACAAAATCTTCATATTAGGTCAGCGTAATAAAGTGTACAGTGTAGTCATGCATTATATACTCTGTCAGCCAAATTCATTCTCCAAAGTCTATACCGGACCCAAATAATATTTGAAATAACTTCACACATGTTGGCCTCAACCGTTTCACCACTTAGGATTAAGTTCTAAACACCAAAACTTACCGGACACACATTATACTGTCATCTCGGCCTTAACCACAGACAGTTCACTGGTTCAGTTCAATTGTCAGAAAACATCTTCCACTGCAGACCACAATACTTGCTTAAATCCATATCAGAGATACTTCACATATCATAGATCATACCTCCAGAACTGCAAACCAAAATATCCTTTTGCGGTAGAATGCGGACCACTGGAACACATGCTTTGTTACAGTCAAACTATACCATATCAAGTAGCTATACTTAGGTATTCATAACTGACTCTCTAGTGGAACTCAGAACTTGCAACTCTAGATTTAGATACTTCATAATTTCACAACAGGATATGCCATAGTGGAGGAATGTGGACCAATTCAGTTGTGTGTTCTGTTATGATTTCCTCTATTCTCTGCACTACCAGACTTGGACTTATTGAAGATAGTCTTCCGGTACTCATCAAGGACTAAAATCTTAGACAAGTGATCAACTGGGGACTATGAACAACACACTTGAATCACATGATATGATCTTCTACTGTAGACCAATATCAGTGCAAATACTATCTCCTTGTCGTTGCTTTAGTATACTACCAACACTTAACCTAAACTGGCTAAGTATTCTTCTCCGGACCAAAACTTTTGTTCCAATCTTGTTCCTTTGCTTGTTGCCATCAATGACAATATCTTCAGACATCATACACAAATTACCAACAAATACAATCTCTATATGAGATTTACCTTAAGAAACCAAAGGGTTTCATCCTTTGATTTTGGCATCCAAGGGGTTTCATCCTTAAATTAAAATAAATGAACACAACTGCTCATGCAATTTTGGCAGAGTTTCGGTATGATAAAAATGAGATGCTAAAATAAAGAAACTACTTACATTTTATAGATGTTGAAGGCCTAACTTGGGTGCTCAAATTCCAATGCCCCTCTTCACTAGAAAATAATAATTTTATTAATGGTACCTGCAAAGAAGTTGGGTCCACATATAGGGGAAGCATTGGGAAAAAATATCGACAGGAACATGTACCTATTTAAAAAAAAAAGTACCTATTTAGGGATGAGGTCTTGAGCTTAAACATGAACCTAATCAAAATGGGTACCCATTACAGTTCAGGCTCCCGGCCTAAATAGGAACCCGTTTCTAAACGGGGCCCCATTTTGCAAAAGTATTTATATTTGTAAAAAATGGTCTGCGATCTCATTTTTTTTCCCAACAACGACAGTGAGAGTAGTAGTCCAACGACAAACAAGAATGTGAACCTGACTGTTGACCTCCTGCCACCACCATTTTCCACCTGCCACCTCCTCCCACTAGACTCTTAGTTCCTGAAGACTTCTAAGTAGGTTTCTCAGATTTTTATGTATTTTTTATTGTTTTAGGGTTTAGGGTAATGAAACTGTTTTTACTAAAAATTTGATGTAAATTTACCTAGTTTTTTATGTAGTTTGATGGTTTATTGATAGCATTTTGGGTTTGATGCAAATTTAGTGTTCAACATGTAAATTTAGGGTTTAATGTACAAATTTAACATTTTGGGTTTAATTTAAATTTAGGGTTTAATGTAAATTAAAAATATTATATTTAAATAACCACATGTATGATAACAATATAGATTAGTGAACGTAGAGTTGAAATTCTAGTTGAAGTCAATGATCAATAACCAGACCAAGTATATACCTTAAAAACTTTACATCTTAAAACCTAGAAAACTGAAACCCTACCAAGAATTTAATGATGACCCCCCTTGACAAGGAAAGGTCCCATGTTGGCATGTTAGATTTATAATTTTGTCCTTTGATAAGTGAATTAGTTTACATTGAAACAGACTAAAAATAGTAGTCTTACAAAGATCCATTTAGACTCTCTCCACTAGTCTCTCTCCAAAACTAGTCTCTCTCCAAGTTCGCCCCCCCCTCTTTCTCATGTTGGCATTTTAGATTTACAATTTTGTCCTTCGACAAGTGAATTAGTTTACATCAATGGACTAAAAAAGACTACTCTTACAAATCAAGGACTAACCTTACCTCTCTCTCTCTACCTACTCCCACCCTCTCTATCTCTCTACCTACCTCTCTCTCCCTCCCTCCTCCTACCCCCTCTCTGTCTCTACATCTCCCTCCCTCCTTCCTTCTCTACCCTTGGAGTTGTATTTAAAAGGGTAACCTTAATTCATTCTTATACACAGGTTCTAGATTTAAAATTTTGACATGTAAGGGGATCTCATAGGTAAATCATTCAAGCACTTAATTAGAGAATTTATAATAAACTACATTGTTTAGATTCCATCATCATATAGGGCATCCCCTACATGTTTACTTGTTATCTTTGATCATAATTTACAAAATTCCATTAAATTGGTATCCTTAAGGGTTTGACCAAAGGCCCATACGTTCTTGGCCATTGGAAAACTATCAACCACATAGCCAAGTCTTTATACAATAATAGGTTCAAACATCCACTTTAAAGGTTAAAGACATGAACATTCTTGAACATCTTCTTCTTTATTTTGGATTTAGAGACTAAAAAAATTCAGTTTTTGTAAACAATGAGACCATCCACCACTTTAAATCTATCATCTCTCACATTCCCATAAAGGAGGTTAGTGGAAAATATGTTCTTAACATATTCTTCCATAATAGAGGTTTCCCAATAAGTAGAAATAATAGTGATAGAACATATAGTAAGAATCCTAGAAAGAGCATCAATAACTACATTATTTTTTCCCTTCATGTACTCGATGTTGAAATCATAATCTTGGAGATTACTCACCCAATTTTTTCCTGTAATTCAAGTCATGTTGGATAAGGAAGAACTTCTAGCTATTATGCTCTGTCTTCACCACAAATCTCCCACAAATTAGATATTGTCTAAACTTTGCCAAGGCATGCATGATGGAAAACATCTCTTTGTCATACATGGAGAATCCTTTTTCTAATTCTCTCAACTTCCTACCTTTAAATGCTATGGGATGCCTCTTCTATACTAATACAACTCCAATTCCTTCTCTCGAAGCATCACATTCTACAATAAATGGAAGTGATAAATCTAGAATAGTAAGTACAAGACATGATCTCATTACCTCCTTAAGCTTATCAAAAGATTCTTGTGGTAATTCTATCCATGCAAAAGCTCCTTTCTTGGTAATATTTGGGAAGAACATTGCTCTTGCATACATTTAAATGAACATGACTTAGCTGTTGTTATATGGAGTCTAATTAGACTCAGAGGTTAAATTTTCTCCACTTTTATCAGTGCGGTTTCCCCCCAAATCATTTAATGGGGGAATCGGAAGGGGGGCGGAGCCCCTCTTGTGGGGCCTAGGGCCGGAGCCCACGGTGGGGGTCTGGGGGCTTGGGGGTAGCACCCTTGAAGAAAAAATTTCCTATTATTGTATAAAGGCGTCGGGAGTTATTTTTTTCTATTGACCGACATAAAAACCCTATTTTTTGTAACCATCATAAGTTTTGATAAAACGACTAAGGGTTAGAGTTTTCCGTTGATATTGTATTGTAGCATTTGTAACAGTATTGAGTTGCAAGGATTACTAGTTGTAATCAGTTCAATTTGTTGGATAATAATATTGGACTCTTTGTTGGTGGATGTAGCCCGAGTTTGGGTGAACCATGTTAAAAATTGTCTCTCGCTGTTATTATTTCTGTGTATTTTCATTCCTTTATTTAATCTTTATTTGCATTTAATTGATATCTTTTGCATGCAATTCCTAACAAGTGGTATCAGAGCGGGTTGTGTTCAATTATTGTCTATAGAAAGGGTCTCACAGTTGAGTGGGAGTCTCACAATTAAGTGGGAGCAATGGTAGACGAGGGTAAATTGAAGGAAGATAAATTTATTAGGCAGAACTATTAGTTATGGAAGATGTAGATGGAGGATTATCTCTATCAGAAGGATTTATGGAGGCAGTTGGAAAAAAGCCAAGAAATCGGCAGCAGTGACTGATGAGGATTGGGATCTTCTAGATAGAAAGGCATTGGGAACCATTCAGTTGTGCTTGGAACCATTTGTGGAATTCAATATAACAAAAGCGAAGACAATAGATGAACTGATGAAAGCTTTAGCAAAATTGTATGAAAAACCCTTAGCCTTAATTAAGGTATTTTTCATGAAGCATTTGTTTAATCTGAAAATGATTGAAGGTGGATATATGACAGATCATTTAAATGAGTTTAATATGATTACTAGTCAGTTAACTTCTGTAAAAGTAAAATTTGATGAAGAGGTGAGGGCTCTCTTGGTTTTATGTTCTTTGCCTGAAAGCTGGAATAGCTTGGTAATGGCTATAAGTAACTCTGTCTCTGGTTCAAATACTTTGAAATTTGATGATGTTGTTGGTGTTATCCTTAGCGAGGAAATGCGATGGAAAAGCTCAGGAGGGTCCACATCAGGTAGTGTTTTGAATGCAGAAAGCAGGGGGAGATCAAAGGAGATAGGAAAAGGTTCTGGAGGTCATGGGAAGTCACGAGGAAAATAAAAGGATAAGAGGTCCCAATCCAAAGGACAGAAGGATTGTTGGTACTGTGGGAAACCAGGTCATCTAAAGAAAGATTGCTGGTCTCAAAAGAATAAAGGAGACAAACAAGAACATAATAAGGAGGCAAATGTGGTAAGTAATAAATCTAAAGATGATGCTTTGATTCTTTCCATAGATAATGTTGATGATTCATGGGTTTTAGATTTAGGGGCCTCATTTCATTATACACCCCATAGAAGTTATTTTTTTGATTATGTCCGGGATTTTGGGCTGGTTTATTTGGGAGATAAAGAACCCTGTCAGATTGTTGGAAAGGGAAGAATTAAGATTAAGTTACAGAACAAGAATCATTGGCTACTACAAGAGGTGAGGCACGTTCCAAGGTTGAGTAGGAATTTAATTTCAGCAGGATAGCTAGGTGATGAAGGTTACATAGTTACTTTCAGTGATAAAAATTGGAAGGTTTCAAGAGGTGCCTTAATAGTAGCAAAATGTGTGAAAGTAGGCACCTTATATCTTTGTACAGGTCATATTATTCCTTCTACTTTAGTTGCTGTAGAGAAAAAATAAATAGGTTCAAGAACAGTTGCTGTGGGTTCGCAGGAAGAGATTAAAATAGTTTTTGTAAGTTCTGAGACAACACTGTGGCATAACAGACTTTGGCATAACAGACTTGGGCATATGAGTGAAAAAAGTCTGAAGGTACTTCATTCTAAGAAAATTTTACCATGTCTCAAATGTATTAATATGGATTTTTGTGAAAGTTGTGTGTATGGCAAACAAAAGAGAGATAGTTTTCTCAAGGATGGGAAGCAAAAGAAAGATGAAAAGTTAGAGCTTGTGCATACAGATGTATGGGGACCGGCTCAGATATCTTCTCTTTGTGGCTCTCGGTATTATGTTACATTCATAGATGATGCAACTATGAAGGTTTGGATTTATTTCCTTAGGTAGAAAACTGATGTATTTGAAATATTTAAGAAATAGAGAAGCTTGGTTGAGAATGAGATGAGTAAAAGATTAAAATGTCTCAGATATGATAATGGTGGTGAGTATTGCAGCAAAGAATTTGAGGATTATTGTTCCTCTAATGGAATTTGTAGGCAGAAAACTATTCCAGAGACTCCACAAGAAAATGGAGTGGCTGAGTGCATGAATAGGACAATAATGGAGCATGCAAGGAGCATGAGATTGCATGCTGGGCTACCTTTAACATGTGGGTAGAGGCTGTTAATACCATTATATATTTAAATAATAGAGGTCCTTCAGTTCGTTTGGGCTATGGTATTCCATAGGAAGCATGGACATGTAAGAAGGTGAGTTACTCTTTTCTCAAAACCTTCGAATGTGAAGCATTTGCACATGTAGATTCTAAAAATAGAACCAAGCTGAATGAAAATTAAAAAAGTGTATCTTTGTTGGATATGGCATTGATGAATTTAGTTATAGGCTTTGGGATGTTGAAAATCTAAAAATTGTGAGAAGCATGGATGTTATATTTAATGAGGTGTTGTACAAAGATCAGTTGCAACAACATGAGAAGAAAGAAAAGGATTATGTGGTGCTGGATGATACTCCAGATAGTGATGTTCTAGTGGTTCCTCATGCTTTGCAACAACAACAAGAAATATGACAAACTCCAGTGAATGTTAGACAGTCAACAAGGCTATGTAGACCTCCTAAAAGGTTTTCTCCCTCTTTGTATTCTATTTTGTTAATAGATGCTGGTGAACTGGAAGGGTATGATGAAGCTATGCAGGTGGATACAAAGGTTCAGTGGGAGCTTGCAATAAAAGAAGAAATGGACTCCTTGCTGAAAAATTAGACTTGGAAATTATGTAAGTTGCCTGTAGGTAAAAAGCCTTTACCAAACAAATGGGTTTATAGGCTAAAAGAGGAAGATGGAGGTAAGAAAAAATTTAAAGCCAGGTTAGTTGTAAAAGGATTTGTATAGAAAAAGGGCATTGATTTTGATGAGATTTTTTCTCCGGTTGTTAAGATGACTTCTATTCATACTATTTTAAGTATTGTGGCTGTTGAAAATTTGCATTTGAAATAGCTAGATGTGAAAATTGCCTTTCTCCATGGTGATTTGGAGGAGGAGATATATATGGAACATCCCTAAGGATTTGAGGTCAACGATAAGGAGAAATTAGTGTGCAGATTGAAGAAGAGCTTATATGGCTTGAAATAAGAACCTCAACAATGGTATTTGAAATTTGATAGTTTTATGGCTGAGCAAGGGTATAGTTGGTGTAATTCTGACCATTGTGTTTGATAGCTACTATATTTTATGTTTATATGTTGATGACATGCTTGTAGCAGGGTCTAACATGGATCACATAAGAGAGTTAAAAAATCAGCTAGCACAATCATTTGCTATGAAGGATTTGGGGGCAGCAAAATAATTCCTTTGTATGAAAATTTGGAGATAGGAAGAACAAAAAAGTGACTCTATCTCAGTCTAATTATGTTGAAAAGGTGTTGCAGAGATTCCATATGGAGAATGCAAAAGTTGTTAGCACACCTTTTTTCTAGTCATTTGAAATTGACTAAGGAGATGTGTCGTAAGACACAAGAGGAGGAAGAAAAATGTCCAAGGTACCATATGCTTCAGCTGTAGGAAGTTTAATGTATGCCATGGTATGCATGAGGCTGGATATTGCACATGCTATAGGAGTCATAAGCAGGTATATGAGTAATCTTGGATTGGAGCATTGGAATGCGGTAAAATGGATTCTCAGATATTTGAGAGGTACATCCACTAAACTCTTATGTTTTGGGGGCTCTAATACTGATTTAGCAGGCTACGTGGACTTAGATTTGATAGGGGATATTGATACCAGATGGAGTACTATAGGTTATGTCTTTACTGTATGTGGGACAACAATGAGTTGGATCTCCAGGTTGCAAAAGGTGGTTTCTTTATCCACCACGGAGGTAGAGTATGTAGCTGCAACAGAGGCAAGCAAGGAGATGATATGGCTGCAATCTTTTATGGAAGAATTAGGCAAACAACAAGATAACAATTATTTGTTTACAGACAACCAGAGTGCCATACATCTTGCAAAGAATTCTTCCTTACATTCAAAGACTAAACACATATAGGTAAGGTATCACTTCATCCAGTTGGTGTTGGATGATGGATAGTTATGGCTAGAAAAGATACATACAGATGACAATCTAGTAGATATGTTTACGGAGGCAGTGACAAGGGAGAAGTTGAGCTCCTCTTCAGCTTCGGTTGGTCTTCAAGACTGAAAATAATAAAATTAGAACAATAGGGTCCAGGGTGCTTATTTCTAGTGGGAGCTACAGGGTCAACAGTGTTATGATCAGTCTCTAAGTGAGAGATGATATGGTGTGGAGTTTGATCAGTCTCCAAGTGGGAGATTGTTGTTATATGGAGCCTAATAAGACTCGGAGGTTAAATTTTCCCCACTTTTATCGATGCGGTTTCCCCCCAAATCATTTAATGGGGGAATTGGAAGGGGGGCGGAGCCCCTCTTGTGGGGCCTGAGGGGATGACCCCCCCAGCGGGAGATTGGGGGCGGAGCCCATAGTGGGGTTTGTGGGTTGTTGGGGGTTCAGGGGCATCGCCCCTGAAGAAAAAATTGCCTATTATTGTATAAAGGCGTCGGGAGTTATTTTTTTTCTATTGGCCGACATAAAAAGCCTATTTTTTGTAACCAACATAAGTCTTGATAAAACAACTAAGGATTAGGGTTTTCTGTTGATATTGTATTGTAGCATTTACAATGGTATTAAGTTGCAAAGATTGCTGGTTGTAATCGTTTCGATTTGCTGGATAATAATATTGGACTCTCTGTTGGTGGATGTAGCCCGAGTTTGGGTGAACCATGTTAAAAATTGTCTCTTGCTGTTATTATTTCTGTGTATTTGCATTCCTCTGTTTAATCTTTATTTGTATTTAATTGATATCTTCTACATACAATTCATAACATTAGCAATGTTGAAACCTATTATCCCCAACCAAGTGTAAATATACAAATAGTATCTTACGAAATTTTGGTGTGATTTTATTTTTATTTGTTTGTTTGCTCTTGCTTTTTGTGAATAATGTTTTGTGTTCTCTTATTGGGAGAACACTTTAAAATTTAGTATTCCCATGCCCTCCCACCTCTTAGTTTTAGTTTTATTCTTTTGAGGTTTCTCTCAATTGTGTAATGGTTTCCCCTCCTAATTTTCATGCTTCTTGGATAATTTTGCTAAATAATATAATAAATGGGTACTTTGTTAAGAAATAGCTTTATGTATTTAAATCTAGATTATTTAGTGTAGTAAGATTATAAATAAACTAATTTAAATAAATTGGACTTATTACCCAAAAATTAAACTAAGATGATGGTCTATTTTTTTCTATTTAAACTAGAGTAGGAATACAAATAGTGCAAATAATTTAGATTTGTTCCCCACAATCTAGATTAGGAATAGTATGTGTGTATGTAAAATAATTTAGATTAATAATGGATATTTTGAATAATTTGGGCTTATTTCAAATTATTTATTAAATCTAGATTAGTAATAAGTCCATATTATTTGAAATAGTTCATATAAATAGTTTAAAGTTATTTTCTAGTTTATGTTAGTCAAAATTAGTTGCATTTCACTTACTTTGGATTTACAAACATACCCTTAAATCAAAATATTTTCATACACGTATTACTTAACTTTCTAGTTTGGTGGGTGACATGCTATGTTTAGGTTATCAGAATGAGTCCTAAGAGTTTGACCTTCTATGTGCCATAGTGGTCCTCAACCCAAAACAAGCTTTTCATGCTTATGCATTGAGAAAATAAAAGAATATAAAAAAGAAAGATTGAGAGAGAAAAAAGAAAATAAAAGAGAAAAAAAAATGAAAACTCAACCCTTGGGTGATTCAGTTATCTGTACTGGGGCTATATATGTCTAACTAGAAACAAAGCTATGTCTAGAGTTAGACCAAAGGAGTCTCTATTAGGGCTATGGATGTTTGGCTAGTAGTGTAGTAATACCTGACAATTAGTTATATATCTACCCATACATATCATTTATAGACCACTGTTTGATTAGGGTTTGAAAATTAGTTGGTATTTATTATTTCTTCTCCATAGTGTTAATTTTTAAAAACTTTGGGAGGAATAATAAATGCACACCTACACACAACACACAACTTAGTCAAATGGTGTTGAGCAAACCATTACACAAGGTCTTTTTTTGCTAATTTTGGATAATATTTGTTTCAAAATAATTTTAACTATTTAGGGTTTTGTGGAAACTAGAGATTTTGGTTTATAATTGCTCATGAGCATTTCCTAGTAGAGTTTCCATGTATTGTTACATGCACTACATGCCCTAGTTCTACTCAACTAGGAACCACTTTTTAGTTTTCTTTTGTTGCACTTAATTCTACTTTGTGTTTGGCCTTTTTGGTTCTTCATATTCTTGGATAGAAAATAAGTTTTTTAATTTTCAAATTCTTTCACATTTCATTATCTTCCAACATCTAAAGGCATTGTTGGGACCTCCACAACATGCCCATATCCTTCTAGAATTGGGGACCCCTAGTTTTTGATTTTATTTTAATTTTGACTCCAAGTTCTATTAAATTAATGCCTTAGTAGTTAGTTGAAGAGGTCTTTTGTCATTTTCAAGCCATTTGGTCTCTCTTTTCAAGGTTCCTTATATGCGGTTTAAGTGTGAGAGAATGCATGCCAGAGTGATTAGGTTTAAGTGTCTAAGTTTCGTTTGAATTAGTAAGGAACACAAATTTTGGGCTGGGTTAAAAAATTTTAAGTTTGGAACCAAATTATGCCTTTGAAAGACAATCAAACTTTTGTTACTGTCTTACGGTGACTATAGAACTACTTAATTTTTGTAATTCCTTGCTTTGCCTAGATTGGCAGACTTTTTGGTCTATCCTATAATCTATTCAAACTATAGTTTATTGTTGGATCTGAGCGCCTTGTCGAGGCAAGTGAGATCTTTACTATGGCTTGCAATGACTACACTCCATTCCTAGAACCCTACAAAGGACATATTATGTAGAGTTTGAGCTCAACTCAAAGTGCTGCAATCCTGCACTAGATCCCTAATTCCCCAACTGGGAAAACTCATTAATGAACACATGTGCAAGGTGTATAAAAACCCAATTCTTAATTTTCCTCTCATTTATCTCTTGTTAATGTATTTATTTAGGTGCATTAGACATATTCCATGTGTCCTCTTACTAAAGTGAATTCCTTTCTTGATTGAGTGACTCTTTGTGTTCCTTGATTCAATAGGACAACTTGTGGAAGTTGTAGGGTTTCATTAACGTAGCATCCCTCACCAACTAGGCTCATTTATGTTTTTAGGTATTCATCAATACCAAAACCCTAGCATTATTTTGTGTTTGCAATAAGATTATTCAATTAAGAAGTATTTTGTTTCAATTTGTAGATTCAAATTTTGAAACCCTAAATTGATTATGTTAATGGAATGGAACCCCATGTCAAATTTTAAATCTTTTCCATTCCCACGATCATTTTGCATATAAAGATTATGTTCAAGGTGATGGCTATCATTGCCATGCTAGTAAACTTGTTAAGACCCTAATAGTGTCAAGGCTTTGTCTTAACAAGATATATTACCTTTCAAGTTGTGTCAAGGGAATTAAAACCCACCCTTAGTGGTCCTTGAACATTCTATCTTTGACCTATGGATATGTTCAATTGGCCTTCTTGTCTTGCAAATGCATCTTAAGGCACATCCATAGACCTTTTTCTTGTCTTGTGGGTTTCAAGCTAGTGTCCCTTATTTCAAAATTTCTCAACGGCTTCATAACCTTATAGATTGGCCATGCTTCTCCACAAATATACCACTAACTAGTCTATTGAAATTTTCATTTGGGCTTGCAATTCTTGCTTGGTTATAGAAAATCCTAGGAATCCTAGTACATATGAAGTTTATCAAAACTTTCAGTCTATCTTGTAGCCCCTTGTTTGCCTATGTTTGAACTTCAAAACTCCACTTTACTCTAGCCATCCATAGACTTTTTATTGAGCCTTATAGTCCTACCCTATTTCTGCAGGCCCTTCCAACTAGAGTCTTGCTTTAAAATTTTGCCTCCTCTAAACAATGAAACTTTTTCTTGGATCTTGTAGCCTACAAAGATGCTAGAGACCTCTAAAACCATACTAATGCACAAATTGATTAAATTTTCTTAGTCTTGCAAGACTACAAGCCAGCTATAGAACTCTGAAATTTTTCCTAAGACATTTTTGTGCTAATTTCTTCTATTTTCTCATGACAAGTCAATATCAAGAGCATTCTTCATAAATATCTTCTCCAAAAAAATGATGTACAAGTTCAAGGGAGTGGTCCCTATGTCAAAATTCATCTTCAAACTATCCAATATATCAAATATACACCTAGGCCATTTAGCCTAGAATATTTCCACAAGTGGATTGAAGAGACCAAAAATACAAGTGACATGGCAAGGCACTTGACAAAGTGGTCTTGTGGAGGTTGTAGCATTTCCAATTTCTATTTAATTTGTCGACTTGGTCATGACTTATGCCAAATTTTCAACCTAGAGACAAGGGAAATCAAGAATGTAGATGACCATTCCATCTTGTAGATCATGCCTCAATATATAAAGGAGATGTTGGACATCTCTACTAGAGATAATTATGTAGCTATCACCATGGACACCTCAAAGTAGTTCTATAAGGAGAACTCAGACCAATGTTTGATACTAAACATGAATTAGTTGAAGAAACCACAAATAGCTACAACTGAGATCCTAAAGTCTTGCATAGGAGTGATTTCCATGAAGAAGTCAATGATATAATTACTCTACTAAACATAGTGATGGGTCAAGAAAATGTAGAAAACTTCCACTCTTGGAGGTTTCAATTTATGGCTAGGATCATTGGAGGAAAATAATACATCAATTGGGCCACATTGATTAGTGACTACCCACACAACCAATTGATCAATGTTAATGAGTCAAAGAATTTTTATATGACTTCATACCTGGTATATCCCTAGCTAGAAGAGGGTTGTTTCTAGGACTAAAGAGGGAGGGGAACATGGGTATTGGTAAAAAGAAAGTTTATGAACATTACCCATAGCTTGAGCTTAAGTTAAGCTCAAAATGTTTCAAGAGGGTGAATAATGCTTTCATATTTATCACAATTAGAATGCTTGAGAATGATCCAAACCAAAGGATATTAGTGGAGGCTAGTACTATGTTATTACCCAATGGGGCAATTGTTTCATCCAATTTTCTACCTTTTCTTATATTAGGGTTGATGGTTTTATCAAAGCACCCTACAAGCTTACAAAGTATGCCAGTGACAAATTAGTGCTAGTAGAGTTATGTCATTAATTGGTGATGGTACACAATTTTTTGTCAATCAAGAACAAGACAAGAATCTAGTTCCCAATCTCTATTGGAAGATATTCTTGTCCTTCCAATCTCATAGCCAAAATTTCCAAGAGAGAAGTTGCTTGAAGGTAACTTTGCATCCATTTGAATCTAGAAAATCTTTTGATCCCAAGGGAGATTTGGAAAGACTATTAGTTTCCATATAGGCACATCAACCCACTTTGGAAGACTTCTAGGCAGATTGTAATAATGAACATGAGGTGAGGAAAATAGGATAATCTAGGCTTACCACCTTCCAATTGAAGGCATTTAAGTAGATCATGTGGAAATATTGGATCCCCTCTATGAGGAGAAATATGTTTATGATAAGCTAATCCTGAGGGTTGATTGGTCATTAAATGAGTATAAATCAAACAAGGAGAGAACTGAATGAGTGATTCAAAGGAGATTTATATGGATTAATTTGAGGATTAAGGGATCAAAGTAGTTCAAAGGAGAATCATTCCATGGCGAAGGTTCAAAGTTGTGTCCCACTTTTATAAAGGAAATGACCAACACTGATCTAGAACTTTTTAACTTGAATCACTAGAAAGTGACATATATGTTTTAAATTTTGAAGTAATGTAAACTAATGAAATGTAGATTTTTTAGTGTATTTTATGTTTGCATTTTCTTAAAAATAAAAATAAAAATTTTGAATGTAGATTTTTATAAAATTGACACTATAATTTAGTTGCTGATAAAATGTTGAAAATGAGGTTAAACGGGACACCACTTTTTATATAGTAAATTTCATTTTTTCCTTTTTTTTTGTATTTATAACTTAAAAATTTAGTGCATGGATTATTTTTTCCCCATTTCGATATAATATATATTTCTAAATAATTCTTGAAAGTTGCATGTATTGAAACATAATTGTTTGTACATGACACCACTTTTTGTCTTAACTATTTATCTAAAATAGAAAATGATTATATCATCTTTACATGAAATCTCTCCCTTAGTGCATCATTTTTTTAGTTTTTTAATAAACTTTAATATTTTTTCTTGAGAAGATAATCAACCTTATATTTTTGTATTAATGACCTACCTTTAGTAAAATTAAAAAGAAATTATAAACACTAATTAAACTATAAAGAAATTATATTTTTGAAAACTACACTTATAGATCTACAAAAGGGTATTTTTAGATTTTTTAAAAATGTTATCTATATTGCTAGGAGTTGTGAGAATATTAAGTTTTCCAAATAATTTCACTTTTTTGTAAATTGGCCCGAAATTAATTCTACATATGTATCTAGTGGTCACCTCTAGCTAGAAAAATTGTGGCTTAGATCTAACTTGGTGAGAATGAATCCAGCTAAAACATATGTTTGACCAAAATTGGCTTTTAGTTAGAAATGCTTAAATTAATTTGTGCTGATAAGTTGGCTTGAAGTGAGACACAACTTTTCAAACTTTCACTCCACAAGGGATTCAAAGAAGAAGGAGAAATAACAACAAAAGAAAAATGAGGTACAATCTTCCCTTGTAGCTCAAAAGGTCAAAACATTGCTACATAGGGTAGTAAACACATATAATTTGGAGTATGATTTTGAAGATGAAATGGAAAAGTTCAAAAGGAAAAAACCCACAAGAGTCAAAATTATGTTTTATAGAAAGAACCAACATGATGAATCCACTCAAGGTCTAGGTGCTTCTTCTCTCCCCAACCCTCCTTCTTAGATAGGCCCAAATTCTATCAATATCCCTTCTTTCTTTTCTGTTGAGAAGTCACTATAGCAAACAAAGATTTATCTCAATCACCTAGGGAATCCTCAGAGACTCCTCTGCCACAAGGTTCCCCTCCTTCTAAAAATCCTTCACCACACAATTCCTCTCCTCCTATTATACCTCCACCTTTGGATTCTCCTTGAGTTTCTCCCAAATCACCACCTCCATATCCTCCCAAGAAGACTCCTAATCCTTCTCCAACTAGGTCACCTACCCCACCACCATAAAAGTACCTAGAAGCATCAAAATTTGCTTCACAACATGGCTCGTAGAAAGAACAAGGAATAATAGATGCTACAACACAAAGAGAGTTTTCTACTTGTGAGACCCCAATATTGGTTTGATCAATTTTGATGAAATCAAAGAGAGTCACCAAGCATGTTATGGAAGACTTTTCTCAACATGTTGCAATGGTAATTGTTGTGCAAATTTTGCACACCATTTCAAAAATTTTGATGCATGTCAGACTTGTGGCAATTTTGGTTCTTTCTCTGGTTTCCGTGGTTTGTCAAAGACTAGGATAAGATCCAAATCGAAGGGCGAGCTTATTTTCATGGCGTAAGTCATTAATATCAAACAACTTTACAACAACCAGCCTTAGGAAAATCAAAGCATGGCATAGGGGCACAGGTTATATCATGGTGTTACCTATTTTTGTGATCAAAGGCCATTTGTAAATGTAGAAATGTATATAGTTTGTCTAAACAAACTAACACCATGAGGAGAGTGGCAGCCCGTGTAACGAGGCTTCATTCAAATTCAAAGCAAGGAAACAAAGGTTTGGATAAAGAAGAGGTTTGTTTCAGTTCAGAGCACTTGGCCAATAGAATACAATGTTGCATGTCTTAAAGAAGAGGCACAACAAGGTAAAAGCGTGTCTAGCATAGCAACTTTCTAAGTCTTGGTTCAGCCTATGGTCAAAGTTCAGCCTCTAAGAGCCGAGTGCGCAACATATGAAGAAATAGCTCAAGCCTATTATATCAGCTTAGCCTATACATGAAGGACCAGGTTTCAAACTCCAACCATGATTAAACAAGGAGCCTTTCGAAGAATTTTCAACAATATGTAAGCTACTAGGCTTCATAAAGTAATGACAGCTCTCTAGAAACTCCAGCATCACCATTCAATACTGGAGCATAGCATTTCAAGGATCTAGCTAGCCGAATACTAGGCAAGATTTGTTTCGAAACAATAGAGAAATTTTAGATAAAGCTGTGACCACTCCAAGGGATCACAGTCATTTCCACATTGTTTGGCATTATACCAAAACAAAGAGACAACATATCCAAAGACGTGGCTTCTATCAATGAAATGACACTATCTCTATATTCGAGTCTCAGCCATGTAATGATGGTGCTGCCCGTTAGAAAGACTCGAGTCTTAGAGTATGGCACAACCCTATGAGGAAAGGTGCATCTACATAAACAAACCAGATTAAGACATCAGCGCTATGTAATGATGGTGCGGCCATTCTATGAGCTATATTTGAAGGCGCACCCAATCAATTCCTACATTCATTTTGAAGCCACAACAGAACCAAATGAAGAATGGCACTTAGTGAAAAGCAAAGCAAGATGCTGCCACAAAGAAGCCATAGCAAAGTCTTCAAAGGATCTACCTATGCATGGGCACATCCATGTGAGATAAAAGATGACCTCTCAAAATCATACTCAACCATAAACAACAACACAATCTCATTCAACATGACATAGATGAACTCAATGTGCCCATACGGAAACCATGAAGCAAACCCAACAAGAAATGAGGCACTCAACATACATCAAAGGTGATCTCTATAGTGCCATGGTAAATATGTGGAGTCTATTAAAGATTGAGGCTTGGTCTATTCAAAGGCAACGCTACCCAATTCAAAGACATAGGCGTTGCCAATAAGAACCACACAGCCTTTCAAATGTATCACACTATTTTACAATTCAAAGGTTCCACATTTGAATCAAGTTCAACCATGAAGAAAGAGTCTCAGCTCATGGAATCATAAGGCACATGCCATAAGTATGAAGGCACAAGCTTATTCAATGATAGATGAATCAAATAAGGCATTCATGTGTGAGGCACTCAATTGAAAAGAGAGATGCACTTAGAATCATTACCACACTACCAAACATACAAGATTCAACTAGCATATCAATGGTGTGGTTTCAATAGAAGCTTGACCTATTCAAGATAATGGCGGCCATTCTCAAAAGGTGGTATAAAGGAAATACTAGTAACGCAAAGATAGGGTTTCACAATGCAGAGACACAGTCACCATAGGATACAGAGATAATCAATGGTTTTGACAAGCTTGTTTAGGATGAGCACAAAGGAAACCACGTGTCAGAGAAAGATGCAAAGAGAGGATTCATTCAAGTAGGCCGTAGAGCGTGCCACCTGGCGTAACTGTGGGAGTTTGAGGAGCTATAGGAAAATTTCCATTCCAAATGAGCGAGAATGCAACACATGGAAGCTGCGGAGCACAGAAAAATGTTTTGTTTCATTTTTATAAAATTCACTTAAAGGTTAAGTCATGTGAAGTCTTAAAGCTAGGTCAATATTATAATATAGAGTCATGTGGTGGGGCCCCCCTTTGATGAGTTGATCTTTATATTAAAAAATAAAGAGTCCTATGTAAGCAAAAGCTCACGAGGGGAGATTAAAATCAGATTTAAAAGTGAAGAGTCTTTTATTTTATTATGGAGTTACATGGTGGGACCCAAGGTTAAAATAAAGCTATCTTTATTTAAAGATTCATATGACTCTTTTATCTCATTTGACCCATATAATTTTTATATGCCTCACGTGAAAGAAACTTATGCAGCCCTAAGTTTTTCACATGTAGTCTCTTTATTTTCTATGGCAAGCTAATGACAAATGAGCGAGAATTTTAGCAGAGCCAAGCAATGGAAGCCATAGTTCATGGGGCAAAATAGAAAGAAGAGTTTAACTGCAGGTTTCAGTTATCAAAGCTGAGATTTTGGGGATTTTCAGTTACAGATATTTTTGGGCAGTTGGAGGAGAAGATCTTCAGAGGGTTTTTTATTTTTTGCTTTAAATAGCCTGAATCCAGGACAGAGGATAGAACTACACAGATGAAACCATAGATTAGAAAGTAGAGTAGCTAGAGTAGAGATATTTTTTTGGCCTCAGCAGGTGCTTCTTGTGAAGGATTTGAATGTTGTATATTGTGCATTTTTGCATCTGTATTTTGTTCTCCCTCAAACAATGAAGAGAATGTGGTGCTTTGTACAAATGTGAATATGTTTTTTCTATTCCTGCTTCTTGTTTTCTGTTCTTAGCCTCTGATAAATCTGTTTCATATGCTGGGTTATTAATCATGCATTTTTGCTCTTTAATTTTACCAGTTAAATCTTTTAGGGTTTGATCATTGTGCTGTTTAGAGTTAGGTAATGAATCCGGTGCATTGCCTTAGCAGATTAGGCATTTATTTTATAATCTTGTTTTTTCTTCCCTTTTCCCCACAACCCAGAGAGGAGAACCAACTTCTTTAAAATTTGGAGGTTGTCTTAAGAGTCAAGTCCCGCATTCTTAGGATTTCTCATGTTGGTGATTAACCTGTAAATTTAAGCATCAACAGTTTTTGGCATGCCTGGTGGGACTCAAATCAAAGGCTTGGGTCTTTGTTTTCTTGAATCTTTGTTCTATATTTTGTGGTTTTGGTGGAAAATCACAAAAAATATCTGCTCATGGGAGCATGAATCTTCCACCTGGTGACTCTACTAGTGACTCTTTCTCAGGTCTCTACCTCTGCAGATCATGACAGCCTCAAATATTTTTGTGCAACTCAATATGCCTGCAAGGAATTTGCCTTTTGTGACTTGGGATTCAAGTCCTCTGCTTCTACAACAACAGGGCCAGGTTCTTGATGCAACATGGAAATCATTACCTCATTTTCTTGGGGATGGATTAGTTTGTCTTGCAGATCACATTCAAGATGTGGTAAATTTATGCACCATACACAATGTCACAATTGAGAATGAAGCTCTTCTGTTGTTGGCATCTTCCCTCAAAGGCAAAGCAAGGGAATGGTATAGAGGTTTGCAGCCTAGTTCAATCACAGGATGGGATCAGCTAGGAGAGGTCATCTACAATCAATTCCAAGAAAAGATGGATGTTAGCTCTCTCACTCAGAATCTCATCACAATTAAGAGGCACCCTATGGAGAACATGCTTGATTTTAATGCAAGATTTAATAAGGTATGGAAAACATTTTCAATAGATATCTGGCCTCCTCTAGTTTTTGCATTTCTATATTATTTGAAGGCCCTAGACCTTGAAATATCTATCATGATACAAGCCTTAGGAGTGAAACTCTACCTCAATCATATAATCTTGCTATTAGAGCTAAAAATAACCTCATAGAGGCTCGTAAATTGCCTCCTCTGCCCTTAAAACCATTGGCTCCTCATGCAAATATCTCATCTCAAACTCTTGCTCATATCCAAATACATACTTATTCTAGTCCACCCACCCTCCCTGCTGGTTTGTCAAATCATAAGGAGATGATGGAAGTAAAAGACCTTATAAAAGCCTTCACCCATGAACTAAATGAGCTAAAATGTCTAGAACTGTATCATGCTGATCCATACTTCATGCCTCAAAATCCTTATGAACAACCATGTGAATACAATCAATTCATCAAAGATATCCTTCTTCATACATAGAAGAGACCCACTTATTTTGAGAATTGTGCCTTACAAGCCGATGTGGCTACAAATCAGCCAATAGAAGTCACAGATTAGGTTCTCTGTTATTTTGATATCAAAGAAAATTTGAGTCTCAAAGACCAAAAAACAAGGAAAGAGATAGACCCTGTTTATCCACTGCATCATGCACATGTGGTGAGGTGTAATTCAAAAACTCAGTCAAGTAATGAAGAAGATTCAAATGATGATGATGGCCTGACTCTTCTAGAAGCTGAAAGGTACTTGAAAATGGGTTTTGAAGTTGAAAAGTAATGGGTGGAGAATGATACACAATCTGTACCTTTTCTTGAAAAGGAGGTTGCAAATGACATTACACCAGAATCTACAAAAAATGATTGCCTTTATTTTCTACAAAGAATGATTGCCTTTATTTTCTACAAAGAATGATTGCCTTTATTTTTGTCATGAGGTTTTACATCTTGAAGGAGATATTCCAGAGATTCTTCAGCATGAGGAGCAACAGAATGAGGATTTATTCTCAATTTTTCAACAAGGGTATCAAATTCTGGATGGAGAGGATCCCACTATTGAGCAAGTGAATGGCTATTTTGTAAAGCCTCTTATAGCAGATCATGAAGATCATGTTGAAAAGAAAGTATGTGTAAGAGATGATTTGTTTTGTCTTTGAAAATAGGTATTCTCTTCTTCTTGATGAAGACCCACAGATGCAAGAAAAGATTCATGATAGTGAGGTCCCAAGAAACACCTATAATGATGAAGATCTACATAAAGAGATGGCTAATACTCCTTTCTTCTTTCAAGAAGAAATCCCAATCATATTCAAGACCATTACGGGCAGCTCTGTCACTTGCACACCTGATTTTGGTGCTATCTTGAGTCATGAACCGGTAGAAGAGCATACAAAAGAAATCACTAATGAAGTTTTCTTAAAAGAATCTTTTAGGGTGAATGCATAAAGATGGGGGACCAAAAAGTCAACACCATGGTCAAAAACAAGGCAAAATGCGAGTGCGTTATAATGCGCTTGCATTTTGCCTGACATAAAAAGTGTAAAACATTTGTCATTTCTACCATTCACTACGAGAGAACTCTTTTGTGTGCCAAAAACCTAAAAAGAAAGCACAAGCGCGTCCAAGGAAAGCCTCTCCAAGCACATGCAAGAGAGAAAATGTCATTTTCATGATGACACCTAGCTGGCAAAGACGTCGTGCAGCAAATTTGGAGGGTCTAGCAGTTGAAGAAGGTAGGATTTGATCAATTTTTGTTATTTTTAGAAGAATTTTTGGATTTTGCATCGTTTGATTGGTTTTATATTGCATTTATAGTTTTTGAGGCAAGAGAAAACCAAAATCTAGCTGATGAGGGTGAAAATAACCCCCAAAACCCTCTAAACTCTCAAAACCCACCTTCACTTCCTCACAATGTAAGGGATAGTCAAGAAGACTACCTATGAATAATAGAAGAAAATAAGAAACATCTTCAAACTGTTATTCAAATGCTAAATAATCCAAGTGGAACCACCGCCTGTAGGAGGGTGCTTGCAAAATCACTAGAGGAGATTGTTTCCCACACCAATTCAGTGACAAAACAAATCACTGAATTCCAAGACTATAGGGAGAGGTGCCAGAAATATTATGCCAAAAAGTTGTCATATGAACAAGTCAAGAATGAAAAAATTATAAAATCTCAATTATGTGCACACTTTATTAATCCCAAAACCAGCCAAAGATTAGAAGAAACTTGCAAACAGTTTCCTATTCATTGCTGTAGGACTGAAGAAATATCCCAAAACTTTTGGGATAGATGGTACATGGTCTTCGATGAGCGCCTATGCAACAATGATGAGGTACCACAATATTTCTTGAGGAAACTCCATTGCGAGTTCATCCTCAACAAGATTCCTAATTATTTTGACATTCGTGAGTTCTAGGGTAGAGGTGGTGGCTCTACCCAAGATAGACCTGGAGCTCAATGAGATGAAAACCGTGTGCCTGTACCCCTGTTGAGGCCAGAACATAGGTCACTTCCTTCGAATTTGAAGGAGAGTGTTGAGGTGGAGACATTACATTCATTGACTATTCTCACCCAAATTCTATCACAGCATGCTGATGATCTTACCCAGGCTGATGAGGGTGAGAGCAGTAGGCGTCATGTGTCCCCACATTTGTGTAGTTCATTTGGGAAATTGTGTGATTATGGGACGTAGGACGCATGGCAGGACTCTCGGTAGGATGATGTGACGCAGGAGCAACATCTAATGATGGAGACATCCATACTGGATCAGATTATTATCATTGATGATCTCTTACAGACTACATTTGGTATTGACTCTCAGGTAATTTGTTACAAGTTTCATCTTGATTTAATATATTGTTATTTGAAATTTGTAATTAATTTTATATGATTATCTATATTATAAGTCAAAAATAACATGTATGTAATTATCTGCGCAATGAAATTATAGGGTCAGAGTCTTCATCCTACCTCTGTTCGCCATCCATTAGCAGGTTATGAGAGGAGGTCAAGTCAGTAGGTATGTAATTTATCACATGATCATAATTATTGTAGATATGTCAATGGTAATATTATTTTGTGACAATTTGATGATTTCAACAGTCACCAACACCTCCACGGTTTCCTTGGTCCCCTAGACACAAATCCACCACTTTTATAGAGGTAAATTTAACCATTTCTAATCATTAAGCATTTTTAAAATAATGTTCTGTATTTATTTTGGACGAATAATATTGAACTTGATTTTTAGATGCTGAATGTGGAGACTCCTCCTCATATTTGTGAGTCAGTGCAGATAGGCATTGCTGCAGCCATGATGTCTTTAAATCCTTTGATCGAGGTATGAGCCAATAACATGAAAACATCATAATTTTGTATTTCTCATTTTATCTCATGTCATTTTATGTACATAAATGATATTTATGTTTAGTCAATTTTGCTTCTTGATGCTTCTCACAGGAGGTCACAACTCCAGCCTGTCCAACTACGGACAAAGAAGCTAGAGAAGAGATGATGGAGAGTGATCATCAGATGGCGGTAAGTGATCGATTACATATGTGATGTTATATATTTCATGTATATTTTCTATAGTATTGTGCATATTATATGATTGTATTAACAGGTGGGGCTGCATGAACTTGAACTGTCGAAGAGGTCTACTCGACGATAGAGAGAGGATGAGTCATGGATTGGCTCTCCATCTTCACAGTCAAGCAAGGGCCGCCGATTATTTCATAAAAGTGTATAGGAAACTAGTTTTTGGGACATTTTTTGTATGCGTAGATGGCTTTGTATGTACATACTTTTGTATGTACATACTTTTGTATGTTACCAATGTATAATTTTGTATAAATGCCTGTATGACTTTGTTTGGACATGCCTATATGGCTTTGTATGTAAACTAGATGTTATGTTCATGAAATTATGTATATGATAGTTTATATTAAATATTTAATATGATGATCAATTATCATTACAAGAATTTTGTTTTACACGTGCCAATTACATTTGCTTGAAAGTAACTTATAAATCATTTTCAAATAATCCATTTTGTGCATATCTTGCAATCATTGCATTCTGTGGGACTGTGGATTTATTTGACGCATCATTTCAAATAGTTCACGCACCTTGTCTATGCTTCCATACTTTCCATACATGTCTACAAGGGAAGCTGCAAATACAATACATGTGACAAAATTCCTATATCATTTATGCTTTGATGGTTCTCCACACCATGTTCCCTAGATCCCATTCTGGCATAGGCAAGGAGGAAGTTAGATAAGGTTGTGCAATTTGGTTTTAGACATGCCAAAATTTGTGTTTGGTTGAAATTTACTTTTGTGCATTTGCTTGAGAGTTTTTAAAGCCTTATGAAAAATCCATTTTGTGCATATCTTACAATCATTGCATTCCATGAGACAACATTTCTTTGAGCCATCATGTCAAACAGTTCACGTTCGTTGTATATGCTTCCACACTTTGCATACATGTCTTGCAGGGTACTTACAACTACAACATTTGACAAAATTTCTATATCCTTTATGCTTTGATGGATGTCTATACCGTGTTCCAAAGATACCACTTGTAAGGTTTTTGGAATTTGGCTTTACGTGCTCGCCAATTGCATTTTCTTGAAACTTTCTAAAGGCTTATCAAAAAAATCCATTAAATGTTCATATCTTGCAATCATTACATTCCATGAGGTGACATTTCTTTGAGGCATCATGCCAAACAATTCACGTGCCTTGTCTATGCTTCCACACTTTGCATACATGTCTCTGAGGGCAGTTGCAACTACAACATCTAACAAAATTCCCATATGTTTTATCCTTTGATGGATGTCCATTTTGGCATAGGCAAGGAGGATACTGGCTAAGGTTGTAGAATTTTGCTTTACACCCGCCAATCACATTTGTTTGAAAGTTTCTAAAACCTTATAAAAAAATTCATTTTGTTCATATCTTGCAATCATTGCATTCAATGAGGTGACATTTCTTTGGGGCATCATGCCAAACAGTTCACGTGCCTTGTCTATGCTTCCACACTTTGCATACATGTCTACAAGGCCAACTGCAAAATTACAACATGTGATAAATTTCCTATATCCTTTATGCTTTGATGGCTATCCATACGCTGTTCCAAACAATATATTTTGGTGGATGCCCTACCCTATTCCAAAGATCCCATTTGGCATTTACACCTGTCAATTTTGTTTTCTTGTATGTTTCTAAAGCCTTATCAAAAAATCCATTTTATGCATATCCTGCGATCATGGCATTCCATGAGACCACATTTATTTGAGGCATCATGTCAAACAATTCACTTGTCTTATCTATGCTTTGACATTTTACATATATGTCTTCTAGGGTAGTTGCAACTACAACATCTATCAAAATTCCCATATCATTTATGCTTTGATGGATGTCCATGTACCATGTTCCAAAGATCTCAGTTTGGCATAGGCAAAGAGGATGCAGTCAAAGGTTGTGGAATTTGGATTTACACCCGCCTATTACTTTTGCTTGAAAGTTTCTAAAGCCATATCAACAAATCCATTTTGTGCATATCCTACAATAATGGCATGTTCCATCAGACCACATTTCTTTGAGTCATCATTCCATGCAAGTACAATATTTGATAAAATTCCCATATGCTTCCACATTTTGCATACATAGTTGTTGTATTAGACTCTTTTTGTATCCTGTCAAATAGTTCACTTGCCTTGTCTATGCTTCCACATTTTGCATACATCCTAATAGAATAGACCTTGTAGATGTATGTAGCATCATGATGCATCCTGAAGGAGAAGTTGACCTTTTTGATGTGTTGTTTGGTAGCAGACCTTTGTTTGTTGATGATTGCAGACTTGGAGGCAGCAACTTTATGATCCTCTTGTAGTGTTAGACTTGCAGGCTTGATAGATTCTCTTGCATATATGTTGTTGCAGATTGTAGTGTTGTTGCAATTTTGTGTTGGCAATCTAGTGACAATGATCACAGTGTTGTCTGTCAAGTGTGATCCACTTAATAGTTGTTGCAAATCTATTAGTTACATAGTTTGAACATGTTAAACATATATAATATGTTGCATATCCATTAGTTGCATAGTTTTAGTTTGTTACACAGGGAGGATATAGTCAAAGGTTGTGGATTTTAGCTTTACACCCACCAATTGGTTTTGCTTGAAAGTTTCTAAAGCCTTATCGACAAATCCAATATTTGGATATCCTTTAGCCATACCATTCCATGAGACCACATTTCTTTGAGGCATCATGTCAAACGGTTCACTCACCTTCTCTATGCCTCCGCATTTTGCATACATGTCTTCTAGGGTAGTTGCAACTACAACATTTTTCAAAATTCCAATAGACTACATTTTTTTGAGGCATCATTCAATGCAACTACAACATTTGATAAAATTCCCATGATATGTATTTTGTAAGAATACATGAGATACTATATATTTCTATATGATGACCCTAATTAGTAAGAATTAATAAGAAAGAAGGATAATGACAATAATTAGCATTAAAGGATTTCTAATGAAGACCTAGAGTTTGGGTGCCAATGGCAACTCACCAAACCCTCATACATAGCCAAGAAGGCACAAAACAATCAAAAGCATGGATGGTCAAGGGACTATCATGAAATCATAAGGTTGTTATCTGACAAAATTCTGGTATCCTTTATGCTTTTAGGTGTTAGGTCAAACCGTCCATGTGCCTTGTCTATGCTTCCACACTTTGCATACATGTCTACAAGGGAAACAACAATTACAAAATCTAGCAAAATTCCTATATCCTTTATTCTTTGAGGTGTTGTATGATCAAACAATCCACATGCCTTGTCTATGCTTCCACACTTTGCATACATGTCTACAAGGGTAGTAACAATTACAACATCTGGCAAAATTCCTATATCCTTTATGCTTCGATGGTTGTCCATACCATGTTCCAAAGATCCTAATTTGGAGGAGGCTGGCAAAGTTTGTGGAATTTGGCTTTACACATGCTAATTGCATTTTCTCAAAAGTTTCTAAAGCCTTTTCAACAAATCCATTTTTTTCATATCTTGCAATCATTGCATTCCATGACAGAAGATCTCTTTGAGGTGTTATGTCAAACAATTGACATGCCTTGGGTGCAAAACATGACCATGCCTAGCCTAAACATATCTATACAGACATGTTGGAATTGTCAGTTTGGTCGCATCAGGAGTAGGATGAAAGTTACCCCCCTTTGCAACTTTACACTACCTCCTTTTGATGATTTTGGGGGCATTAGAAAAACTTTCACCACGGTCGAATGCCTTAGAGATGTAAAAAATTGAGAGAGGTTATTGTAGAGGGGTTCTACATGATCACGTTGCCTTAGACGAGATGTTTCTAAGTGTCACAGTTTTTGAGTAACATCTCATCAAAGATTACTACCTTTTTGCACTTTGGACTCTTCAAGGATATCGCCAGTACAATGTAGCTCAAACTATTTCGGCATGATTGGGTGCAAAACAGGACCATGCCTAGCCTAAACATACCCATCTAGACACGTTGGAACTGCCAGTTTGGTCACACCAGGAGCAGGATGAAAGTTACACCCCTTCGCAACTTTACACTACCTCCTTCTGACGATTTTGGGGGCAACAAAAAACCTTTCACCACAGTCGATCGCCTTAGAGATATAAAAAAAATGAGAGAGGTTATTGTAGAGGGGTTCTATGTGATCGCGTTGCCTTAGACAAAATATTTCTAAGTGTCACAGTTTCTGAGTAACAGCTCATCAAAGATTGCTACCTTTTTGCACTTTGGACTCTTCAGGGATATCGCTGGCACAATGTAGCTCAAACTATTTCGGCATGTTTGGGTACAAAAAAGGACCATGCCTAGCCTAAACGTACCCATCTAGATGCATTGGAACTATTAGTTTGATCGCATCAGGAGTAGGACAAAAATTACACCCCTTTGCAACTTTACACTACCTCCTTTGGACGATTTTGGGGGCAGCAAAAAACCTTTCACCATGGGCGAACGCCTCAGACATATAAAAAACTAAGAGAGATTATTGTAGAGGGGTTCTACATGATTGCGTTGCCTCAGACATAATGTTTCTAAGTGTCATGGTTTCTGAGTAACAGCCTGTCAAAGATTGCTGCCTTTTTTGCACTTTGGACTCTTCAGGGATATCACCAGTACAATGTAGCTCAAACTATTTTAGCATGTTTGGGTGCAAAACAAGACCATGCCTAGTCTAAACATACCCATCGGGATGCTTGTCGCATCAGGAGTAGGACGAAAGGTACACCCCTCTGCAACTTTACACTACCTCCTTTTGATGATTTTGGGGGCAACAGAAAACCTTTCACCACGGTCCAAATGCACAAATACTTTTGAACTCATCCAAATGCACAAATATCATGCACCTCCCCTTGTGGTGAAAGACTAGCTTGATTTATACCCATTTTCTCAACCAAATCAACAACTTGTTCTTCATGTTCATGGCTATTGTAGGTTTGATAAAAAGTCATTTTTATGATTCCTAGGTTGTCCTAGACATGCATAAGGTTCATAAATTCTGAAAAATCATTTTGTAGTTCATTTTCTTGACCCATGAAAAAAGTTATAACTGTTGTCCCAAAGTCTAGAGGAAGACGTGTGAAGACAAAAATCATGACTTGAATGAATCCCTTTGTGAGTAGTTTCAAATGGGGCATGGGTAATTAATTAAACCCTAACTGTGAAGAATATTATTATGAATAAAAGAGGAATGTGGATCTGAAAGGTCACCAAGATGTTGTCTTAGTAAGGATAATTTGGTGCAGGAGCACCCTCTTGGTCAAAATGTTCAAACTTTGGGTTTTGTCTTATTTTGTGTTGTTTCATGTGAATAAGGTCATTTTGGGCCATGGATGATCATTTGGATTCATTGTGGAAAGTTTGGAGTCAATTGGTTAAAAGATGTAAAAGTTGCTATTTGTTGTCAATGTTGTCAATGACAACTTTTCTATGTAATGAACCAATTTGCAAAGTTGTTTCAAAAGTTATTTGGGGTCGGTTGAATGGTGATATGTGTTGTAGTGGCCAAAAGGGTATCTCAAACTGGTCTCACTTTCTGAATGTTAGGTCTTCTCCAAAAGTTATGTCCAAAAAAGCCTTTTTGAAAGGCTACAAGGATTAATGACAGTTTGAGAAGGAAATCCAATAGATAATGACTAAGGGTTCTTGTGAGTGGTTGTTTTATTGTGTATGATCATTTTATACCCCTGCTCTTCATCATAATCATTATGAGGACTAAATATATTGCATGCTATTAAAGTATTTGTCTAAGCTCTAAAATGAGAACCACTATACAAGGCTCCTGGGACTGTCAACAAATTTGCTATGAATGTCATCCTATAAGCCTCCAATCCTATTACAAAATGAAGATGGGGATTGTATTAAGTGTTTAATAGACTATTATGATGTGATTAAAACTCACACATGCTATCATCAAGATGCCAGTCATAATCATTACACTTGGTAGGTATTTATGTGATCATGTTATCATGTTACAATAAAGAATTACCAACAACCATAGGATAGTCCCTAGATGACTATCATTAACCCTCATGATTTTCATGAGACATTTACCCAAGGTGAGCCTATTTAGCATCAGGGAATTAGCCAACATGTCTCACAAGATGTTAAACTTTGTAGAAGGATTATCATGAAGGCAACTAGAAGGTAAGGGAAAGGGTTGTCATAACAAAATCACTGAGAATGATGGGACAATTATGCATATCTCTTCCATAATAGTTAAAAATGGACATCTTCATAACCATCCATACTCTAATAGATTGGCAAGGCTGCCAATGAGTTATGAAGCACACACACAAGTAAGGGTAATGAGTATGGACCAATAAGGATATAATAAATCTCTCATTTGATGGTTGCCCACTATGCACATGATAACATTTTCTTCTAAACTCAGACCTACCTCAGTGACCTAAGTGATGTATGTGCAAGGATAGTGATAGGAAGGGGGTATTTTTATGGGGATGAGAGGATTTTGTGATGGGGGTGATGGGAATTTTTAACTAGTGACTGCCAAGACCTTGTCTATATGGGATTGCCAAAACAATGGCAATACTGTGTATATTTTGCGCCCTAATTTCCATTTTGAGTAAATAAGAAGTTAGTTTTTAGTATAGGGGAGGGCTGCATATAGGTTATTTGGAAGAAAACCATAGCCTCAATCTCAAATTTGATTGTGAAAGGCAACCTATCAAAATTCCATGATTTGGACTGTCCTAAGCAACATTTTGAAATTATTTAGCAAATTATCAATACCTTAGATCTATGAGTAAATCTCTCCACACCTCAAGATTATTCTAGTGAAGTATGGGTCAAGTGACTCATGAAATCCTACAAGCTTGTGAAATAAGGAAGAAGACTATCTTAATTAAGAAGAGATGTCATTCAGCTACTCCCTAGTCATGCCTTAATTGTCACAACAATGGCAAAAAGGAAGACAGTCTCATGAAATATGTTGTGAATAGTAGTGACAAAATTATGCTTTGGATTAGTGTAGAGGGTGAATAAGGGATATCAAGAGACAATTATTGAAGTCAAGGCTCATTAATATGGCAATGCCAAACTCAAGTAGATAATCATGTGCATAAGCTAAATTGCCATAAAGGCCACTATGAAGAAGGAGACGATCTGCTGTCATATCCAACACAAGTAGGATAATCATGAATATGTACAAATGCCTTGCTCAGGAGTGTTGTTGATCTTTGCAATGAGAATGAAGGTGAGGATGGGTGTTGCAGAAAGATATCTTAGACAAGTTCATCGCATCGAGATATGACTGTCATATTCAAATGCAAATAAGACTATCACAGCTATGAGGGCAGTCATAACAATCCTAACTATCTAAGACTATCACACCTAGTTCTAGAGACAACCATTACTATTGATCACTTCATGCACATGATAATAACTTTATTCGTAAGGTTCTAAGAGGATTATTTTAGAGATTTTTCAATACAGACAAAAGGTGAAAGTTTGAAGAAGATTGACCAAGTGCTCTTAAAGGATTGTCATGCCATAATTGATTTATTCAAAATGATAGTCATATTCATGAAATTTGGATTGAGTTTGATTTCATTTGAGGTAGTGTGATGGAGTTTAATTATGTTCAATAAGTTTCACATACGACTGTCCTAACACTACAAACCATTGAAACACACATGAAGGAAATCTAAATTGCTGAAATACATAGTGTGCAATTCACAGAGTAGTCCTGTTGGAGCAATCAACCACCAGGATCAAATCTGCAAAACCAAATAACCTTCCACACAAGAGAGACAAGCATAGAGAATGCTATATTGCCATGATACAACAATGTACTGGATTACATAATGTACAATGAGGCCTTGGTTATAAAGACCAAGGTGAGATACAAGATGTTGTAGTCATCTGACAAGTGTCACAATCCTATGACATATGACAACTATAGGATAAGATGACAACTATCAACTACAACTATCAACAACTAGAAACATCTAGAAGACAACTAGAATGCTCCTAAGTCAACTTAAGATGTGAACATGTGTGTGAGTATTATTTAACTAATAAATAGTTAAATAATATGAATTATCTACACAACAAAGGTTAAACCAGATAGGTAATAACCCTGTTCACACCAACACCCCCCCTTAAGTGCAACTTAGGGAGGAACAAACAAATGCAAAAATGGGTCCCGGCAACAAGGCCATGTTAGGTACCCATGTACAAACAATCTCTCACAAGCGGAGAAAAGGAGAAAACCTCATGGGAAAAAACTCCTCTCCAAAAGAGAGAAACATGCAAAGAAAAAGCATGAAAAAGTGAAGGAAGGAGGACTTAAGAAGACCCCCCAAGGACAACTTCCTTCACCCCAAGCATCGATCGCAACTGAAAATAACGATGTGATGCCAAAGGTTTAGTGAAGATGTCCGCAACCCGCTCCTTAGTAGGCAAGTACTCCAAGCTGAGAACACCATCCTGGATGAGCTGCCTGATGAAGTGCATGTGGATCTCGATGTGCTTAGTACGTTGATGCTCCACGGGGTTGCGAGAAATATGAATGGCACTTTGATTATCACACCAAAGAGTAGTCGGATGATCTAGAGGAAATCCAAACTCAGTCATCAACTGCCGAAGCCAAAGAACCTCCTGGCTAGCCAAAACTGCACCTCGATACTTAGCCTCTGTCGATGATAATGCAATAGCTGTCTGCTTCTTGCAAGACCATGCAATCGGACCAGAACCAAGGCAGAAAACAAAGCCAGAAGTGGACTTCTGATCATTAACATCACCAGCCCAATCTGAGTCAGTGAAGCCCATAATCGAAGAAGCTCCGGATGTGTAATGAATGCCAAAGTGTGATGTGCCCTGAATATACCTCAAGATACGTTTGGCTGCCTTCCAATGACTCTCATGTGGCTCTTGAGAGAATTGGGAGACAAGGCCAACCGCAAAGGAAATATCAGGACGACTATGTGTCAAGTACAAAAGACTGCCAACCAACTGCCGATACAATGTAGCATCAACTATGGGAGTAGTGCAACTGGAAGACAGTACAACACCTGACTGAAATGGTGTAGGGGCAGGTTTGCAATCAGCCATGCCAAATCTCTGAAGCAAATCAAGAGCATACTTGTGCTAAAAAATGAAGATCCCCTCAGTAGTCTGGCGAACCTGAAGACCAAGGAAGTAGTGCAAAAGGCCAAGATCTGTCATATCAAAGCACTCCATCAATGCTTGCTGAATCCTCTGGATCATGGAGGTAGAACTGCCTCTGAGAATCAAATCATCCACATAAAGCACAAGGATCAAAAGATCATCTCCATGTCTTTGAGTGTAAACTGTAGGGTTAGAATGGCATCGTGTGAAACCTGAAGCAAGCAGGAAACTATCCATCTTCTCATACCAAGCCCTAGGGGCTTGTTTGAGACCATATAATGAACGACGAAGCCTGCAAACAAGTGAAGAGTCCTGCACAAAACCTGGAGGCTGCTCCATGTAGATCTCCTCATGAAGATCACCATGCAAGAAGGCACTCTTCACATCCATCTGATACACTGACCATCCTTGAGATGCAGCAATAGAAAGTACAAGATGAATGGAATCCATCTTGGCGACAGGAGCAAAGGTCTCAGAGTAGTCAATTCCCTCAACCTGAGAAAACCCCTTAGCAACAAGACGAGCCTTGTACTTGTCGATAGAACCATCAGCTGCATATTTGGTGCGGTACACCCACTTGCACCGAACCAATTTTCTTCCCTTAGGAAGAGGAACAAGATCCCAAGTATGATTCTTCATTAAAGAAGAATACTCCTCAACCATTGCACTGTCCCACTCTGGAATACCTGTGGCATCTGAAAACTTCTGAGGATCCATGGAAATGGCATGACTCAAAAGACTGACACCTGTAGTCTGTGAACGAGTGCGACGAGTATCTGTGGGATCACCAACAAGAGAACCAGCCTCCTTAAGAGTAGTGCGGGCCCATCAAGGCAAAATGGGTGCTGGAGGAGGTGGTGGAGCAGGACCTTCATCAGTATCATCTTGAAGAAGCAAAACATCGTCAAGTGATGATGAAGTAGGCGGAGTATGTAGTGAGGAAGAAGAAGTGGAGGAGGTATCCACTTGTGTGAAGGACTCATCAAAATGGACATCTCTACGGAAGTAGACATCCTGAGTGACAGGATCAAACAACCTGTAAGCCTTCACATCCTCACAATAGCCAACAAAAATCAAAGGTTGACTCTTCTTCTCCATAGCCTTACGCCGACCATTCGGAATGAATGCCCAAGCCTCACTACTGAATACTCTGAAGAAGGATACATTAGGCTTGACATGGGACCAAGCCTCCTTGGGAGTCATATGTTGTACTGCCTTGTGAGGCATACGATTCTGAATATAGTTGGCACAATTGATTGCTTCAGCCCAAAAAGTGGGTTCCATAGACCTAGATTGTAGCATGCAATTTGCCATCTCCCGTAATGTCCTATTCTTTCTCTCGGCCACACCATTCTGTTGAGGAGTGTAAGGGACTGAAAACTGATGCTGAATTCCATGCTCACTGCAGAAATCCTGAAAAGCTTGGTTCACATATTCCCCCCCATTATCTGTGCGTATCCGTCAAAGAGAAAGACCTGACTGCTTCTCCACAAACGCCTTGTATGTCCTGAATGTGTCAAAAACATCACTTTTGTACTTAAGAAAGTACACCCATGTGCATCGTGAGAAATCATCAATGAAAGTGAGCACATACTTGGCCCCTGAAAATGAAGGAGTTGGAAAAGACATTAGATCACTATGAACCAACTCCAAGGGTGCTGAAGCTCGTGTAGCCTGACCCTTAGGAAAGGGATCCTGATGATGTTTGCCAAGTACACAACCCTGACAAACTCCCTCTCTACAAGAAATCTTAGGTAGACCATCAACCAACTTCTTTGTGCTCATCTGCTGAAGATAACTATAATTCAGATGTCCAAATCTCTCATGCCAAAGCTTGCTCAAGGCATCGGCATGTGCTATAAGAGATGATCCTGATGAAGACTCAAATCCATCAAATCTGTATAGTCGTGATCCATGATCCACTTTCCCTGTAGCAACAACTATCTCAGGATCCTGTAGCTGTCGAATAACCACATTGTGAGGAGTAAACTCAACTTTCTTTCCATCCCCAGAATGACAAATCTGATATATGGAGAGAAGATTGTCAGAAATCTTGGGAACAAAAAGAACATCCTCAATGCAACCATCTTGCAATTGAACAGTGCCTGTCCCCATGACTGAAATCTGTGAAGAGTTCCCCACTGCAATCTGAGAAGTGCTAGTATTAGAAAGAGTCTCAAGTAGATCAAGTGAATTGGTCATATGATGTGAAGCACCTGAATCAAGTATCCAGCTATCTGAAGATGCAACCAAGCCATGTGCGGAAAGAGCATGTCCTTTGCCTGTAGAGGAGGGCTTGGGAAGTGAAATCTTGTGTTTCTTCATAGCTTCCTCCAAAGCCTCTAACCTCTTGAAACAATGAGACTCATCATGACCTGTCATGCCACAAAAAGAACAAGTGCTACCTTTCTTCTTCTTTGTCTTGTAGGAAGACTCACCAGATTTGGAAGGATTAGGTGGTGGAGTGGGCTTGTGATCATTCTTCAGCTTTGGTTTGAAGGGAGACTCACTACCTGAAGGAGATTCTGTCTTGGGTTTCTTCTTATTCTTACCTTTACCCTTGGAAGTTGAGGCCATCAAGGCTTGACTCTTAGAGCTAGGAAGTGCATCCATTTGAAGTAACTTGGTTTGCTCCCTAGTAAGACGCTCATAGAATAGCTCAAAGCTAGGCATCTTAAAGTCTTTCCCAAAGGCATCCATAGTAGAATAGAAGGTAGATGAAAACACCTGAAATGGGCCCTTCAACTTCGACAAAATCAAGAAGATGCATTCCTTTTCAGTTTTATCATGCCCACATCCTTTCAATTGTGACAATATCATCTTGAATTTCTCTAGAAAATCTTGGATAGTAGGAAAACTGTCTGGAGAGAGTGATGTCAATTCTGCCTCAAGTTGCAAGATTCGGAATTCATTGACAGTACCATACAATTCTGCAAGCTTATCCCAAATTTGCTTAGGTGTTTTACACTCCGCAATATGAAACAACAAGTTGTCTGATACATGCAATCCTATGATTCCCATAGCTTCATCTAATTTGTTCTTATAAGCAAATCTTTCAAACTCCTTAGTGAAACCAGGTGGATTATCCTCTAGCATTTGCCAAAGTCCTTTAGATTGTAGTAGTTGTTTCATTTTTAACTTCCATGTGTGGTAATTATGTGGAGTGAGTGGTTTTATAGACACACTTTCCGCCATGTGTAGCAGAAAAAACACCAAGAACCAAAGACACAAGGGCACTTAAATCGTGCCTTTCACCCCCCTAGAATGTATTAACAATGTGATTGTAACCCCCCCAACAAAGTACAATGAAAGAATTTGTACAATTGACAAGCTTAAATCAACAGTTTATAACACACGGTGATTTTTACAATTTTTGAGCACAAAAAGCTTGCCAAGGAAAAAACAAAAGTTACAATCAGATTCCTTGTGATTTTCTGAGCAACTTCAAAAAAAAATTCACCAGATTTCGACGTCGTATCCAAAAGATATGCCAGTTGCAAGAAAAATACAATCTGAACCTTCAAGCTGCTAAAACTGGCAAAAAATGACGAAATCTGAAAAAATCACCTACACAATAGTGAAATTCACTGAACCACCTTTTCGATGACTATATGAACGCGAAAATCCGCCTCCTAGTTTGCAAGATATGGCAACAAGAAAAAACCCCCTCTTTGTCGAAATTTGCAAAAAAAACGTCCTCGGCTTGCATGCGACAAAATCAAAAAACCAATCAGGGAATGTGACCAGCAAGAAAGGTGGAAACAGATTAGGTTTCTTATGAGGGGGTATTGGCCTCCTGCCAAACCAGACCTCAACAAACGACAAACAAAGAAAGAATACCTTCCTTTATGTCAAATGTTGTCTTAAAAAGCTGCCTCATAGATCCACGGTTGAGTTGTTGCCTGCTGTTTGAAACAACCCACAAGATCAGAATGGCTGCCACCTAAACTAGCGATTAAACCGGTAGGAATATACGATGCCGTTGAGGAGATCAAGGTGCCACGAGGTGTTTGACCGGTCAGCAAATGAAGACTGCCGATATCACAGGCAAGAAGGCCAACTGGTGCATCAACCAAACACTGACGAGAAGGAATGTGATCACCAAGGGAGATTGCCAATGAACAATGGGAAACCCTCTGTGGTATATAGATCCCACTGATAAGAACTCCCCGCCTACTTAAAAGTTGAGTCAATGCTTGTGACTCCAAGAAGAACCCACGACTGATGCATTTGTGAAGACCGCCATTCAATGATGCAGACTGCCAATGAGATAGATCGGATGTATATTGGGGGCCGATCTAATTGCAGAATAAAGGCGCAATGGCACGCCTGGTCTGAGGAAGGCCGTTTGAGGGGCCCGAGAGTACCAAAGATTTACCAATTCAACACAGAAGGAATGTAAGTTTGACAATCCTCAAATGAAGATTGGCAAATCCAAATTCTATTTCGAAGCCCTCGACCAATCTGTAGAAGCCAAAAAACTATTGCAAAAGAAACGTCAACCTCAAGACATTAAACCATCGATCCTGTTGACTTTTTCCCAGACTGGATGCTTATTCCCAGATATCCCTACAAGGTAGCCATCAGTGATCAACAGGAGCTCTGGGCCAGGGGGTCAACAGTATAGGAGATAGACTCTATATTTTATCTCCTCTTCTTCTTCAGGCTCTGCAAGACCTAGGGGGGTATTCCCTATTCAACATCCATGAGGATATGCATGCAAGGCTGGGATGTTGACAGAAAGCAGATAGTCCTCCTGTAAGTAGACCAAAACTGAAAGATAAGGGCAAAGGGGCTAGCTTTGGGCCTATTTGCAGTTGTAGACAGAGGACTGAGGTTCCTAAAACTAACTCTAATGTCCTAATGTTGGTTTTAGATTTTGCTTTGGAGTTTAAGTGTGGATGCAAAGCTGGATATGGTTATAACACAAAACAAAGCATGATTGGTGCCTATCCAGGGCCTGGAGTCAATAGACATACACCTGTGAATGATCAGCATAAACAACTAAAACTAGATTTCAAGGGGATCTATGTGATACCTGCCTTACAGGCATCTCCCAATACAAAGTGTTAGGTTATCTCTACTTATGGTATCCCTACTGCAGTATATCCCTCCCAATGTTCAACCTGAAAACAGTTTAATCTACCCTTTGAATAGAAGTTAAAAGATCAGACATTCAACACAGGAATTCTATGCTCTAGAATCTAAACATTACCAAACATCCAGATTTAGAAGAAGGATACATGCAATACTGGAGACAGAATTAACACAGCACATGCCAAACAGCATTTCTCATATAAGTTTAATCATGAAATCAGTGGGTTCATGCCAAAAACAAACAACAAGAGATACATAAACTCACAGGTAAGCTGTACAGAGCAACCAGATCAGCTTGTCATGCATTACAGAGCCAAAATCATCAACTTTCAACAACCTCAAATGAACAACACAACCTGCTTATATCAGCCAGGTAGGTGCTCAGCAATTAATTACAATGTTGACCAAAATTTCGCCAGATACACAGTATCATGAAAATGGCGCTCAAACACAACCAGATTGGCGCCCAAACTTGAATGCAGCAGGTAGGGGAGGAGACAAGAAGATTTCTCGAGCCCTGCGCTCCTGCCCGCTGATTGACACCTCCAGTCGGGTACAAGATCGACCCACGCCATCGCCCATACCTCTGCAACAATCGCCATTAATGGCGCACCAACCCGCGGCCTTGGGAAAATCATCAAACGGACTATCGCAAGCATTTCCCGCCGAGATTCATCATCATGATATTTGAAAATGCAGGATAACAATATCCCACATGCACCCCGCGATGACCTCAATAACACTTTATATACTAGGTCATGAGCATATATCATGTCGGTGCTTTTGCTCCTGACGACATTAGTATATAACCTCATCATCATCATCCCTTAGCAGAATGATATCCTGTTGTTCGAAATATCACCCTGACGTCATCATGATATTTGAAATATAACCTTCATGATAATCGGCACAACCTGATCCTTCGGAGGAACATCCTCCTGCTGAGCTTATAACAAAAGTCTGGCCGATGAACATCCTGATGACGTCATCATCATATCTGCCTATTGCGCACCTCCTCATATCCGGATGACGTCATCATCATATTTGTAAATATCAGGAGGTCTCTTCAAGATGATCAGTGTTAGAAATATGACCCCCGCGGACCTTGATGACGTCATCATCATATTTACATCATCATGATATTCGGAAGACAACCGGATATTTGGAAATATCCTCCTGATGTTCAAATATCAGGTTGCACTGTAGCTCCTCTGTAAGATCGGGGCGAAAACTGAATATGATGATGCTGCTTGAAAAGATCACCCTCAATAGATAACACGCGAAACCAGCAGGCGGATATCTCCTTGATATCAACATCATCATGATGTTCGAACAAACATATATCCGGGTGATATGAAAATATCACCCCCTCCTTCGCGAATATCATGATGCAGATAGGCAGAAAGAAAAATATCATCCTGATATACGGATGACGTCAGCATCATCAGGATGAGAAACAAAGAACAAGAAGTGATACAACATCATCAGGATGATATTGACTAAGATCATCCTGACGTTCCAAAATATGATGACCCTAGTGAATATCGGGTCGCAATTACAACTCTTCAACAACATCATCAGGATGATGTTAACCAAGATCACTCGATGATAAAAATATCACCCCGGCGAAATATCATGAAGGCAGAAAATATGATGACCTCCGCAAGCAGCAGGATGATAACTGGAAATATGATGATGATGAACACGACCCTTAGGAAAAAACAAGTTAGGTCGAGCAATTCAAAGAATAAGCAACATCATCATCATGCTCGCGCAAGGTGATAAATGGAAGATCACCGGAGACTTTGAAACATCACCCTCGCAAGCAAATGAGGGCGCACTGTAGCTCGGCAGCATCATCATGATAAAAACCAAACATCACCCGACAGTTGAAATATGATGATGACGTTGAAAAACAAGTCGACGGGGAACATGATGATGCAGATCATCATCGAAGACAAGATGATGATGATGACCTCCTCCTCAGGAAAATATGATGCTGCAGTTGAAAAATGCTGAGGAGGTCCAACACTTAGAAAAAATGGGCAAGAAGATAAAGGCTTCAAATGAAGAAACCTCCTGATCATGACAAATCAACCCCTGGTCAAAATGAGTGTCAACAGTGGCTCCGAAGGGGGACGTGTAGGTGAAAACCTGCAGCGAGAACCAGATCTCTGGGCAGACCTGACAAAAAGCCAAAAAACGCGAGCTGCACAAGGCATTTACACTACATACATATTTTACAAATGTGCACAGCAACCAGATATTCATGTAAAATAGAACTTAAGGAATTGGCCATGCACAGGCAATTCCAGAATTTCACCATCTAGGGCCTGGAGGAAATAAGAATCCTCCCCATGAGTATTGCAAACCTGATATGGGCCCATCCATAAGGGCTGAAATTTGCCATGTTTACCCTTTTCCTGATCTTTAGCATTCCAAATAAGCACCAGATCATTTACTTGAAACTTCCTTTTTGTAGCTCTCCTGTCAAACTGATATTTCACCCCTTGTTGTCTTTTGAGATTGATCTGGTGGGCTCTCCTTCTGTCTTCATCCAATGCAACCAGCTGATTCACTCTTTCTGTCATGGGATCTTCAATGTCCTCATCATTTTCCTGGATGAACCTGTAAACTGGTAGGAGATTGTTTATGGGCAGTCTAGCTGATGCACCATATACTAGCTCAAAAGGTGACTTCCCAATAGCCCTTTTCACAGTCACTCTGTCAGCCCATACTGCTAAATTCAACTTTGAGTCCCAAGCTCTCTTGTTCTTGTCCAGTATCCTCTTGACAATTTTCATGATGCTCCTATTGCTTGATTCTGCTTGACCATTTCCTTGTGGGTGATATGGTGATGTATATGACAGGCTTATCCCATACCTGTTGCAAAAATCAACAAACTCACCTGATCTGAAGCACATAGCATTGTCAGTGATTATTTTAGATGGTACTCCAAACCTGATGATGATGTTCTCTAGTATGAAATCTGTCACCACCTTACTCGTAGCTCTTTTAGTTGGAATGGCCTCAATCCATTTGGTAAAGTAGTCAGTTGCCACCAAAATCCAACTGTGTCCCCCACTTGATTTGTCTGCAATTTCCCCTATAAAATCAATTCCCCATTGCTGGAATGGAGCATCCACAGGTGCAGTTCTGAGGGGTAAAGCATCATGATATTTCAGCTTTCCTGAGAATCTCTGGCAAGGGTCACATTTTCTTACTAACCTCTGTGCATCTGAAAAGAGAGTGGGCCACCAATATCCTGCCCTGAGAATTTTATGAGCTGTTGTTTGGGCAGTATAATGGCCACCACACAATCCTTTATGCATGTCAATCAAAATATTGTTAGCCATATTCTTATCCACACATCTCAGCAGCACACCATCAGGATTTTTCCAGTACAGCTCACCTTGAACAATGACATACCTGATTGCATGTAGCTTCAGAGTCCTCTTTTGATTGTCACTGAAATGGGAAGGACAATTCAGATTTTGCAAATAATAGACAATATCCTTGTACCATTCAGATCCTGATACACTTACATTCTCATCTTGGACTGCATTAACTTGGCATGCTTCCAAGTTTGACTGTGCCATCATCTTGGCTAATCCTTGTCCCCTTATCAACTTAGTAACTTGTATGTCTATGTTGAATTCCTGCAGTTTGTTTATCCATCTGCACCTTCTTCCAGTCACCTCCTGCTGAGTGAATATGTCTTTGACTGCAGCATGAGGTACATATGCAATTATATGTGACCCTACCAAGTATGGTCTGAAACTTTTAATGGCTCTAACAAGTGCATATGCCTGCTTTTCCATAATATCATACTTCAATTCAGAGGCCTGCAGGGACATACTGAAGAAGGCAATGGGCTGTTCAAAACCATCTTCATTTTTCTGTAACAAACATGCAGCTACAGTATGAAAGGAAGCAAAAGAAAACACTTGAAATGGCCTAGAAAAATCAGGAGATTTAAGAACAGGGGCCATCTTAATTGCCTCCTTAATACTCTGAAATGATTCTGCTGCTTCCCTTTCCCAGTTGACAGTTGCATCCTTCTTCATCATCTTGGATATGTTCCTTGTGATTTCTGCAAAGTTGGGAACAAATCTTCTAACAAAGTTTATCTGTCCAAAGAAGGACTGAACTCCTTTCAAAGTTTTTGGCATTTGAATCCTGTCAATAGCTGCCACTCTCTCTGGATCTATCCTGACTCCATCCTTGGAAACAATATGTCCCAGAAGCTTTCCTTCAACTACTCCAAAGGCACACTTCTTTGGGTTTAAAGAAATACCATATTCTAGTGCTCTTATGAAGATCTGCTCCAGATGCATACAATGCTGCTCCTCTTTCTTTGAGTAGGCAGTCAGGTCATCCTGATATACTGCCAGGATTGAATCAATCAGCCCTGCAAAAGCAACATCCATTGCTCTCTGAAATGTAGCACCTGCATTTGTTAGTCCAAATGGCATTCTAACATACACATATGTCCCCCATGGAGTGGTAAAGGCAGTCTTATACTGTTCTGATTCTTTTACCTTCACCTGGTTATATCCTGAAAATCCATCCATCATGGATAGGAGTTCACAACCAGTCACTCTCTGCAACATAGCTTCCATATTAGGCAATGGATAGTTATCCTTCAAAGAGGATACATTCAAGTTCCTGAAATCAACACACAACCTAATATCACCATTCTTTTTCCTGACTGGGACAAGGTTAGACACCCAAGTTGAATGTCTGATGGGCACAATTATTCCAGCATCCCTGAGCCTTTTGAGTTCTTCCTGCATCTTGGGAGCTAAGGTAGGATTTATAGGCCTTTGCCTCTGTCTAAATGGCTTAGCTTCAGGCTTCAGTGGGATCTCATGCTGGAATAAGTCTTCTCTATAAGCTTTTAGGTCCTCATATGACCAAGCAAAAACATGTTTATACCTTTTTAGCAATGCAATCAGCATACTTCTTATGTGTGGTTTGAGCTGTTTGCCAATATATACCTTCTGAGGGGCCTGAGATGTCCCCAAATTTATTTCTTCTAAATCCTCCTTATTTGTGGGGGATGTCCTTGTGACCATTTTGTCTCTACTGTCAAAGGCTCTTTCCAAAGCCACTAACCCTCTAGGGATCTTGTTAGTCTTCAACTGGATGATCTCCTTCCCTACAAGAGTCTCTTTTCCATCTACAGTTTCTACAAAAGCTTGGAAATCAATCTGTTGGTTCTCATACTCATCTATGCAGTGCAAAAATTTCAGCAAATCCCTATCATCATTAAAAACTTGCCAACTGCATATGTTTTCTGGTATGGCAGGCCTAATTTTAACTTCTATATCTGTGACACCTGACAGAGTGATGTCATCTGGCCTTATTGCTACATTGGCTAAGAAATCAGCCATAACATTTTTTGACCTTTCTACCCAGCCAATTGAAAATGCATCAAATAACTCAATAGTATCCCAAACATCATGCTTGTACTGTTTCAGTCTTTTATTCTTTGCAGCATACTTATTTCTGATTTGGGATACAATCAGCTCAGAGTCTCCAAATACTCTTAACATTTTAATTCCATGTTTGAGAGCAATATTCAGGCCTAAAAGTAAAGCCTCATATTCTGCAATATTATTTGTGCAATCAAACCTCAGCAAGAAAGAGGATTTGAGGAGCTTACCAGTTGGAGACAGGAAAACAACTCCAGCTCCAGAGCCTTCTTTTGCACAAGCTCCATCAAAAAACATGGTCCATAACCCTTGCTGATCTAGCTCTCCAACACAGGCATTTTTCCTTTTGTCTTCTGCATCATCTGAGACAACCTTGAAGTTATCACAGTCAGTGTCTACAAAGCACACCTGTTCATTTGCTTCTTGGTCTTCCACTGTCTCTGATGATCTTTGCTCTCTAATTAGCTTGACATCCCTGCCATTCATTGGAATCATGGCATATGACAGGTCCAGCTGCATACTTCCACCAATTAGTGCTGCCCATCTTCTTGACAACAACATACCATACTGTGGCTTGATGTCAACCACTGTTATATTCATTTTGTATCTTTTTTCAGGAAATGCTGCCAGCTTGAAATCTACATCCTTCATGATTCCAATAACTGGTACCTCTCTGGCATCCATAGCATAACATTTCCCACATGCCTTGTCAATCTTTAATCCAGTTTGCTGCATGATAGCCAAAGGCATGACATTTGTGGATGCTCCAGAGTCAAGCATACAATTTCTAATTATTTTACCATTTATAACTAGGGAAACATAAAATGGTTCCACCTGTGAAGGACACTTTGTCATGGTCATTCCTAAATAGACTTCAGGAGTCTCATCTTCTTCATTACACATGACCTGTTTCTCACCCTGGGTCTGATCATTTTGCTTAACTTGAAAAGGTACCCCTGAGATTAGGGATATTGTTCTATTCTTGATCTCTTCCACTTTCATGAGTTCCATAAGTGGAACAGAGACCTTTACCTGAGTGAGGATCTGGGCTATATCAAATGGAGCACAGTTTTGTACAGCAGTTGTAGCTTGCTCCACAATCTTTCTTTTATCCTGAGTTGACTTAGCTTTCATTCTCATAGTTCCCTGATCATCATTCCTGTCTTGGGAACCTCTACTTTGATCTTCAGCCTGAGGGGTTTTGTTTTCTGGTCCTTGGAAATCATGACCTGTTCTGTATCTAAAGTTCTGCTTGTTATTTACCCACTGCCTTTTTTGTGGTTCAGTTCCTTTATGACCATGCATCAGCTGACCTGCAGAAATATCTTCTGGCTGATGTGGGCTGCCAACCTGATTTTTACCTCTGAGATTGTAGTTGCTCTTGACCTGAGCAACTGCTGCAGCTGTGAAGGCTCTGATTTCCTCATCAGAAGGTCGGTGTAAGCTACTCAGAAAATTGTGTGAGTTCTGAGCATACACATAGTTATCCTCATCATCTTCATCATATGGGGACTGTTGGCAGGCCTGAACCTGATGATCTGTATTGTCATCAGCATCATAAAGAGTATATCCGTTGCCTATAGACATCATGTTAACATCATCATCCTGCACATGATGTGGCTCATTGCACTCATTACAAGATGTAGCATTATCATACAAAGATTGGGCAATCATGCACTGAGACTGTGAATGTGGCATCTGACAGATTATACACCACGGAGCATCATCAGCAATATTTATAGTTTTCTTCAGGGGATCAGGAGTTTCCTTGGCATGTTGAGCCCTCTGATTTGTGTTGTTACGTGAAAATACAGGCTTACCATCATGCCAATTGGTGTTATAAGGCATATCATGTAATGATGGCCTCTTTTCCTGCCTTTGATAGACTTGCCTATCAGGACCCATCCCTTTTTCACTTCTAGCTAATCTATAGCTTAGGTCCTTAACAACATTTGCCAGTTTGTCTATCTTATCTTCAGGAGCAGATGTACTACCTTGAGTGTTCTGAGGCTTATTTGGATTCTGCAGAATTTTTACATCATCCCTTCTATTTGTCTTGCCTGATGCTTTCCTATTGTTTTCAATATTTACTGCAATCCTGAAAGCATCCCTGAGAGTGGCAGGACCTTTATCTCTCAGTCCATATGCAGTCTTTGCATCAAAGGCATTGATGTACAAAATTATGGACATTGGTTCATTTGGCCTCATATGATGTGGCAATTTGTTCAACACTTTAGTAAATCTTGCATTAAAGTCTGCAACCTGCTCATTTGACCCTTTGGTGATGCTGGTGAACTCATTTACAAAGAAGCTAGGGTCAGTTTTATCACCATATTGCTCCTTGAACATCCTCTTAAAATCATCCCATGATGAAATACTCCGGTCAGGGAGATTCCTGTACCATTCTCTTGCCTCATCTATTAAGGATTGCATGAATGACTTCATGAAAACATCCTCATGCTCAACCTCAAAATTATCCATGACATTTTGAAAGGCCTTTAGATGATCTTCTCCTGACACTGTGTTGTTTCCTGAAAACTTAGGCACTTGCAGCCTCAGATGCTTATCAATGGGGTTAGGATACCCAGGAATACCATCAAACACCAGCTGTCTGAATCTATCTAACTGCATGGGCTGTCTGTTTGGCTGATTAACATTAACATTTCTATTTGCATTTTGGTTTCCTGCATTGTTCAGTGGTATCCTAGCATCATTCACATATTGTCTGTCATCATGATGCTGATGTTGCATTTCATATCTTTGCTGATGTCTTTGCATGTTTGCATTCTCTAGAGTAGGAACTGAATTATTCTGGGCAGTTCTCAAGGCTTGCACTTTCTGCTGTATATCATCTCTGATTTTCATGGCTTGTAGGTATTCTAGTTCTGCTCTTAGGCTTTTGATTTCTTCAGCTAGCTGTTCATCCTTAGGTCTGGAGGTAGATGGTCTCATGCCATTCTGGTCATCATCCTCATCATCCCTCAGAGACTCTGCCTCTTCAAACCTCTCACTTGGGTCTAGAAAAGGGCGTTCTTGGAACACCTCTGACCTCATTCTGATACTACCACCCTGTTGCCTCTCATATGCACCTTGGATATCAGCTTCTGCACTTGAAAAATAAGGAGCATGCTGTCCTGATGGCCTAGGGTTATCTTGTACCTCATCACTTTTTCTGGGGGAGCTCTCATGACTAGCTGAGACAGTTCCCTTTCTTCTATACATCATTCTTTTTGTTAATGGTAACTCTTCAAATAGAGGATTTTGTTGGGATCTTCTCCCCTGCATATAATTTTACTTTGACCGGTTGGGAGATTACTTCGGAGTCGCCACCTATTTCTAGGAATTGTTTTCTTCTGAAAACCAGGGTTCTTTCACAAGGTTCCCCAGGGTGTTTTCTTCTGTTGCTGACTCAGATGGGTCACATATATATCACTGGAGATGATTAGATAGCACTTTTACTTCTCACTCCCCAGCAGAGTCGCCAATTTCTGTTGACTTTTTCCCAGACTGGATGCTTATTCCCAGATATCCCTACAAGGTAGCCATCAGTGATCAACAGGAGCTCTAGGCCAGGGGGTCAACAGTATAGGAGATAGACTCTATATTTTATCTCCTCTTCTTCTTCAGGCTCTGCAAGACCTAGGGGGTATTCCCTATTCAACATCCATGAGGATATGCATGCAAGGCTGGGATGTTGACAGAAAGCAGATAGTCCTCCTGTAAGTAGACCAAAACTGAAAGATAAGGGCAAAGGGGCTAGCTTTGGGCCTATTTGCAGTTGTAGACAGAGGACTGAGGTTCCTAAAACTAACTCTAATGTCCTAATGTTGGTTTTAGATTTTGCTTTGGAGTTTAAGTGTGGATGCAAAGCTGGATATGGTTATAACACAAAACAAAGCATGATTGGTGCCTATCCAGGGCCTGGAGTCAATAGACATACACCTGTGAATGATCAGCATAAACAACTAAAACTGGATTTCAAGGGGATCTATGTGATACCTGCCTTACAGGCATCTCCCAATACAAAGTGTTAGGTTATCTCTACTTATGGTATCCCTACTGCAGTATATCCCTCCCAATGTTCAACCTGAAAACAGTTTAATCTACCCCTTGAATAGAAGTTAAAAGATCAGACATTCAACACAGGAATTCTATGCTCTAGAATCTAAACATTACCAAACATCCAGATTCAGAAGAAGGATACATGCAATACTGGAGACAGAATTAACACAGCACATGCCAAACAACATTTCTCATATAAGTTTAATCATGAAATCAGTGGGTTCATGCCAAAAACAAACAACAAGAGATACATAAACTCACAGGTAAGCTGTACAGAGCAACCAGATCAGCTTGTCATGCATTACAGAGCCAAAATCATCAACTTTCAACAACCTCAAATGAACAACACAACCTGCTTATATCAGCCAGGTAGGTGCTCAGCAATTAATTACAATGTTGACCAAAATTTCGCCAGATACACAGTATCATGAAAATGGCGCTCAAACACAACCAGATTGGCGCCCAAACTTGAATGCAGCAGGTAGGGGAGGAGACAAGAAGATTTCTCGAGCCCTGCGCTCCTGCCCGCTGATTGACACCTCCAGTCGGGTACAAGATCGACCCACGCCATCGCCCATACCTCTGCAACAATCGCCATTAATGGCGCACCAACCCGCGGCCTTGGGAAAATCATCAAACGGACTATCGCAAGCATTTCCCGCCGAGATTCATCATCATGATATTTGAAAATGCAGGATAACAATATCCCACATGCACCCCGCGATGACCTCAATAACACTTTATATACTAGGTCATGAGCATATATCATGTCGGTGCTTTTGCTCCTGACGACATTAGTATATAACCTCATCATCATCATCCCTTAGCAGCATGATATCCTGTTGTTCGAAATATCACCCTGACGTCATCATGATATTTGAAATATAACCTTCATGATAATCGGCACAACCTGATCCTTCGGAGGAACATCCTCCTGCTGAGCTTATAACAAAAGTCTGGCCGATGAACATCCTGATGACGTCATCATCATATCTGCCTACTGCGCACCTCCTCATATCCGGATGACGTCATCATCATATTTGTAAATATCAGGAGGTCTCTTCAAGATGATCAGTGTTAGAAATATGACCCCCGCGGACCTTGATGACGTCATCATCATATTTACATCATCATGATATTCGGAAGACAACCGGATATTTGGAAATATCCTCCTGATGTTCAAATATTAGGTTGCACTGTAGCTCCTCTGTAAGATTGGGGCGAAAACTGAATATGATGATGCTGCTTGAAAAGATCACCCTCAATAGATAACACGCGAAACCAGCAGGCGGATATCTCCTTGATATCAACATCATCATGATGTTCGAACAAACATATATCCGGGTGATATGAAAATATCACCCCCTCCTTCGCGAATATCATGATGCAGATAGGCAGAAAGAAAAATATCATCCTGATATACGGATGACGTCAGCATCATCAGGATGAGAAACAAAGAACAAGAAGTGATACAACATCATCAGGATGATATTGACTAAGATCATCCTGACGTTCCAAAATATGATGACCCTAGTGAATATCGGGTCGCAATTACAACTCTTCAACAACATCATCAGGATGATGTTAACCAAGATCACCCGATGATAAAAATATCACCCCGGCGAAATATCATGAAGGCAGAAAATATGATGACCTCCGCAAGCAGCAGGATGATAACTGGAAATATGATGATGATGAACACGACCCTTAGGAAAAAACAAGTTAGGTCGAGCAATTCAAAGAATAAGCAACATCATCATCATGCTCGCGCAAGGTGATAAATGGAAGATCACCGGAGACTTTGAAACATCACCCTCGCAAGCAAATGAGGGCGCACTGTAGCTCGGCAGCATCATCATGATAAAAACCAAACATCACCCGACAGTTGAAATATGATGATGACGTTGAAAAACAAGTCGACGGGGAACATGATGATGCAGATCATCATCGAAGACAAGATGATGATGATGACCTCCTCCTCAGGAAAATATGATGCTGCAGTTGAAAAATGCTGAGGAGGTCCAACACTTAGAAAAAATGGGCAAGAAGATAAAGGCTTCAAATGAAGAAACCTCCTGATCATGACAAATCAACCCCTGGTCAAAATGAGTGTCAACAGATCCAAGGCAATAAACAAGGAATACCGTTGGTATAATGACTGCTGGTGTGAATCTATTGATTCGTCGATTGCAAAAAATGCCAACAACCTTGTTGAAAACTGCGACCATCAAACATCTACTGCTGCTATTGGCAGTTAAAAGGCCGCTCGAGGGTTTGACGGGCCGCGGCTGGTAAGGAAGAACACAAACCACGAAGAAATCAATGCTATTGACTGCCAAATGTGATGGCTATCAAAACTCCCGACGAGGATGTGGATGTCGACTACAGAGAAGGTCGTGGATATATGGCTGTGCAACTGCAATCAAATACCCACTGGGTGGTCCTTGCATCCAAAGGCGGCTTGTCTCACACTGTAAAAATTCACAGTGGATGAAAACAAAACCAATGAAATGTATGTGGTCGATTGGAAAATCCACCGACCGATGCAGATCTAAAGACCACCAATCACAAATGCTGATTCAAGATCTCCCCACAATGATGAGTGTGGTCGACAGTCAACAATAGTTGGACGCTGTTGTGCTGAGCGTGGTGTCTGGGATCAGGCCACGAGCTTGAAGAAATCTCCAGCCAGAATCAAAAACTCACAGAGATTTATTTGGGCGATCTGAACTCAACGGTGAACTCCGTTTTCAGCTAGGATGCACCAGCAAAACGTTGATGGTAAGATCTCTCAACAAAAGAGAGAAGGGGCTTGTAGGATCAAAGCTCTGATACCTTGTTGGAGCAATCAACCACCAGGATCAAATCTGCAAAACCAAATAACCTTCCACACAAGAGAGACAATCATAGAGAATGCTATATTGCCATGATACAACAATGTACTGGATTACATAATGTACAATGAGGCCTTGGTTATAAAGACCAAGGTGAGATACAAGATGTTGTAGTCATCTGACAAGTGTCACAATCCTATGACATATGACAACTATAGGATAAGATGACAACTATCAACTACAACTATCAACAACTAGAAACATCTAGAAGACAACTAGAATGCTCCTAAGTCAACTTAAGATGTGAACATGTGTGTGAGTATTATTTAACTAATAAATAGTTAAATAATATGAATTATCTACACAACAAAGGTTAAACCAGATAGGTAATAACCCTGTTCACACCAACAAGTCCTAGGGATAGCCATCTAGGGTTATTGTAATTAGATAATTATGGAATGATGAAGCCATTATGACATGATGAATTATACAAATCATGAAGACAATGATGGAGATCCATGGAGAAAACCAAGGAGGACAAGATAAGACACGAAATTTGTGAAGTTGCCAATGACAATAAATTTACCACCTAGCTGTCCTTAACTAATCCATGATTGCAAATGGATGTATTTTGGCTTCTATTGACTAAAAGTGACTTATTTATGATGAATATAATGCTTAGAATTGTTTCTTGTAGGTCTAAGAAGTTCCAGAAACAAGTGGACATTAGCTAGAGCTATCTTGGAAACATGAATATTTGGAGACATACCTAGGATTGTCATAAAAATCATTAAACTAATCTCTATAATTTAGGGTATTGAAAGGTATATAGTCGATCAAGGTAACCACCATCATGTGCTAACAAAAGACAATTAGGAAAATTTGAAATATTGTTGTGTCATGTGCATACAAATCATCATGAATAGGTGCATAAGGAATGTCCTAGCCCAAGACACTAAAGAGGTCTCCACATCCTCCAACCTTCTCTAATAGAATTCATACTATGAAAAATGCGTGGATAAGTTATCAAAAGGACACCTAACAATTATGTCTAAATGATCAATAAAGACAAGTAGGATTGTCATAATAGGGGGCATAGGATAGTCTAAGATTCAAGCCATTGCATGGTTCTATTGAATGAATTGAATTATGCATATTAAGGAATAAATCCTTCTATATCATCCTAGGGCAAAAGAGTATTCCAAAATCAATTTTGGCTCCGTTGATCATGAATATTAGTATGACAAACAATTGTTCACTAAAATTATTTTATGAAGTATTTGATATTGTTTTTCTCTTGTATATCTGAAAATAGGTGAAATGAAGGCATGAAGGGCCGAAACAAGGTGGAAACATGAGAAATTTGGAGTCTCTTTGACTGAACTAACTGATATACCTAGACACATATATATCTTAGAACATAAAGAACATAAAGAACATAAAGACACAAAGACATAAAGAACATAAGAACATATATATGTGAATTAAAATGGACACAAGTTGAACATACCTTATAATTCGATATTGCAGTTGACCAATTCTCCAAAATATGGCTTCAAAACCTTAAATTTTTCTTTTTTGCAAGTTTGATTATGAATTCTATATAATTCTAGAATAGGATTAGTGAAATTTATGGAAAAAACAAACATATATCATCAAATTCAATCTATATATCAATGGTAATTAGCTTTGAAACAATATCACACATGAAACATGAAACTTTCAGTTTAAATAATCAAATTTTATCCAAAAACATGCAAAATTAGTTCTTCTATGTTGAAAAAACAAAAAAGGTAGTGGATTGATATAAAAATGATTCTCAATAAGTCAAACAACATAAAAGGCATTTTCTTGTCTGATATACTGCATGAAAAGTAGGATAACAGTCATGTGGGGTCTGAAACACGGATCCCACATGCTTTTTTACCATTTTTCATGGTTCCCAGAATGCGCTCACACTATAATGCAAGCACATTCTGGGAAGCATGAAAACATAAAGGTTCATGCATGCAAAAATCATAACCTTCTCAATGTTGGTGCCAAAATCATGGTCTAGGATGTCATGCTCTCACATAAAATATATTGTAACTATGCATGTAGTGCATCAAATAGGTAATCAAGTGACGGTCTAAGAGTATCCCTAGACTCAAATATCCATGTGGTTCATGAAATAGAACTTGTTTATACTAGGAGGGACAAATGTAACCTTGTATCTACATGGGAGAGTCTCTCTCTCTCTCTCTCTTTATTTCTCTATCCTATATATAGAGAGGGACCAGGAGACATGGAGAGATAGAGAGGGACATGGACATGGACATGGATAGGGAGAGAGCCTAAGGACATCCATAAAGAGATGGAGAGATAGAGATAGAGTTAGAGAAAGGAAAAAATATAGAAAGAGGGGAAAATAGAGAGATAGAGAGGGATAGGTGGAGATAGAGACAGGGAGAGGGAGAGATGGGAATTGAGATAGACAAAGGGGTCTATAGAGGGAGAAAGATATATATATATATATATATATATATATATATATATATATATATATATATATATATATATATATAGAGAGAGAGAGAGAGAGAGAGAGAGAGAGAGAGAGAGAGAGAGAGAGAGAGAGAGAGAGAGAGATCTCTCCCAGGCTCGGTCTCCTCTATATCTCCCTATTCTCCTCTCTACCTAAACCATAAACCTAAACCTCTAAACATTAACTCGTAACCCCTAAACCATAAACCCTAAACCCTAAATAATGCCCCTAAATCCTAACCCTAACCCCTAAACCCTAAAAACGAGCAACCCTAAACCCCTAACCCCTAAACCATAAAACCTGGAAGCAACACTAAACCTCTATCTCCCTATCTCTCCCAATCTCTATTGGTCCCCTCGCTCTATCTCTCTCTAAACCCTAAAACCTAACCCCTAAACTCGAGCAACCCTAAACCCCTAACCCTAACCCCTAACCCCTAAACCCCAAACCCTAACCCCTAAAACCTAAAACCTAAACTCGAGCATCCCTAAACCCCTAAAGCATAAATAATTCCCCTAAACCCTAAACCCTATTTACTTGAGCAAACCTAAACTCATGTAAACCTCAAATAATGCCCCTAACCCCTAAACCCTAAACTTGAGCAACCAGGCTAAACACCTAAACATATAGTTCAATAGGGGATGATGGAGGATCAATGGGAAATGGATGTAGAATTCTTGGATCTTGATTAAATCATTATACTAATTGGGATGTGATTTGATAGGATCCAAGTTATTTGTTTGATTGAATAGGACTAGCACGGGATGATGGATAGGGCTAATGGGATGATGGATAGGAGTGATGTGGGTTACTTGCTCATGGATAAGATCTTGATCATAGATAATATCTTGATCACAGGGAGGATAAGCATTGATAGTGCGATATTAGATATGGATAGGGTAACTGGGGATGCATTGATATTCATTGAATTGAGGAGTAAGAGGTGGTGATGGGGGTTCACTAGGAGATGTTGGAGGATTAATGATGGGATCAATGTATAGAGGGGTTCACCATGAGATGGTAAGGGAACCGAGATGGGATTAGATGGGATGTTTGGATTTTGATTAGGATGGGTGGTTGGTGTTTCCACATTCTTTGGACTAGGCTCTTAATGTATAACTATTGGGTTTCTTAGATGGATGTGATGGGTTCTTGGATCCAGGATCAATAATCTTTGGATATTTGACAACATGGCTACATGATGGGGTTTGACTTGGACTTATGTTAGGAGACTCTTCAATTAAATGGATAGACATAGGAGTGGATGATGGTGTTGGAGTGGTATATATGTTATTAGGAGGTTCTTTGTTAGGCTCAAGGATAGGAATTTGAGTACATGATGTTCTTAGATTCCTTGCTAATAGTCCTTGGGTCACATCCTTCATGGATTCATGGGTTGATGGACTAGGATATGCATATAGTTGATGGATAATGATGGAAGATGTTGTGGGGTTAGGATTAGGATCGAGTGAATGGATATAGGAGGCCCGGATGGATTAGGATTGGGAGTGTTAGAGGGGGATGAAATTGGATTAGTGGATTTGGATGGCTCCATATCTTTTCTTTTATTTTTGGATTTTGTAAAGACTCTTTGGAGAAAAATTTTCAAGCATTCATGGGTTGATGGATTAGAGCTTAGAATGTTTGATGGTGGATTAGATAGTGAGTTATATGGTGGATGGATGATAGGGATTGATGGATTAGGAGATGGGTGGACTAATGCATTAGGATTAGGAGGATTGGAGGGAAATTATAAAATAATTCCCCTTTAAGCCTAACCCCTAAACCCTAAACCTGAGCAACCCTAAACCTCTCTCTCTCCCAAAACCTCTAAACCCTAAATAATACCCCTAAAATATAACCCCTAAACCATAAATAATTCCACTAAACCCTAAACTTAAGCAACCCTAAACTCATAAACCCAACCAACCCTCTCTCTCTCTCTCCTTATCACCCTCTCTCTCCCATTCATCTCCATCCTCTCTCCCTCTTCCTCCCTATCCTCTCGCATGTTGACAAAGAATATGGAAACAAGAAAACTAAGATGCATGCAAAGAGGGATGAGGATATAAATTGGGATGATGAAATGGAAATAAGATAATGTATGAAATTTCATTGGATGGGAAGAATGACGAGGAGAGGTCGAGAGGGGAGGGAAGTAGAGAGTGAGAGAGAGGATAGGATGTAGAGACGGGAGGGAAGTAGAGAGTAGGAGAGGACTGTAGGAGGTAGACAGGGGAAGGAAGAAGAGAGAGATGGTAGGAGGTAGACAGGGGAGGGAAGCAGAGACTGAGAGAGAGGACCTAGGAGGTAGATACAGGAGGGAAGTAGAAAGTGAGAGAGAGGGGGGAGAAGAGAGTGAGAGAGAAGGTAGGAGGTAGAGAGGCGAGGGAAGCAAAGACTTGTTGGCAGTGAGTTGCCCCCTTGTCAATGAGGCATTCAACGTTGACCTTGAGATTCATGACATGGCAGTGAGCCTCCCGTGGATCTGGGTGAAGTCTGGCGTTTGTAGCGAGCGTTGATAGCTCGAGCTTTTGAAGCAACGGCAAATGATTCCAACAATTGGTATCAGAGCATAGGTTCCTTTTTGAAGTCTAATAGGCTCGGGTAGGTCCTGGTAGTGGAGTAAAATGGGTAAGAAGAATAGAAATAAGGTCTCAAATAGAGAAAAGAAAGATGATGATCAAAAGATTGTTAAACAGGCCTCAGTTAAGTCCTGCAATGAGTTGTTCCTTGAGCCATTACTGAATGTAGATACAAAATGTAATAAAAGGATTGGTTCTACTGTTAAGAGTCTTGACAAAAAGAAAGACCTCAATAATGATGAAGAAGAGGTCAGCTTGGTATGTGAGAAAAGTGACAATGATAGAAGTCATTCACATGAAGGAGCTGAAGTCCACCCTCTTTCAGAAGAAGAAGATCACATTATAAGTGATGATGAACAAGAGTTTGAAGTTGATATAGAAGGAGAGCTCATATGTGCTCTAAGTGAACTTAGGAAATATAAAAAGGAGAACCAGAAATTACAATTGCACAGCTACACCAAGAAAAAGACCTCAAAGACAAAGCACTCTCTGAACTTGAAGAGGCAAGAAGTCAAACTGTGAGTTTAAAAACACAAATTGATGATTCAGAAAAATTGATTACAAGCCTAAAGATTGAGATTGAAGAGGCCAAGAGAATGATAGATTTTGCTAAGTCTGAAAATGAAGTAAAATCTTTTGAATGCATAAAACTTGAAGCTGAAATTATTACCTTGAGAAAAAATATTGAAAGTCTCAAAGTTCTGTCAAAGAGAAATAATGAGTTTGAAAAGAGCACCACCAAGTTATATGAGATGTTGGGAAAGAAAAAACTATATGGAGACACTACTGGACTTGGATATGAAGAAGGAGAGTGTTCCAAAGTCAGAGAAACTCCTAGAAGAAAAATTGATCAGCCTGCTGCTCCTGAAAGAAAAGTGAACAATCAAAGAAGAAGAATTGCTCCTGCAAGACAAGCATATATGTATAGGTACAATTATTCATTTAATGGATATTGTTATACTTGTAATCATTTTGGACACAAAGCAATTGTTTACAGATGGAATATTGACATTATTTGTTACAAGTGCAAAAATATTGGACATATACAAAGAAATTGTAAAAGGTATGATTCTGCATGGAAGTCTAACATGAGTTCTCAAAGGTACTATTAGTCATTTGATTATGATTGTAATATAGTTTGTTATAACTGCAACTCTCTTGGTCATAAAGCTCATAGTTGCAGGAAAGCTCCACCTGATTTGAAAAAGTTGAAATGGAAAGAGGGAGAAAAGGTTTGGAGAAAGAAAGCACCTGTAAAAGTGTGGAAGCAAAAACAGAGTCATGAGAAGGTAAATCCCAAACTTGTGCACATCCAGCACAAGTTACATCATCAGTTGCATAACAAATAGCATGATGTGAGGGGGAGTTGTTCTTGTTCTATCTTTTATCCCCAAGAAGTTACAGGAGGAGTTCAATTGATCTTGTCTATCATGCTTGCCTGATAATGTTAATTTCTGATGTTGTGTATGTCAGTGACATGTTTAGTGGTTCATAATGCATATAAAGAGTTCAAAAGTTCTCTGCACAAAGAATTTGATGATGTTGTGACATGATCCTATTCATATTTTGTTCATAGCATATTGTTACTGACAAATGGTTGAGTTGTTATGATGTTGCAGTCCAATGGGATCTTGTTATTAAAAAGTATTGGTTATCATGGCAAAGAGCTTTAGTTGTTTCAAAGAGCTCGTATTAGATATTTGTCTCTGTTGGCTAAATGAAAGAAGTCATTTCATAACACTTTTCTCTGCAATTGGTTTTGCAAAGTGTTGTTTTAGGAAGAGCTTGATGGTGAAGGTTGTGCAATCTTGATAGGCTGATTTGTATAATGGATCTTGGGTATTCTCAAGAAGTTCTCTTCAGATGTTATCATGTGTCTATTGATTGAAGATTGAAATAAGTTTTAGATGTGGTTATGTACATATCAGATTTGACAAGAGATGTGCAGGAACAAAAGGATGGTATACTTCAGGTTGATATGTTGCTTCAGGACTAATTCAGGAAGTGGATCAGTGCTGAGTTGAATTGAGTTATGTTGATTATTCTTGTCAGTGTTTACTAGAGATATTTTCCAGAAATATTTATGAGCAGTGATTTGTTTTTGAAGTTTATCACAGTGGAAGCAAATAGATTCATTGGAGATTTGTCATGTTGGTTAAAAATTGTTGTTGATTGTACTTCAGATGATAAGTTTACCAAAATTGCATTCTGTGCCTTCAATTCTCTGAAAGACAAGTGTATCAAAGATTTTGGTAAGTGTTTCTAATTTTTGGTTGAAGATAACAAGATAACAGGAGTTTATGTCTTCAAAGCCCTCATAATGCAATGTGTTTGTAAATGTTATGATCATGCTATAACATCTTTTAGTGGAGTTGTTCTCAGGGGGAGTTAATTTAGACTTTGTCATCAGATGTCAAAAAGGGGGAGAACGAAAAATTGCTTCAGGTGGTTTTGCCATCAATGACAAAGGGGGAGATTGATGGTGACAGGTTGTCATTGATGTCAAAAGTGTGTTCATATCAGGAGGAGATGGTGTAATGCAAGAGTTGCCATAGTTGTTGTTCAAAGAAGATCTCAGTTGGCTTATGTAGAATAGTCTGCTCAGATCATCAGTGACATTCACATACTATGCAAGCAGTTTCAAATCAAGGCAAGGTTCTTGTTTGAATCACATGACAAGGAGGTTATGATTCCTGATCTAAAGAGAGTTGACATATGGTATTTTGCTTACCTCAGTAATACTTCATCTTCATGCAGTGTGTTCTTGATGTGTTCATGAAAGATTGTTTCCCATTAAGAATAATGGTTGAGTGCTTCATTGGCATAATGTTGGTTTGGTGTTCATACTGTATTAATGACAAAAGGTGTTGTGCATTGATCTGAGAGAGGTTGCTTCAAGGTCAGTGATAGTGGGTTGTGTTTGAGTTAACATTTGAGGTTGGTTGTGCTCAAGATAAGACATATGATGTGATCTTCATTCATGGTTTACTTGATTTACAAATATTGTGAAGGCAATCACTTTGGAATATATTATTCAGGATAATAAAATTAAAAAGGGCATCATGTCTTGATCAGTGGTTCCCATGAGATATCTAGGTGTGTGGTCTACAATGTTAGCAGTGGTCTTCTTGCAATCAGTGGAAGCTATAGTTTGCAATAGTTTCATCAGTAGATGCTTTAATATCATATTAATGGCAGTGACTGAGAATTGTGTTTGAGTTTGTATAAAAAAAAAAGATCACCGATAAAGTTTTTTTTCAAAGCAAAGTGTTGTTTGTCACTATGCATCAAAGACTTGAACATAAACCTAAGTATCTTTTAAGCCTCCTTATCTGCTCGCTATACTCTGAATACACTTTATGTTATATTAGATGGTTGACCTCCTATAGCAAGTTAAGTCACTAAAGGTGACTTGCTTAAGGATTCTAATAACATGTGGAAACCGACCCTCCTCTCCTCACCACTGATAGAATCGGTCTTTACCGCTTGTGAATGAGGCGACAAAATCATGTGAAGTGAGCGGCATATCGGTTATCCCTTAAAAAGCTCGAGCAAGACTTTTTATATGATATATGTTGAGAAGGAAGCGTGAGCAAGTTTTTGTTTAAATGTTTTGAAAACATTTCAAATGCTTTAATAGCCCGATGCCTTAGAGAGTGTAACTTAAGTTTTTATTAAGGCATCAAATCACCATTTAGGGGAGCTTAGTATATATGCATTAAAAGTTTCTATTATGGATGCAAAATCACTAAGCCTTTGATGGCTTTAGTTTTTTTTTAGAAACTTTGTTTAAATACTAAGTGGTCGGACCATAAAAATGGAGAGTTTTTTAAAAAGCTATCAATTCTTTTTGTGGTGATAAGTTTTTAAAAAATTAGAAATTGTTTTTTCTAATTTAACAACTCTAAGAAATTTTTGTGAGGATATTGGAAGTTAGAAAAGAGATAACATCAAAATTTTGAGGAGATTTTTTTTTAAGAAAAATTGGTGAATTTTTTATTCTTGAAGGATATGAAAGGTCATAAAAAGATGAAATTGGTTTTTCAGATTGAAAGAAATTTGATGCAGAGATGGAAGATGAAGTTGCTCAGATATTTTATTTACAGGGCATTGAAAGAGAAGATCAAGAGGTTTTGAAAAAGAGGATAATGCAAAATTGTTTTGTGATTTGGAGAATGTGAAAGATTTTGGGGATTAGATATATGTTTTTTTTGTTTTTTTGCAGGTGACTATATAAGATGCATTGTTTTTGAAGTCATTAAAAAGAGAAGGTGAAAGGACAAAATGATCTTCAGTGAGAGCAAATGAAGATGACTATGCAGAATGTGAAAGGTTATCTACTATTTAATGATATCATGGGTGCTTTGATAAGTGTGATGAAGAGCAGAGCATCATACATCTATGAAGATAACTTTATGAATATTCTTTTAAAAAGAAAACACAGAAGAATGTATGCATGAACTAATTTGTAGTGAAAAATGTTCTTGATGCAGGATCGGGTGTTTTCCAAAATGATATGCAGAGGAAGATATTGATATTGAATTGTAGAAATAAGAGTGTTGAAATTTTGTTCACAGGAGCTTGTTTTCAGAGAGGTGTGTAAAAGGAATTATTTGTATGGTCTTGACTTGAAAATCAAACAGGAGAAATTAGGGTGTATGATGAAACACAGAGAGTAAATGGTGCAAATCAGATTGAACACCAATCACTTCTTGCACATGAGTTTTTGTTTTGATTGATTGAGAAAAGCCAGTGAGGCACAGTATGCCAGCAAGGCTTATGGTCAGTGAGACCTTAATAATTGTCAGTGAGACACATATTGTAGCCAGTGAGGCTTCTTTGTAGCTAGTAAGGCATGTTTTTCAGTTAAGCCAGTGAGGCAATTCTGGAGTGGTTTTTCTACCCCTGGAGGGTTTTCCACTCGTGCAATTCTTGTGTCTTGATTCATATTGATCTTCTCTCTGTGGTTGTATGTTTTACTCATGAGTTTTGTTTTTCATTCTCAGTTATGTGCACATGTGTTTGACAATGTTATGTGATGTGTTTGAGAAATCAATGATAGCTTTCTCTCCTTGTGCTCTACAAGTTAAAGTTTGTAAAAAGATTAGAAATTTCACACAACACTGATTAACCCCCCCCTCTCAGTGTTCTTGACTTCTACAATTGGTATCAGAGCAATGGGTCACGGGTTTGAATCCCTCAGGTTGCGTTGAGGGGGGGATTGTTGGCAGTGAGCTGCCCCCTTGTCAGTGAGGCGTTCAACGCTAACCTCAGGATTCGTGACATGGCAGTGAGCCTCCCGTGGATCTGGGTGAAGTCTGGCATTTGTAGTGAGCGTTGATAGCTCGAGATTTTGGCACAACGGCAAACGATTCCAACAAGACTTAGAAAGAGGGTAGGAGGTAGATAGGGGAGGGAAGTATAGAGTGAGAGAGAGGGTAGAAGGTAGAGAGGGGAGGGAAGAAGAGAGTGAGAGAGAAGGTAGGAGGTAGAGAGGGGAGGGAAGCAGAGACTCAGAGAGAGGGTAGGACGTAGAGAGGGGAGGGAAGTTGAGAGTGAGAGAGATGATAGGAAGTGCAGCTGCCCTTGTAGACATGTATGTAAAGTGTGGAAGCATAGACTTGAGGTATGTCAATTGTATGATGTAACAACTCAAAGAGATGTTCTATAATGGAATGCAATGTTTGCAAGATATGCAAAAAATAGATTTGTTGAAAAGGCTTTAGAAACTTTCAAGCAAATGCAATTGGCATGTGTATTTCCAGTTATGCTCAGCCTTCTTTGACGTGTTTTTATCATTTTTTAGCAAAATCTAGAGATAATCTGGAGCATGCTCCCCATCACGATGACACTTTTTTCAATGAAAACTCCAAAAAAATACCACCATAATCTTAAGCTCTCTATTAGCTATCTAACCATATAATTTTTTTCACATTTTGAGTATGTTTAGTGTTTCATCTTGAATTTCTTTTGTTAGTGTGTTCAATTTTTGTCAAAAACCAGTGTCTAGTATTTTTGACTTTTTTTTAACCATTTATCAAAAAATGAAATAAGTTATATTTTTAGAAACTAGACTCCATTCTACATGAATTCAAAAAAAAATTAATTTTTGATTAGTTTTCAAATATTTTAAGGGGGAGCATGCTCAAATTTCTATTTTTCAGGATGTGTCCACTTTAAAAATTACTAAAAAATCAATTATTCATTAAAAAATTATTAGAAAAATTAGGGATAAACTACATGGTGTTAGCTAATTTCTCACTGGAGTGATTATTGAAATACTAAAAAAAAGTTAACATTTTAGGGGGAGCACACCAGGTGCTATGTTATGTTTTGAAAAACAGGACCAATTTGTGTGCTCCCCCTTTTTGAACCCCTTAATCTCAACCATTTTTGAAAAAAATAGTAGTTTAGAAACTAGATTCAGAGAACTACAACTCTTGTTTTTGTTCCATCATCAAATTTTGAGTGTAGTTGTCTTCAATTTCTCATCCAACATCAATGTTTCCTGATTTCAGAAAAAAAGTGGCAACTTAAGACCCCATTTTGGTCCCTCATTTTTGTGCACTTACCCTTTACATGCAAGCAAAGGTATGAACTCCAATGCTTGTTCTTCCCTTCCCACCCTCTGCCAAAGTAAGAACAATATGCAGATTAGTCTAACTGGTATTTTCATGCCAATGATGAGTCTCTGGAATGCAGTAAAGTGAAAAGGTACAAGTTCCTAATATTTTTCTTCATGCATTTCATTTGGGCCATTATCAGTTCAATGTCAATTCAGTGGAGCAGAATCATCAGACATGGTAGTTATTTTTCTATCCCTATAAATGGGCATGTTCCTGTCAAGTTTACTTTGAGGATAGCTTAGTTTCAAGTATTTTAGAATAAGTTGCAACAATAGCATCAGTTTTTAGTTTCAGTTTGTTTATTTTTCAATAAGTCTCGGTTGCTGCAATAAAGGATCTATGGTCAGTTTCAGTTGGTCTCAGTTGCAAAATATCAGTTGTGATTTCAGTGGTGAAATGTATATGATTCAACCCTGTGTCAATTTCAAGGTTTTTAGTGGTCATCAGTTGTGGTTTTAGTTGCAGAATGTGTTTGGTTCATTAGTGATTTAGTTTCATATCGTCATATGCTTGACAGTTTGTATCAGCAATTTTGTGTTCAGAGGGTTGTTTCCAAGTGTTTTTGACTCTATGCCCAATGGATAAGGCCATTTCGTCTAGGGTTCGCAATGATTAGGCTCATTTTCCCAGCCAGTTGCCAAGAACTGTTGTGAAAATTTTGCACACCATTTCAAAATTTTTTATGCATGTCAGACTTGTGGTAATTTTGATTCTTTCCCTGGTTTCCGTGGTTTGTCAAAGACTCGGATAAGATCTAGATTGAAGGGCAAGCTTATTTTCATGGCGTAAGTCATTAATATCAAACCACTTTACAACAGCCAACCTCAGGAAAATCAAAGCATGGCATAGGGGCATAGGTTATATCATGGTGTTACCTATTTTTGTGATCAAAGGCCATTTGCAAATGCATAAATGTATATAATTTGTCTAAACAAACTAACACCAAGAGGAGAGTGGCGGGCCGTGTAACGAGGCCTCATTCAAATTCAAAGCAAGGAAACAAAGGTTTGGCTAAAGAAGTTCATTTCAGTTTAGGGCACTTGGCCAATAGAATACAATGTTGACTGTCTTAAAGAAGAGGCACAACAAGATAAAAGTGTGTCTAGCATAGCAACTTTCTAAGTCTTGGTTCAACCTGTGGTCAAAGTTTAGCCTCTAAGAGTTGAGTGCATAACATATGAAGAAATAGATCAAGCCTATTATATCGTCTTAGCCTATACATGAAGGACCAGGTTTCAAACTCCAGCCATGATTAAACAAGGAGCCTTTGGAATTATTTGCAACAACATGTAAGCTGCAAGGCCTCATAAAGTAATGACGTAGCTCTCTATAAACTCCAGCATCACCATTCAATACTGGAGCGTAGCATTTCAAGGATCTAGCTAGCCAAATCCTAGGCAAGCTTTGTTTCGAAACAACAAAGAAATTTTAGATAAATCTATGACCACTCCAAGGGATCACAGTAATTTCCACATTGCTTGGCACTATACCAAAACAAAGACACAACATATCCAAAGACATGGCTTCCATCAAAGAAATGGCACTATCTCTATATTCAAGTCTTAGCCATGTAATGATGGTGCGGCTCGTTAGAAAGGCTCGAGTCTTAGAGTATGGCACAACCCTGTGAGGAAAGGTGCATCTACATAAACAAACTAGATTAAGACATCATCGCTATGTAATGATGGCATGGCCATTCTATGAGCTATATTCGAAGGCACACCCAATCAATTCCTACATTCATTTTGAAGCCACAACAAAACCAAATGGAGAATGGCACTCAACGAAAAGAAAAGCAAGATGCTACCACAAAGAAGCCACAATGTAGTCTTCAAAGGACCGGCCTATGCATTGGTGCATCCATGTGAGATAAAAGATGACTTCTTAAAATCATACTCAACCATAAACAACAACACAACGTAATTCAACATGACATAGATGAACTCAATGCGCCCATACGAAAACCATGAAGCAATCCCAACAAGAAATGAGGTGATCAACATACATCGAAGGTGATCTCTATAGTGCCATGGTAAATATGTGGAGTCTATTAAAGATTGAGGCTTGGTCTATTCAAAGGTGACACTGCCCAATTCAAAGACATAGGCACTGCCAATAAGAACCAGACAACCTTTCAAATGTATCATACTATTTTACAAATCAAAGGTGCCACATTTGAATCAAGTTTGGCCATGAAGAAAGAGTCTCAGCTCGTGGAATCATAAGGCACATGCCATAAGTATAAAGGCGCAAGCTTATTCAATGCCAGCTGAATCAAATAAGGCATTCACGTGTGATGCACTCAATCAAAAAGAGAGATGCACTTAGAATCATTACCATGTTGCCAAACATACAAGATTCAACTAGCATATCAATGGTGCAGTTTCAATAGAAGCTCGGCCTATTCAAGATAATAGTAGCCATTCTCAAAAGGTGGTATAAAGGAAATACCAGTAACGCAGAGATAAGGTTTCACAATGTAGAGACATAGTCACCATAGGATGCAGAGATGATCAATAGTTCCGACAAGCTTGTTTAGGATGAGCGCAAAGGCAACCACATGTCAGAGAAAGATGCAAGGAGAGGACTCATTCAAGGAGGCCGCAGAATATGCCACATGGCGCAACCGCGGGAGTTTGAGGAGTTGCAAGAAAATTTCCATTCCAAATGAGCGAGAATGCAACACGTGGAAGCTCTGGAGCATAGAAAAATGTTTTGTTTCATTTTTATAAAATTTACTTAAAGGTTAAGTCACATGAAGTCTTAAAGCTAGGTCAATATTTTAATATAGAGATATGTGGTGGGGCCCTCCTTTGATGAGCTGATCTTTATATTAAAAAATGAAGTCTTATGTAAGTAAAAGCTCACGGGGGAGATTAAAATCAGATTTAAAAGTGAAGAGTCTTTTATTTTATTATGGAGTTACATGGTGGGACCCAAGGTTAAAATAAAGTTATGTCTTTATTTAAAGATTCACGACTCTTTTATCTCATTTGACCCATATAATTTTTATATGCCTCACATGAAAGAAACTTATGCAGCCCTAAGTTTTTCACACGCAACCTCTTTATTTTCTATGGCAAGCTAATGGCAAATGAGTGGGAATTTTAGTAGAGCCAAGCAATGGAAGCCATAATTCATGGGGAAAAATAGAAAGAAGAGTTTAACTGCATGTTTCAGTTATCAAAGCTGAGATCAGAGCCAAGTTTTCGGGGGTTTTCAATTAGAGATATTTCTGGGCAGTTGGAGGAGAAGATCTTCAGAGGGTTTTTATTTTTTTCTTTAAATAGCCTGAATCCGGTACAGAGGATAGAACTACACGGACAGAACCATATATCAGAAAGTAGAGCAGCTAGAGTAGAGATATTTTTTTGGCCTCAACTGGTGCTTCTCGTGAAGGATTTGAATGTTGTATATTGTGCATTTTTGATGAGGTGTATTTTGTTCTCCCTCAAACAATGAAGAGAAAGTGGTGCTTTGTGTAGATCTAAATATGTTTTTTCTATTCCTGCTTCTTGTTTTTTATTCTTAGCCTCTGATAAATTTGTTTCATATGTTGGGTTATTAATCATGCATTTCTACTCTTTAATTTTACTAGTTAAATCTTTTAGGGTTTGATCATTGTGCTGTTTAGAGTTAGGTAATGAATTTGGGGCATCGCTTTAGCAGATTAGGAATTTATTTTATAATCTTGTTGTTTCTTCCCTTTTCCCCACAACCCAGAGAGAAGAACCAGCCTTTTTAAAAGCTGGAGGTTGTCTTAAGAGTCAAGTCCCGCATTCTTAGGATTTCCCATGTTGGTGATTAACCTATAAATTTAAGCATCAACAGTAATTAAGCCTCCTCCTCTAAAGAAAGCTAGAGTTGGATATTTTATTAAAATGGATGCTCAAGGAGTTAGGCATGTAGAGATCATAACCCCATTGTGTGACAAAGTAGAGGAATAGATGCAAATCTTAAACTATCAAGTCATAAGGGTAGCCTTGGGGAAATAGATGAGGGAAGATATTTAGAAAACTACCAAGTCTTCTATTGATCTCATGATGCAAACAATGGATAAGGATAAGGCAACATATGAAGAGTTGAAGGGAAAGGTTACATATCTAAATTATTATATTTAATAACTAGTGGGTCCTATTGATTCCTCATCTATCATACCTATTCCATATTTTGTCAAAGCTATAGATAAAGATATTCCTTTAGTTGGAGAATTGGGCAATAGTCTATCATATCCATTAAGGCATGGAATGATGAATTGATTTTGCTAGGATCTAATATTATTGAAGACATATTTAGTCTATTCCATAAAATCCTAAGTGAAACCAATTCTATGAAATATTTGTAAGAAAAATTAGATGTAGATTTAGAGGCTTTGGAGGAGAACTATCCTCAAGTTATAGAAATAGCAAAGGTGGACTTCCAAATCCTAGTTGTAGAAGGTATTTTTGATGGAAGGAAGCCTCATTTGCACAAGAATTGGAAGGAAGCTTATCGATATAGGATAAACACTTTAAAAAGTGGTGAGGATAAATTCCATGTAGCCTATGCCCTAGCTCATAATACAATTAATTATATGTACAAATTCATTGAGGAGATCCCATTTCAATTCTATGATAAACATGATGATATCGAATCAATGGATGTGTTAATTTTTTTTTTTGAGGAAGTAGTGAAGGGTAAGTCTTCCAAGGAGTTTGAATTCAATGCAACATCTATCAATAAACCAATGAAGATAAGGACATCATGTGAATATTTTTAGAAGTTGGTTGATCATGAAAATATGCCATAGAAATTACTTGATATTTTCATGAACGTGGATGTTATATTTGTGTATTCGGATGTTCTAGATCTAGACTTGGTTAGGGTGATATTAGACAAATTCAACTTATAATTATAGAAGGACTGGAACTTGAGAAGAATTCAGAGGATGGTGAAGAAGACTTGCAAAAGGAAGGATGACATGTATATGTAAGTCAAATTTTGGTTAAAACATAATGAAAAATTATAAATTGACAAGGAAAGTCATATGGCTTTTCATATTCTTTTGTACATTTATCTTATATGGTTTAATGGATGGAAGAATTTTCACATTCCCTACCACAATGGAACCTCTATTTATATAAAGATATGACATTTGTGGGGGTTGGAAACCAAAAGCATTTGTTCAATATAATATAGTTTAGCTTCTTTTAGTGTTCTTTTTCGTTTTGTTGTTGGTTTTCCAATTTTTGAGTTTGTTAAGTATACTTTTACATTTAATTCATGAGTATTTGATGACTTTGAATGGTGTTTCATGCCACTAAGAATGTATTGATGGCACATTCTTTGATGTTCTCAATGTTAGCACCTTGGTGTAGCTACAACACAAAGCATACAACTTGCACCTTTGATTGTGGGAGTTATATTTCCAACCTATGCCTAGAATAGGTGGTTGTTGCTTAGTACTTTCATGAATTTTCTCTCCTTAAATGATCACATCTTCTCATGTATTGGCTATGGGTTGTTGAGTCATGCATAAGAATGGTTACAAATAAGATTTACCTACTTGTCAAATCATGATAAGAGTGCAAGATCAACAAGCTTACATTTTCTTTCAATCTATTTTTCTCTCTCTTCTTTTAATTTTTTTAAACAAATGGTTATATTAGGATTAATTTAGAATCAATTTTGGTTTTAATTTTAGTTTTTATGGTATTGTTTGAATGCAAACGATAAATTGGTTATTTTAATACTAGTCTAAAAATCTAAATATCCATGTTTAATTAACAAATTATAAATTGGTTTTTGTGGGTTTCTTGTTGTTCTAAACTTTTGGAAGGTGGTTTTGTCATAAAATTAATAGAGATGTAAACTAACAAATCATTTTAAACATTGCAATTTGAAATTTATATATATTGTTTTGTGCTTGTTTGAAAAATAGAATTTTATGCAATTACATGCACTTTTGGATTGCACAAATGTGCCCTTTGCTTTGAGTGAGTAATTTGTGGTCTTATAAGTGTATTTTTAGATTCTTCTAGAGCCCTCTGATTGAAACAACCAAACTACTTTTAGATTATTGAGTAATTCAAGTGTTTCTTGAACCCATAAATGCATATAGAAGACTCTTGGGGTTAACACATCTCAAGTTGGGGAACGATTTTGTTCCAATGTGCTAATGTGTCAAAACACTCACCAATAGCTATATTTCTCATAATCCAAGGGCTACTTCCACAAAACCTCACCTACTTCATCCCAATATCAGAAGACAAGCCCAAAGAAAAATCAATCTATTCCAAAATGCACTACATAGGTAGAATGTGAGCACTTAAGGGTTTCAAGGGAAATGGAGATGAACTTCCCTAAGGCATTACCAATGCTTTCCAAGGTGGAGGCAAGCTAGAAATGTAAGGGTGGATTAGGCATTTTGATCCTGGAATAATCTTGATTTTTTTGATAATGGGTTGATGCTAGGTATTGGTCCTTGATAAAAAGGGGGCATCACCCTCAAACCAAGGACCCTTATCCAATATATTTCCTCTATCCTCTAGAGATTCACAAACTAGAATGAAAAAACCATGCACACAAGGATAAATCACTATGGAAGCAACATGAAAAAGTTTCCATGTAGAAGTTACCCATTTTTTGAGCTTAGGAACTTGGTTAGACCAAAAATTATTAAACATGCATATCAATGTCATTTCTGAATAGTGCTTAATCTCCTCCACCACTTCCTCTCCTAATTTAAGGACCAATATCTTCTTTGCTACTTTTATCTGCCCAACCATGCCTTTCCTCCTAGAAGTAGAGAGATACTCCTCCTTTAGATCCAATTTTCCTACTTTTTTCAAGGGCTTAACCCCTCCTAAAACTACAGAGAATGAGCACTAAAAACTAATAGGGCTAGCTCCCACCAGCAACCTATTTGCATTTTTCTTCTATCTCTTCTTGCATGTTGCTTACTTTAGATTCCCATAGAGATACCCCATCCTTATAAGAAGTAAGTGATGCAACTTTCCCATCATACTCTCCATCTATTTCCCCCTAACTCTCAACATTTCCTATAGCTATGGACACTACCATCCACAATAAGAACATTATTGACTACAAGTATAGAATAAGAACATTATAGACCCTAATTAGAGTTAGCATTAATGTAACTAACCTTCATCACCCTTTGGCTTTTACAAAAGGCTCTTGAAACATTCATCTATAAATAAATAAATGTTATTTATTTATTTGATAATTATGAAGCTTTTTTCTATTTATTATTCATTTAAGTAAATATTTTTTTATTTATTTTGAAAATGAAGAAGTCATAGAAATAAAAATAAAATCATAAAATTTACAAAATAAGAAAGGACGTTCGTCCTCGTCTGAGAATTAAACAAATTTTATAACTATGTTTAAAGGGTTTTCAAAATGAACAAAATGAGATATGAATTCATTTAGTTAAAACAAGAGCTACAAAGTAGCTGGAGTCCTTGCCAAGGGCTACAAGGGTAGAAAAGAGTAAATACTTCCTTTCCAATGGATTTTGTTAGATGTGGTAGTTGCAAGTGCCTTGTGTAGTGCCCCTCCGTTCGCACCTTGGATGTATAGGTGAACTGATCAAGGCGCATGAATGTAAAGGTAAAATAACTGAAATATTCAAGATAAGGTAAACAATTGATGTTGTACAATATAGGTAGATGCTTCATCCATGTGTGGTTTCATATAAAAGATAATGTGTTTTATTGATAACCTCTATTGCGGCACTGATGATGCAGGCTTTGATATTGTTTTGCATTCCAATTTTTAAGATGTCGATCTTACTACAATTGTTATATATTGAATGTATCTCATGTGACTGATTCTGTTAGATTTATTTGTTATGATGGTACTTCTGACACTTATGATTTCATGCACTTGTATGTTAAGTGTAGGGTTTTGTTCAGATTAAGAGATAGATTTGATTTGGTTATGATTATATGTTGAGCTAATCTAGATTGATATGACGTGGAAGGGACGATGTCGCATCACTCACTTGTGAGCGCCCTGCGATGTTGCGATTCCTTTTTCCACCTAGTGCTAGCTTATATGCATCTATACATGCTTGACCATGACATTTGTTGCAGGATGCAGGTACCAGGCATCGACTCCACCTGAATTAACAGGTCTGAGCATGCCTTGAACCCAATGGATACGTTGTTTTGGAGATAACTTAAGGTCCCACATCCCAAGTCATTATCCTCAATCAGGATGCATGACATGTCTAGTCAACCTGTCAGTTCTGTTAGTATGTCGGTCTTGCAATTGATTTATATTTGATGGAGCTTGTTGGATAAGTGCATTTTGGCCTGACTCGAGAATATGTTTGATTTGGTCTTTTTGAGAACATGTTTGATTTGGGTTTTGACGGCTGTCCTACTCAGTGGGTTATGTTGTATGCCTATATTTCATTATATAGTCATACTTTAATATTTAATAAGGTCATATAATATTCTTATTATTTAATAAGATTAAATTGGTAATTGATAATTACCTAGTTCAAATAATTATTTAAGTTGTTTGAATATGAATTATGTTATTACTACTATTAAATTGATTTAATTAAGGGAAGGTTGCTGAACACTAGTAAACACACTAACCAGACCCTAGAGTAGAGAGGAGACAGTCCTATCATCCAATTGACGAAGCCTAACAATTGGATCAAGAGTGTATTGATTCAGCGTTACACTATGGCTACTTATGGAATTGTGATAATATGTTATTTATGATGGATATATTTTGGCTATATATTGTACTAACACTTCTTGTTGAGTGTACATGTAGAATTATTATGTCAATGGATGATGGTGGTCATTTAGCCACTTTATGTCTTTCTGTGTGATGTCTGAACTAGGCATGTGGCCCTAAGGTCTATTGGCCATGATGTTAAGAAATATTATTTTTAGTTTTATGTGATAAAATAATTATGTTCTTGTGTGGGATTTAACCTTGTAATTTTTAAAATAATTTTTAAGTGTTTTTAAGAGGTCTAAGTTGTATTTTATGTTTAGAAAATTGTCTTATGTCCAAGGTACATAGGTAAGAAGTTTATTTTTGTCATTTATAATATTTTAAAAGGTTTTTAGACCCTCCTTTAAGCCCCACTTACAAAAGTGACGAAAATGGGAAGGTGGTTGGTTGAATTAGTTGGGTGGTTGAATTAGTTGGGTAGTTGAGTTAGTTTTGGGTAGGAAGTTACTCTTTCCTTCTCTTTAAAAACTCTTCATGGAGTGGGGGTGACTTGCTCATTTTATGATTCTCATTCAAGGATTCTACCATTAGTGGGATATTGCGATTGAGGTACCATGTTTTCTTTATTGATTAAATATAAATATTATATGTTTTTCTTTATTGATTAAATATAAATTTTATATGTTTTTCTTTATTGATTAAATATAAATATTATATATTTTTCTTTATTGGTTAAATGTAAATATTGTATGTTCTAAATATTATATGTATCCTTTATTTATTAAATGTAAAGGTTGTTTTTCTAAGGGTTGTTGCTTGTGAAATTGGAAAAGCAAACATTTCAAGGTAAATCTTGAAAGAAGCATATTTGTTGCTTTATTTGTATGTCATAAACCTAGATCATCATAGCATGAATTATATTTTTGATTTTTATATTAGATCTTCCTATAATTATAAGATAGTAATCGCCATATATATTGGCATTAAGGTTTGCACCTAATCATATGTTATCTATATATCAGTGTTAAGATTTCTATATAATCTTATAATTGCTAAATGTTGGTGTTGGATCTTAGAAACGATGGTTTTTATCTGTTTTTAAAAGGGGTTACGAAGTCATCTTGCTAAGGATCTGTTAGTTTGTTCATATCCTCTAATAGATAAACTAATGATGTTCTTTGTGTACGTAAGTATCTTTGAACCTTGTCAAACAGTTCAAGTACCTTGTCCATTAGAGTATTCCTTACTTTTGCCTTCTATTAGACCTAGATGGAAATGTTTTTCTTATGTGCATTAAGGTCTCAAATAAATATGGACTTTGGATCATATAAAACTGCCCACTTTTGCATAGATTCTTCAGGATCCAATTCTTATAGTAGATTGTATTAAACATCTTATTAGCTCTTCATTTAGTCAGTTTATATTTTGGGTGTCTTGTTCCTTGGTTGTTCAAATCTTCACAGTATTCTATCAAACAGTCACGTGCATTGTTTATGCTTCCAAATTTCGCATGCATGTCTGCTAGGGTAGTTGCAACTAGACATTTGACAAAATGCCTCTATCATTTATCCTCTTTGGACATTGATACGTTGTTCCAAAGCTCCATTTGTGCATAGGTACATAGGGTGCTAGCAAATGTTACAAAGTCTGGTCATACACTTTCCAAAAGCTTTTGCTTGAAAGTTCTTAAAGCCCTCTCCATGTACCAATTTTGAGTGTATCCTACAATCATTGTATTTCATGATAACAACTTGAGAGCTTCATATATGTTCATTCCTTACAAAGTCATTTAATAGGTGGAGATGAGTTACGAGATTAGGTCTTGAATCTAATGCAAAATATAGTATATCTCTTAGGTGTTATCTCCCTATCTCTGCTTATTTTTACACTTGTTATTGATGGAAAGATGTAGTTTAAACTTTAAGGCATAAGTGAATTTCATGTTTTACTCTATGAAGAAAGAGCTCCTATATGTTCTTAGGTCCTTAATAATAATTCTAGTATGATTCATGTTTAGGATTTATGAAAACAACTTTCTTTAGGTATTTTATTTAAGAATAGTTAACCAAGGTTAAAACTTTTCTCTTGATTAGTGGATTAATATTATGCCATAATGGTAAAGATCACCATTGGATGATTTATCATTACTTATTGCATAAGCAAGGAAAATATTAAATATGTCAATATGCTTACGTTAAACTTAGATGGAAACTTGTTCTTTTAGGCTTGCATCTTATGGGAATTGTAGTAAACCCTTATATGTATTATGATCTTATATCCTTATTATAAGTAGTTAGTTAAACTAAAGTGATTTGATTATTTCAAATAGATATGTAATTCTTATAGACATTATATTACACTTTTATATTAATTTATTAGCTTGACGTTATTATATATATATTGATAATTAGTTTTATAAATTAAATAATTAATTATATACCTTTATGTGCTTTGTGACTACATAAAGAATGTGTCTCAGTGGATAATAACATATATATATTATATTAGGGTTTTAGTATAAGAAATGCTTTAATTGGAATTAAATATATTATGTTTTCGTTTGTCAATAACATGAATGCATTATATATAATGTATCCTCTTTAATGAGCTAAGTTGTTAATTCACTATTTATGTAAGTAAATGGAATAGAACTTCATCAGATAAATTATTACATAAGAAAACTAGTGAAACGAGGTAATGTTTTACTTGATTTTGGGTTAGCAGTGAACCTATCATTTGTATGGAAAATGTGTTTTAATTGGATTGATAGTTGGCCTTATGTTTTAATGCATTAGTAAGGTGACAATAAGGGGTTTATGTGTGTGTGTTAAAGATAAAATGCATATTGTGGAATATCTTACTAACAACTATCAATTGGGCTTTCGGTTAAGATAGGCATGTTTATAAATTATGCATTTATTGGTTATTGAATGATGGTTTCTTAAACATAATTATAATAGTTTTGTTAGTAGAAATATGATATATGGGTTTGGATTATAAATGTTGTAATTAGCATTTAAGTTATAAGTATTTGTAATTAATATTATCTATGCATTGTTTAGCTTGACAGTTATATGTAATTGATGATTGATTATTATAATAGATAGAACTAATATTAATTAAACTAGACCTAGGTTTTCTGAAATTCTTGGTGGAGATATAACTTGAATCCAGTTGCTAATTTGATTAAATAGAATCACTCTAGTAAGAAGAATTTATGTTGTCAATGAGTTGATTAGTTGAAATTGCTTATTGCAAGCAAAATTTTCATGTGAGTTGGTCTATGTGTAAATTGTCAAGTTTAGGTTCCAGAGCCATAAGATAATATGATTTGGTTGTATGTATTCTGTTCATAGTTGTCTTGAGATGAAGATGTTGTAAGAACATGATTTCTCTTGTCTACATATGTGGGTCTTGGTAAACAATAATGTGAGATGTTGTACATACTGTGTTGTGAATATATTATGATGGGTTTAAATCTCCTTCACGTATGTGTTGATATCAAGATTGTGTGTAGTATTGTAATGGGGAGACCTTGGAAATCATAATGAGAAACTATTTTGTTCATGGTTGAGATTTGTGAGCAAGATGACCCATACCTTGCTCTGGATATGTGTTGTTGCGATTGGTTAATTGAAAGATTTGGGACAATGATGTACAGGTTGGTCATTGTGATTATGTTTTGTATGCAAGAAGGTAAATGCCTTGCACTGTTTATATATACTTATTAGTATGATAGTGATTGTCTTGCTTGATGGTTAGGGTTTCTAGATGCAGGTAGGGGAGTGGCTTTCAATGTGGGGCCGGCGCCCAAAGTGGCTGTCAGGATAACCCATTGGAAGTTGTTTATTAAGTGAAAACCTAAAAATGAATAGGGGGGAAAAGGGTAAATTACACATTAACAAGATAATTAGATTTCCTCTCCCATGCCTGTAGTGCTCGTTTAGACTAAGGATGGGTAGAGAAGGCCTAGTTGGCAAGATCAACTTCCTTGTCCTCACGAAAGGAAGGTTGATTCCGCATGTGTCACCCTATGGGGCCGGCGCCTAGTGAGAGGCTGTCAGGATAACCCATGTCAGGACCATGCGATGACACTCTTCCTACTGCAGCCTAGCATTCCCTAGTTGTACTCTCCCCATTCATCGTGTGTTGCCTCTGGAAGTGATTTTGAGTTGCTTGTGGCGTTGTCATGTGTTGTAATGGAGTCTTGTTCAGTCTTTGTTCCTATTAGGCAATTGTCTACCTGACTGTATGACATTTTGGGACCTTATGTTATCTCCTAGCTCGGGGGGTGGACCTCAGGGTTCCACATGGTCAGGTGGAAGAGCTTTTATCCATTGGTCTCTCCTTGCCTTTGTTCGTGTGCAAGAATGTTGTAACTCCTGTAGCAGATTTAGATCATGTACCTGTTTATGGAGACAGTTATTATGCTCATGTACTGGCCTGTGTATCAGATGATTCATTATGTATGTATTCATATGTATTCAGAAGATGATAATGTAATGATGTAATGTTGTATTCATATGTCAGGAGAAATTGTAACTATGTACTAGATCTTGATGAATACTTATATGATGTTATGTAGATGTAAATGTTTATTGATTTAGTGCATTAGGTTTACAATGAGTTACTGATGTTAATTCATGATATGTGTTAGATTATGTTAATTGTTTTGTCAAGTAATGCAACTATGATATCTTAGATGACAAGTCATTAGTTTAAATGATGTGTTAATATTACTTTGTTATTTCTTTCTTGTATTTAAAAAAAAAAAAAAATTCCTGTTGCATATAGCATAAATGTGATGTTCTCTGAGGTATTCATGGTGGGGCGTTACACCTTGGTACACATGTATTGTAGAATATGTTCAACGTAGCTTTGCTGAAAACACCTTAGAAATTTTTAAGAAAAAATAATAGATGGGAAAGAAAATTGGCCTCAAGGCTTATTGCAAGCAAAATATGGGCATATAGGCCATCAAATTGTTTTGTGTCTAACAATGTTAACTAAAAGGCAAGTCAACGATTATTGGGAAGCCAACACAAAGGTAGGTTGAAGATCTATGGAGGGAGTAGGTGATGCCTAAAGTTAGCCACACAACATTTAAATTGGCCACTGAGAGTGGCTTTGCCCACTGGTGGTTAGGAAAGAGTTTTATAGATTGCAAGCCTCTATAGGGAATTCATTAGGTGGTTAGCAAACTTTGTGCGTTAGTAGAAATTGGTGCACTATAGTTAGTATGGCAGTCACACTAATTGTAGTGCTCATATAAACTATTTGAAAGAATTCTTCAAAGAGATGTCTCCTCATGGATTGTAATAATTGTAGGATATGCACAAAATGGATCTATTGAAAAGGTTTTAAAAACTTTCAAGCAAATGCAATTAGTAGGTGTATAGCCAAATTTCACAACCTTTGCTAGCATCCTCCCTGCCTATGCAAAAATAAGAGCTTTGGAATAGGGTATGGACATCCATCAAAGCATCAAAGCATAAAGGATAGAGAAATTTTGTTAGATGTTACAACTGCTCTAGTAGACGTATATGCAAAATGTGGAAGCATAGACAAGAAACATGAATTGTTCGATAGAAAGCCTCAAAGAGATGTGGTCTCATGGATTGGAATGGTTGCAAACATATGCACAAAATGTATTGTTTGGAAAGTCTTTAGAAACTTTCAAACAAATGTAGTTAAGTGTAAAGCCAAATTTAACAACCATTGCTAACATCCTCCTTTGCCTATGCCAAAATAAGAGCTTTGGAACAGGGTATGAACATCCATCAAAGCATAATGGATAGAGAAATTTTGCTAGATATTGTTGTTACAACTGCCTTAGTAGATGTATATGTAAAATGTGAAAGCATAGACCAGGAACATGAATTGTTTGATAGAATGCCTCAAAGAGATGTAGTCTCATGGACTGCAATGATTGCAACATATGCACAAAATATATTTTTTGAAAAAGATGTAAAGCCAATCTTAATAGCCATTGCCAACATCCTCCCTGCCTGTGCCAAAATGGGAGCTTTGCAATAGGGTATGGACATCCATCAAAACACAATGGAAGGAGGATTTTTATCAGATGTTATAGTTACAGCTGCCATGGAAGACATGCATGCAAAATGTGGAACCATAGTCACATGAACTGCACATAGACAAGGCATGTGAACTGCATATCATAATGCCTCAAAGAGATGTCATCTCATGGAATGCAATGATTGTAGGATATGCACCAAATGGATTTATTGAAAAGACTTTAGAAAATTTCAAGCAAATGCACTTGGTAGGTGTAAAGCCAAATTCCACAAGCTTTCCTAGCATCCTCCTTGCCTATGCCAAAATGGGAGCATTGGAACAAGGTATGGACATCTATCAAAACATAATGGAATGGGGATTTTTATCAGATAGTATAGTTGGAAATTGTCTGGAAGACATGTATGCTAAATGTCCAGAAGCATAAACAAGGCACAAAAAAATACTTGGTTATCTGAAAGAGGCCACGATCTTTTGGGGGTGCATGCTTGGTTATCTTGAGTAGAGTAGGTTGAACAACTACACATGATGTTGACAATACTGTTGGAAGAAAAAAATAGGGGATGGGCAGAGAGCTGTTCCTTAGATGCAATGCTACAGCATTAATGAACAGCAAAAAACAAATGCAAACACAGAAGGAAACCAAACACCAGAAGGACAGCAATATTTAATTTATATATATTCCTTTTTCTAGATTACATTCAAACTTCAATACACTTTTCAGATTCAGAGCTGCTGCTCTGTTTTCATACTCTGCCCCAAACTCTGGAGCTGCACACTGTATATCCGGAGCTGCCTGGAACTCCGTAGCTGACTACTGTTGCTGCTACAACATTCCTCTCTGCTGTTCTTCCCTTCTACTGTTCTCTCCTGGAACCTTCTAATTCCTTTGCTGCTGCAGGATGTTCTCTTTCGTCCTATCTACACATTCCATTTTCCCTCTCTTTTTGTCTCTTGTAACATGCCCAGCAAAAAGGGCGCTCAACCATTTCAAATTCAAATGCACCTACCAGAATTGAATGCTGGCAGGCCAACGGTGCTGGGGGAAGAGCAGGAGATCCCCAGGTCTGACGTGGGGGTAGTCAGCATTTAATGAGACTGACGGAAGATTAAATTTCCAACAAATACCTGTGACAAATCATAGCAGTCGTCGATGGAGTGCAATGATAGCAACATACACACAAAATGCGCATTTTTTGAAAAGGCTTTAGAAACTTTCAAGCAGTTTGGCCACAACACACAATGACTATTCAAAATGAGCAGCTTAAAAGATTTTGGACCCGAAAAGATTTTGAAAGTTAGCGTACAAAAGCATTTCGGGCCTGTTGAGGGGAAATATACATATTTAACCGGAGATCCACGGTTATTCTTGGTATTTATTACCATTGGCTATGACTAATCAGTTCAAGTTTAAAATCTAAAATGTTATGCATTAAATGACAGTTTGTTGCTCCTAAAGCTAAAAAAAAATGCAATTCTTTTTTAAATACAGCTCTCCTAAGTCATCAACCTTCTTTGGTGCATATCCAACGTGTTTGGAATTTGGACCTTTATCCTTGTCATTATATAAGATGGATTGAATAGTAGAATGATGCAATTAAACATATTTCTTGATTTCTTGTATTTATGGGCATCAATTGGTTAGGTTATGTTGTTGGGATTACAAATACACTGCCATAGAGCCCTGTGATGCCACTATCGAGCCTGAAACACAACCTTTTGCTCCTTTACAACTTCATGTTGCTAAACTCTATCAATAAAAACAAATTGCAGACATCTATTCAAGTAGAGGAGTTCAATTCAAGGCTCGATTGCATTGGCTCAAAGTTGGAGATAGAGTTTCCAAGGAGTTTTTCCTCTCTTTAAGAGTTTGTCATGCTTTTTAGGCAATTGCACACATCAAAGAAGGATCTCAACTCCTAAATGAGCTTCCTGCAATCACCCAAGATTTTGTTCGACACTATGAACATGTTTTCAAAGCTTAGCAATCATCTCTTGAGTGAGCAAATCAGTGGTCCCTTGCAGGGTTTCACCCTCTCATATAGCCTTGTATGAGCAACTTCTCACTTAAAAAGACCCTTGTGAGGCTACTTTTTCTACGATCAAAGATAAAGCCCCAAGATGTGATGGATTTCCATGTGAATTCTATAAAGCCATCTAAGATATGGTTAGTAATGATCTTTACAGAGTCTATTTGGAAGCTTACACTTCCAAATCCTTAGGAAAATATTATCAAGAAAGGAAATATTAAGTTCATACCTTTAAAGATTGAAGATTTGGAGGTATCCGCAATTGATTGCCAATCACCTTAATCAATGTTTCATGCAAGATCATTGCCAAGCCCCTTGCTCTTAAGCTACACCATCTTCTTCCTTTAATTGTTCACCTAGAGAAAGATAGGTTTATCAAATTCAGATATATTCTAGATAACATTATTGTTGTTTAAGAGGGAATGTAGTGGGCCAGGTATTCTCAACAATAAGCCATCTTTGTCAAATTGATTTTGCCAAAGCCTATTATTGCAGAGAATGACCCCTCATACTTGACATGCTTTAGGGTTTACGTTTAGGTCCCAGATTTTTGAGGTTAGTTGAAATGTTTTTTGTTGATGCTTTTGCTTGTATCACTATCAATGGCTACAAATCCTCTTCATTTAAGATTTTCCATTCCATTTGACAAGGATGTCCTCTTGCTTCTGCTTTATATGTTCTATTTGCTAAAGGATTTGGTTATCTTTTCATAGTTCTAAATTCTTTTGAATAACTTGTCAATGGTCATTTTACTGATGATTCTTTTCTCAGTTTGTTGGAGGATTAGAGTAATGTTAGTAAACTCTTCACCTTCTAAATATATTTTCTTAGCTTTTGGTTCAAGTATTTAGTGGTAGAAAACCCAATGTTATAGGCAATCTTTCTTGCGTAAATTGACATGGATTAATTCTTTTGGTTGGAAATAACTTGATCATGGAGAGGTCTTCATGTTCCTAGGCATCCCCTTTGCCTTTCAAACATCATCCTTTGTATTTTATGGAAAACTATTATTAGCCAAGTGGAAAAGAAATTGGCCTATTGGATTACTAAGCCTCTCTTTTGTAGGTAAACTCTAGGTTTGTTCTAAATTTCTAGTGGCCACCCATGTGTATTATTTCTCATACTAGGTGCCTTCCAAAGCCTCTTATCAAAAGCTAGGAAAACTCCTCAGAGATTTCCTATGGGCTTCTTTAGGACAAGTTAAATGCTTTCATAGAGTTGCTTGGGAATTTTGTTGCCCCTCTCATGATTTTAGAGGGCTTGATCTTATTGACATGCACTGACAGGGTAAAACCTTATTGTTCTAAATGGATATAATCAGAGCCCTAGAGGGTGATGAGTCTTGGAATATTTTATTTCACCATTGCACCTCTATTGATGTGCCTCATGGGCATATAGCCTGGAGAAATCTTGGCTTTGATTTTATTCTCCTTATGTAGGAGCCTATATTCAAATCCAGGGTACTTTTGTCATTACAAGTATATGGAAAGCTTGACATTACCTTGTGTGCTAAATGGATTATTCAAGCCCTTCAAGGCAATGAAGCCTGGAAAATTCTTGTTCGACACTACATTTGCACTGGTACTCCTACAAGTCATCCAACTTGGAAAGGCTTGGATATAGGAACTCTCTTCGATATGAGAGATTCTATTTCTACTCAAGGCATGTTTGTTATACAGAGCACTTGAAAGGCTTGGGTAGCCCTCAAGTCCTGGCTTCAATGGGTTGGAGATGATTTTTGTAATTGACTATCCATTAATCATCAATCCATTTGGTGGTCTTCTGTTCTCAGCATTCACGACAAGCCTCTTCCTAAGCTGACTTGGGTTCATGCCTTAAAATTTTTCAAACATGGGATTCGTGTTTTGCCTAACTTCTTGCATAGGGCCACCAAAAATTTCCTATCGTGGATTGAATTCAGGTAGAAAAATAGGCTTCTAAACATAGATCAAGAGACCTACTAGTCAGTTATTGATGCCATTCCTCCTCAATGATTCATATTTTAGGAGTTAAATCTCTCGAACCTTGATGGAAGGATTGGAAATGGTATCCAAACTCTCATTTTCAGAATTACATACCTTCCAAAGGTTATTCATGGTTGTCTCCCCACTTGCATATGGTGGACTAGTTGAATCACCATTGGCAACTTCAGTCCTCTCGCGGGACTTGGCATAAATTGTTTCAATGCGTTTGGTCTGCTGTGGTGGAGCCTAATTTGGTTCATTTTGCTTGGTGTCTATTATACCAAGGTCTCCCTTTAGGAGTTCATCTGCCTCATATGGGCATAGCCATTCCTCATTGTTTGTTTTGTAGGCATCTTGAGTCTCTCAAGCACCTTTTTTGGTTTTTCCCATGGGCTCAGGGAGCTTGGAATTGGATCCATGATTTTTTCAAACCTTTTAGATCTGCTCCTTTCTCTTGGCATATGGAATTACTCAGTGACTTGCCCTATCTCCCTTGCAAATACACTCAGATTTGCATGCTTTCAGGGTGGAAATTCTTTTTAGCATTTGGAAGGATAGAAATGTTGCTACTTTCACTCACTGTTCTGCTGATAAGCATTCTTCTCTATACATTAAAGCTATTATTTTCTATAACGTTCTGATGCAACTTCAACTGCAAGCTAACAAAGTTGCACTTGAAGTTTCCCATCTCCAAGAGTTGCTAGACCATTGGGGAAATGCCCCTTGCACTGTTATATGGGTTTCGCCTGACTCTACCTCCTCTTGAGAGCGTCAGTGTGGTCACAGTCAGTCCTCTCAGTGTGGCCGTGGAGATCATGGCTCTCATTGCCATGGCCCTTAGCCCTCCAGGGATTCTACTACTCGTAGAGGATGGTCTCAACCTTCCAGACTGCCATCTCCTTGGTGGATGTTGGCTAGCCTGACATAGGCAATTTCCCCTGCGCACAGCTCACCATTTCTCCAGCCCATGCTCAGCCTCCTATCGAGGACAATGAAGATGATACTAATGCTCTCGACGGTTGGGAGCCCATTGATGATACCACCCCTGGAGATGTTTGGGGGAAACTTGATAACCAGGATCCTCCTCCCTCTACTGGTGTTGCTCTTGCTACTTAGTTTTCTTTGGGCTTGGCCCTTTGTTATTCTGTTGGCTTTTGTTTGCCTGTTAAGGCTTTAAACTCTGTGTTTTGATCACCTATTAAGTCTTTGACTTTGTGGGTGTGCCTTTTTACTACCTTGCCCCTTTTTTGTGAATATGTACTATTTATTTCTTTTTCAATATAAGTTAAATAGGAAGTATTCATAAAAAAAGATTTGGATATTATTGAGTGAATGACAAAGAACTAAGAAAAATAAGGGTAGCATATGAAAATGGTGAAAGGAAAATTCTATCGTATGTTTAAGCTATGCTTAAGAGAATAAGAAAATTAAAGACACCATAAGACTAACAAATCTCTAAATATTTTTATTTTTCAAGTAGACAAAATAGAAAAATTCAAGGTTCTCAAGAAAGATATAGTTGTAATTTTAGAGGATATACTTCTTCTTTCATAAAGATAAAGGTTCCAATGTTAAGACTCAAAAGCTTGGGAATTTCCTTAATTTCAAAGAAACAAATATTTTTATACAAATATTTATGAATGACTGATATAACTTTGTAGTGATCATTTAGTAATAAAAAATTCTTGGAATGGATTATCATTGCTGTTACAAAGCATATATAAACGTGCAACCAGACATTCTCAAATTATCAGAAACATAAAATTTGAAAGCCGATTTGAAGAAAAATATCCACCTAGTTGCCACGAATAATAAAACATAAATTCATTTAATATTATTGGATTAATAACATAGATTTTCTCTAACAATATCATGTTGTGGTTCATCATCGAAATTAATGATAATTTCAAGATGAATTTTTATCATTACTTTTTTTTATAATAGTTAGCAGTTGCACAAAATTTATGATGAAATATAACATGCAAGTAATAACAATAGACTAAAAGTGAACACTTGGATTGGGGTTCCTATATTTGATCTCTACCACAAATATTGGTTGCCCATCATGATTCCTTCCCTTAAGTGTTGAACAAATCTTTGACACCCATAGATCCTTATACAAAGTATTGATGATGAAATAAATGGATCATTACTTTCATTTTTCTAATAAATGGGTATTTATTGATGATGAAATAAATGTTGAGTTGAAACATTATAAAAGATGAAGAATTAGAAATTGCATGTTGTATATAAGTTATAAAAGCAACTTCCCCTAATTTCACAATACAATTCAAAATGATAATTAATAGTTGAAATGAGGAGTCCGTTCAATTCATAAAATTATGGAAAAAATTATTATGAGTGGCAGAAACTTTGAAGTCAATAAATGAAAAAACTCATTCAAAACAATTAAAATTACAGATGGGAAGTAGCCGCAGTTGGTTCCAGCTATTGTTGCTCTTTGAAAAATAAAAGGAATAAAAATAACCCTGGAAACATTAGAAATAATTAACCATACGATGTTAAATTTGATAGATGAAATAAAATTTTTGATTCAAATATTGTCATGCCCTATTTAGTTCTTACTACCTCATTCCACATGAGTCACCAAGTAACAAAGTAACAAAAAAATTCCAAAATGTATCAACAAATTTCCATAGTAAACTTAGAAGAAGGGACAAAAATGTTATCAATATGTTAGGATGCATTTTTGTCCCTTCTTCTAAGTTTACTTGGAAATTTACATTTTTGTTAGATTACAGAGTAATTTGTTTTTTGATGTTAGCTTTCTTCATTGTTCATCATTTATGTAAGAATGGCTGAATTATGTTCACCGTGCTTTTCACTTTTAGTGCAATTTAAGTGTTGATACACTTGTATCAGAAGATAAGGTATGTTTGTTGTTTAGTTAATTTTTGCAAATGATGAGGTTGAGTGCTCTTGAACTATAAATCACATTTGTTATTCTCATCATTTGTGTAAGAATGGCTGAATTATGTTCACTGTGCTTTTCACTTTTAGTGCAATTTGAGTGTTAGTGTATGCTCACTTTTTTTGTATAGTTGATTATGGATTGTCATTGAGACACCTGTATCGAATGATAATATATGTTCATTATTTAGTTAATTTTTGCAATTGATGAGGTTGAGTGCTCTTGAACTGTAAATCTCATTTGTTATTCTATTCCCCTAACTACTTGCCTTCGTATCCTATAAAATAAATGTCAAACTTAAATTAAAAAGTTTGGATCTTGTCGACATAGGTGACTTTGGTTAAAAAGGTAATTGAAGCAACCACAAACATTCCAAGTCAAAAAGGAGAGAGTTGACACACAATATGTTTGTGCAATGTTCAATGTTAGGTATGTTTCTTATAGAGTTTCTGACTGACATTTCTACATGTTAATTTTCTTTTCCTCTTATGTCATGGTTTGATACAGTTGTGGTTATGGTTGAAGTCTATTTTTCTTGATCTCATTTTTTATAATATGTAGATTTAATGCCTTGAATAAAATCTTATTTTTAAATAATATTATAGAAAGGGCTGAACTGCTTTTAAGCTCATAGACAATTAATATTAAATTGATTCCTATAGGGTAATTAAGTTTCTAAAATATAAACCATACAAAATTGATATCTATTTATATATTTTAAATAAATATATTAAATATATCTATATTAATTTTAAATCTCAACCTCAAAAATATAAAAATGAAAATAAATATATCTATTACAAATTTTAAAAATTTAAGATCATGTGTATTTAATATTTATTTTGTGATGATTGTTGTAAGGAAAAGAAGGTTAAAGTGTTCTATGCAATATTGATTAATTAGGACTTAAATAAACATAAGAATAACGTGAAATTTGCCACCTTTTCTATGCCCTCATTTCAAAGCCCTCAACATGCTTTCAATTGCTGCCTTATTCTTCTATCTATCATGTTATATTTATTTTACTTCACTTATGAGGGGACAACCTTGGTTGAACCATACCTATATAACATTTGAAAACAAATATTTGTAAGTCTAAAGTTATTTTATTTTACTATAGAACTATTAAAGAAATATTTATTTATTTACATATATAGATTTATTTATTAGATTCCCATTGAATACAATGGAGGCAGCCAAGATTATATCACAAATTGAGCGATATTTTAAAAAATTTCTCCCTGTCTCCTACCATATATTAATCTAGACATACATTGATATACACTTGGAGAACAAAGCGAAATCTTATTCTATAGACCTCTTTCTTGCAGACAAAGATTATATTGCAATAATGTGAGCATCACTTTTGCCTCTTCACTTCCATGATTGTTTTGTTAATGTAAAAACTTCAAGATATTTGCTACTCTTTTTTTTTTTTAATCTTAACTCAATCTTACAAGTGCAAATTGTTTAGAGGATTATTTCTACAAAGTTTTCCACTACAAATAAATTCTCCAAACTTATTTAGGAATAATTTCAATGTTTTTTTTTATATTTGCATTTGACTCTAAATTATCAACTCCCACCTTTATCAATTTATTTATTAATCTAAATTAATTTATACTGAATTATATACATTTTAGTAGATTCTAGCCAAGGAAATGTTTCTGCTGAATTATTTTGTTTTACAAATGGAATGATCTCTCTCTAATAATTTTGCTTTACAAATATCTCTCTCCCTTGCTCCCTCATTCTCTCCTTGCCAACGACAATGATAGACATCACTAAATGTCTGACAATGCAAATTAAAGTAGGGCAGCTGGCACTCGTTGGAGTTCCAATGTAGAGCCAAATGTTATTACATTTACTCTCAACCTCATTTTCTCAACACCTGTGTGCTTCTTCCTATGACAAGTGTTCGTTGTTTTACTTTTTCATCTTCCATACACGATGGTTTCGTGCATTCTTTTTAACATCTGTATTTTTTATACAGTAAAGCTATTAGTAGTAAAAGTCCTTGCCTGCAGTGCTATGGGTTTTATTTTGTAGATTTTTCTGACTATGAAACATTTCAAGGTGATATCTAATCTGTAAAAGTGGCCCAGATTTTCTGTTCGCGGCTCAATTTGGTTTGCAAGGTTAGGATTAAATCTACGAGACGGATTTCACAGAAAGCCCATGCTTGTAAGGCCTCGCGCGCAAAGAGTTTAGGTATTTTTTATCTGGCTCTGTTATAATCTGATTATTCTCTTAATTTAATCTAAGATTATTACATTTATAATTTAATCCGTTTTGTATATACCCAATGCTGCTAATTAATTGCAATTGAATCTGTAGAATGCAACAATAACAAGCACATTATAAATGAAATTTATCCACATCACTGAAAGGATGGTTTATATTGGCCTATTCATTCTAAATATAATCGAAATATCACAAAAATGATAACGGATGCCATACTTCGGAATTCTATATTAAAAGAAAGTCCAGTCCCAATCAATAATTATGTGTCAAGCTATTGCTGTTCTAGCAATGACTCCATGAATAAAATATTCAATATTGTTATCAGAAGATCCACCTTTCACCATTGCTTTCTTTGCTAATGTCTTCCATTGCAAAGCATTCTTCCTCAATTCAACACCTTCTTCACTTTCCATAATTGTCTTAATAGATTTCTCCACTTCATCCCTCCCGACTAGCCCATCTCCTCTTTTATTCAATCTTATCCCAGTCTTCCATACCTCTTCAATATACTTAGAATTAGTTGTTTGATCAATCCATTGAGAAATAGTTATGACAGGTAACCCTGAGCCGAGGCTCTCTAATGTAGAATTCCATCCACAGTGTGTGATAAACATACCCACTGAAGGATGACTAAGCACTGCCATCTGTGGACACCATGACACAATTAACCCTTGATCTATAGTTTCCTCAAGGAAACCCTCTAGAAAATCATGTACACTGTTATTTTCTTCTTTGTTATGATCAGAACGGATCACCCACAAAAAGGAATGCCTGCTGGCCTTTAGCCCAAGGGCTATTTCTATGATCTGCTCTTTGGAAAGAACAACTAAACTACCAAAGGAAACATATACAACAGTTGAGGCCTCCTTTGTGTTAAGCCAGTCTATACAGTTTACTGTTTTCCAAAGATGTATACCAACATCTTGGTCTTGTGGATTGTTTCCATCTAGAAAAGCCGAGGGAAGAAGAGGGCCTACTGTTAAGATTGGAATGAGTGAATCCATGGATTTTATCTCTGCCATTTCCAGTTCATTGAAGGAGTTTCCCAATATCCATGTGGCCTGAGAAATGTTATTGAATTGGTTTATCACCACTTGTAACAATGATTTATATGGATTTGAAGACTGTAGAAAGGATGGCAGGTCTGATTGGCATAGTTGTGGAAGCCCCGGTATTACTATCACATCTTCATCTTTTGCTTTCACTAAACAACAATATTATAAAGTTGAAATCAATATTAAAATTAAGAAAACACAGAAAACATATGCTAATAAATAGCAGGAACAAATTTTCCCAGAACTTCAATATTATCCATATATAATTATAACATTCCATCACACATCTAGTCAAAATAGTAAGAACAAATTTTCCAAGAACTTCAATATTATCCATATCTTCTTATATATTTAGTCAAAATTCCTATTTTGACAATCAGGACGATTATTTAGTACTTTGATGTAAAATTAATAAAAAATTAACGAAACTATCTTCTTTAATAAAGTAATTTTAATTTCAAATCTGGTTGTAACCATTGAACATTTGTCAGGCCCAACTAACCAGCGCCATTACAAAAAAATTCAAAGAATTTATTTTTAAACAAAATCATTTTCAGCTCCCAATTACTTAAGCATATAAGTGTTCATAAATTACAGAAATAAGTTAATGTCAGTGTAAAATACAAGAAGCTTACAGTAATCCAGGGGACAGAAGGGACGAAAAAAGTACAATCCACAATGAATCATCTTATACTAACAATTTAAAATAAGACAACCGTGTTGTTTAAGCTCTGCTTAAGAGAATAAGAAAATTAAAGACACCATAAGACCAACAATTCTCTAAATATTTTTATTTTTCAAGCAGACAAAATAGCAAAATCCAAGGTTCTCAAGCAAGATATAGTTGTAATTTTAGAGGCTATACTTCTTCTTTCATAAAGATAAAGGTTCCAATGTTAAGACTCAGAAGCTTGGGACTTTCCTTAATTTCAAAGAAACAAATATTTTTATGCAAATATTTATGAATGACTGATATAACTTTGTAGCAATCATTCAGTAATAAAACTTCCTGGATTGGATTATCATCGTTGTTACAAAGAATATATAAACGTGCAACCAGACAGTCTCGAATTATCAAAAACATAAAATTTAAAAGCCGATTTGAACAAAAATATCCACCTAGTTGCGATGAATGATAAAGATAAATTCATTTAATATTGTTGGATTATAAGAACATAGATTTTCTCTAACAATATCATGTGTATATATTGGTAAGTTGTGGTTCATCATGGAAAGTAATGCTAATTTAAGATTGGCTTTTTATCTTTATTTTTTTTTATAGTTAGCAGGTGCACAAAATTTATGATGTGTAGGTCTAAACAGTGATATCATCCATTTTAATAATCAAACCGTTAATAGTATTTTTACTTTCTATTCACAATAAAATGTGGTAAATATTTGTCTTTATTTTATTGATTAAAATTGACCTTTAAAATTGAAGTGGATGATATTTAAAAATATCCAATTTAACAAGACCTCTTGTTTATGGGTGTGATTGCATTGTTGATGTCACCCATGTGCGGATGATATTTAAAAATAACCGATTTAACAAGACCTCTTGTTTATGGGTGTGACTGCATTGTTGATGTCACCCATGTGCGGATGATATTTAAAAATATTCGATTTAACAAGACCTCTTGTTTATGGGTGTGACTGCATTGTTGATGTCACCCATGTGCGGATGATATTTAAAAATATCCGATTTAACAAGACCTCTTATTTATGGGTGTGACTGCATTGTTGATGTCACCCATGTGCCAAGGACGAGTACACTATTAAGTGGAAGATCAATTATCAAAACTGGTTACCTGACTGTATGCAACTGTTGGTTATTTCAAATCAATGGGCAGCTGGAGACATTGTAGTGGTCGAATTAGAGAACCAAATGCTTACGGAAAATGTCATCATTGACTGGCATGACATTCGCTAGGTATGTTTTTGTCTGGTGCTCTGCAAGTTGAATATTGTGTTTGAGCGGAAGTAAGCAGTTTTTCGTCGATTGACTGTGTCAGATAATTGTGGGGAGCGAAGCCTATCGGTTAATTATTGGAAAAAATCACATAAATTTATTTTTTCAAACTGAAATATAAAAAATTAATTGATTAATATTTATTTTAAAAGAAAACTGTTAGTTTTAGGATCAGAAATGAAATAAGCAGAAATACAACAACACATAGAGCAATGAACATAGTAGGTACCCTGGGAAAACCCTCCAACTCGAGGGAGAAAAACCCAACAAATATATCTCTTATATATTGAAGGAATAGGAGCAGAAATCTGCTTACAACTCAGGCCCAACACAAGGGCAAATTTGATACAATGAATAATAGCACCTCTCCTAAATACAAAGATACAAATGAATATGTTTCTCCTTGAAATCTGCTCTGCTGCTAAAGAATGACCGAACTTCTGCTGGAGGTGTTAATGAAGTGATTGAATCAATGTATATATACAAATCAAGGTGACTCTTCATATGCGTTGGCGACTCTTCATATGCTTAGGTGTCTCTTCATATATTTTGATGTCTCTTCATATATGACTTTTCATTGAGTTGATCTGAGTGAATCTCCTGACGCTACAATAACATCAACACTCCCTCTTAGCTAGGGAGATATCTTTCCAGATATCTCATGGAGTCTCTCAACATGACACCCACAATGGCTACACCCATTAGTGAGAAGAATTTATCACGGAGTCTCTCAACGTGATATCATCATGGAGTCACTCAACATGATGTCCACCATGGCTACTCCCATGAGTGGAAGAAAACTAGTGCACAAGTGCCCATCACGGAGTCACTCAATGTGATGTCGTCATGGAGTCTCTCAACATGATGTCCACCATGGCTACTCCCAGAGGGTGGAAAGAAACATGTGTACAAATGCCCATCACGGAGTCACTCAACGTGATGTCGTCATGGAGTCTCTCAACATGACGTCCACCATGGCTACTCCCAGAGGGTGGAAAGAAACATAAGTACAAGAGAATCATCATGGAGTCTCTCAACGTGATGTCCACAATGGCTACTCCCATTAGTGGAAAAATACATTGTCATGGAGTCACTCAACATGACGTCCACCATGGCTACTCCCAGAGGGTGGAAAGAATCACATCTCCATCTCAGAGATGGACAAGGGCTTGCATCTCATATTTCTCCGTCACAGAGAAATATACACTACAAGGGCTTTCACCTCATACTTCTCTGTCACAGAGAAATATACATTACAACAGATCTTCATGATGATGTGACTCCCTTTGAAGCTCCAAGTACTTGCATCAACCTTCTAACCTTCTCGTCCAAGATTGCCTGCAATGCTTGCCTTAGAGAAACAGTTTTCAACGCACGCCTCTGGCACTACTGACTTGCGAGAGTTCAGGACTATCCTCCTTGATCTCATCCCAGATCACTTTATTTTGAATAGGTTTGCGGAGCTACCAAAATCAAATTTAGATTGATAGTCTTGTTCAATTCTATTCTCAACAGCTGAAGAGGTCTTCCAAGTACTGCAACCCACTTAGCTAACACCTTCACTTCTTCTCAGTGAGTCACAGAACTCCCTCTTGATCCCTACCTCAGAGATTGCAAGGAAGTGAACTCCCCTCCATTGATTTATCTCAGAACCTTAGTCCTTTTCCCGGATATGCTCTCAACTCGTGCCTTGAATTCTCAGAATTTAACTCCCTCTGAATGTCATTTCCTCCTCTTCGAAGTGGTTGATCACAATGACAATCTCTAAGGGTTCTCTGTTGTTTAGTGTCTTCATCTTTCTCAATCTTCTTTGCTAATGCAAATTCCTCATCCAAGGCTAACCCAACCTTGTGCCCTCGAGAGATGTCTCCAGTGAAGTTATGTGCCACCAACTCAGTTCCATGGCTGCAAGCTATGACTCCATGATTGTTCATTTATCCAGCAGGCATGCCTTCCTCACAGGATGTCTCAAGCTCTTCCTCCCTTTGAATTACTTATGCAGTCTCTCATCATCCTTTTGCTCCTTGATCCATCCTGGAAGCATTTTTAGAGAGATTACTAATAGTTCATAGAATCAAATTACCCCAAAAAGAAATATTCAGACCAATGCTAGAAGCATACATGATTTACTATTCCCAATGTTAGTGTATAAATTAGCTACATCATTATTCAAAGGCACACACATAAAATACTTATCTCTTTATTTTGATGCTCTTTTCACTTCATCTTCATCCACTGTAGAAACAAAACTTAATAGCCTAGGCCTTCATTTGCCCCTTTATGCATCCCGTGAGTTCCCGTATCAACCGTGCAGCCCGCTACATGTTCATTATCAGCCACTAGATCAAACACTTCGCCCATCTGCTCATGGAAGTGGTGCAGACGCAACCCACTATGGGCATCCCACGCATGCACCATGCCATCAATAGAAAGAAATGCTTGCCACATGTTCAAGGTCCCGAGAACTTTTCTGATATGATTATTATAATTACTATTGCTGGTGCCGGTGCTCATCGAGTTACTATCTGCCACTTCGTCAAAGGAGAAGCTGCAAACATCTTTGAAGTCTGTAATTCGACATATTCTAGCAGCACCATTATCTGACGCCGTCAAGAATCGGTCTTTGTTTATCTCCACACTTTCTACTATAAGATCTTGTTCATCCAGAGCAATTTCCTTTCTGCTGAAAGGCAACTCGTAGTTTTCGAGTTTGAATGCCACAAGCTTCGATCATGTCACCATTAGAAGAATCCCATCACTATTCACCCTCACACGACCAATGTGCTCTACATGCTTCGTCAACAAACACCATCCTCTGGAGTCAACAACCATTTCCACACTTTGCCATCATCAGAAATAGAGATAAAAGCTGTCTCCAGGACAAGAGTAGAATGCCCCAATAACATGGAAGAAGTGGCTTGTTCTGCATAAGCAGGCAGCTCAAAGGGCTTGAAACCAGATACTTCTTCTAAATTTATTCTGTGAGCTTTCTCTATCTCAAGTTCTGAAGAGCAATAAGAAACAACAAGTATTGTTGGCGATGGCACTTATGTGCCCATCAAGGGCATTAATGTTTCCAGCATACATAATATATAAGTTTGCTTCCCTTCCTTTCTCTTCCACTCCATAGTCGCCTTGCAATTTGGGATCGGCGGCATCCATCAGGCTCTCTCTGGTATACAATTCCCACACCCCTTCCAAAGGATACACCACTTTGCTTACTTGTATCGGACCTGGTACCTCGTCGGCCATATGAAATGAGCACTAACACTCTTGATAATCCATGTGCACAGGATACCATTGAAGGCATCGGGCCTTGGAGATACTTGGGCCATCAAAGGATGCCCAATCGTCACGCTGCATCCTGACAGGAATACCATTTTGTCAGGCCTGGATGAATCGAGCCTCCACCTGATCACCATCTTATGAGCGGGGAAAGAGAAACCTCGAAAACACCACACAAATAAACACTTAGGCACCATCGACACATCCTTAGTGCATTAGATTCGACAACTCCCTAATGAATTAGAAGACAATAATGCACAACACTGACATGCCGACACACCAAGATTCAGGTGAATAAAACAAGGACAAAGGCTGAATCTCGGGGCCATTACAAATGGATATACAGGAATCGATGACCCCTAGCACATGAGTTGTCTGCGGGGTTTCTCGCTGTGGTCGTACAATCTTGCCAACCTAAAATCCCCAAATCTTCCATTGAGCTCCGAGTTCAACAACACATTGCTCAAATTTAATGTCTCTGAGGACAAACCTCTTCTCCCACTGCTCGTACAGATACAACAACCCCGCAGTGACTCCATTGAGAATATTATATCTCTCAGACTACCATAGCACCGTTGTGGGTCATCTAAAGATCAATTTATCGAGGCTGACATTGGGCATATAGACGTAGACAATAAAGAGTTACTTATGTCACCTGCACCAGCCCCACAACTGCACCAAATTCCTGTGCTGCAGCCACCCCATGCTTGTGATCTTGCTTAAACAAATCTGATCAGATCTTTTCTTAGACCTGCTCTGATACCATGTTAGTTTTAGGATCAGAAATGAAATAAGCAAAAATACAACAACACATAGAGCAATGAACACAGTAGGTACCCTGGGAAAACCCTCCAACTCGAGGGAGAAAAACCCAGCAAATATATCTCTTATATATTGAAGGAATAGGAGCAGAAATCTGCTTACAACTCAGGCCCAACACAAGGGCAAATTTGATACAATGAATAATAGCACCTCTCCTAAATACAAAGATACAAATGAATATGTTTCTCCTTGAAATCTGCTCTGCTGCTAAAGAATGACCGAACTTCTACTGGAGGTGTTAATGAAGTGATTGAATCAATGTATATATACAAATCAAGGTGACTCTTCATATGCGTTGGTGACTCTTCATATGCTTAGGTGTCTCTTCATATATTTTGATGTCTCTTCATATATTTTGATGTCTCTTCATATATGACTTTTCATTGAGTTGATCTGAGTAAATCTCCTGACGCTACAATAACATCAACAAAAACAACATAGACCAAGTAGCTCAAGGTTTTCGTAATTTTAAAAAAATCATATGTGGAACTAAACTTGGCTTTTTGTAATTTAAAAAAAATCATATGTGGATCTAAACTTGAATTATTGTCAAGTGGCAGTTGGTTAGTTGGTTAGTTGTAGAATATATCTCTTATTTGTATAAATTTATCCTTAATATAATACTCAAGTGAAGGAGGTTAGTTCATATTTTTTTTAAAAACCTTCAATCTTTCACACTAATACTAAGGAGGTTGGTTTTGTATACTTTAAAAAAATTATGAGATATTAAAGGAAAGAGCTTAGTTTTATGAGCTGAAAAAATATATCCAAAAAAAATTATTTTATGAGTTGTGAAAACCCTTCTAATTAAAAAATAATTATTTTATATATTCTAAATTGTATCTTAACAACTAAATTGTAAACATATTTTAATAATAAAAAAATTTATAATAACAAAAGTAAAAAATAAAAAGTTAAAGCTACATAAACATAGACTCTAAATAGATCAAGATTTTTTGTAAGAACAAATGATCCATGTCATATAAGAAAACAACAAAACCTAAAGACTACACTATCCTTGAAATATTCTTGCCCCTTTTGATATGTGAATGAAGGAGCCTATCATGTGGATTTGAATTTTTTTGAATGGATCTTTCTTCCTCTTCTGCACAACAATCCATGTGTTTCTTTATCACTCCCATCATTAAGAGCAACAAAGGAAAGTTTAGACCCATCAATTAACAAGGAATCTTTTACTGTAGAAACTACCTTCTTTGAGGGAGATTTTAACTTTTGCTTAAGCGAGGAAGATGCCTTTACATTAATGAAGGCTCTTGTGAATTACCTAAACTCATATGCAACACAAGCAAGCTCAGATGAAGGAATCCCCCAAAAGGCCTTCAATAGTAAAATGATGGGGAAGAACATCTTTCCACCATGAAGCTTGATAGTTCAATTTGTGCCTGGAACTAGGGCAATCTACAACAATGTGGCTTGTTTCATAACACCTACAACAATGAAAAGGTAGACCCTCATAATTCAAAGGCTAAGACTACCTACGATTAACAACTTTTATAATAATGTCTATGAGAAGATATTCTGAGATATCTAAATCAACCATAATGTGAGCAAAAAGTTGTAGTAGTGAAATCAAAAGTGTTTATATCTGTCACCAAGAAGCTACCCAATGAGTTTCTAATAGTGTCAAAGTATGGATCAATTTAGAACTGAATTGAAAGATTTGAGAGACGAACCCTTATAGGCATAACATTGAAAGATTTGGTAGAGGGCTTAAAAGCAAGATGCCAAGGTTTTGAGCATGAACGATGCTGGCCCTAGATCCTAAAGTGATTATAAATGATAGCATCCTAATCCTTGACACATTAAAAAATTGTAATAAAAAACCATCGAGCATAAGGACAAATCTCAAGATTACCTAAACCCACTTTGTTGTAGGAATATATTCTAAAAATTTCTTTTGGCCAAATATGAGAAGAGACATGAATAGGTTTGTTGTTTCTTGTAGGGCATGTCAAATTGCAAAAGGAGGACAAGAAAATACAAGCCTATATATGCCTTTACATGTGTCAAAGGAACCATGGACTAATATTTCCATGGATTTTGTCTTGGGGCTACCATGAACCCAAAGAAGACATGATTTAGTGTTTGTAGTAGTGGACCACTTTTCTAAAATGGCCCATTTCATACCTTATAAGAAGACGAATGATGCAAGTCAAGTTGAACATCTTTCTTTAGGGAAGTAGTGTGGCTTTGCACAGTATTCCAAAAACTATAACTAGTGACAGGGACACAAAATTCTTAAGCCACTTTTGGAAAGCCTTGTGGAAAAAGTTGAACAATAGGCTGTAATTTAGTTCAACATACCACCCCCAAACCAATGGTCAAATTGAGGTGGTGAATAGGAGCCTAGGCAATCTACTAAGGTGCTTAGTTGGTGATAATCCCAGATAATGTAATTTGATGCTACTCCAAACTAAATTTGCCTATAATTCTAGCACAAATAGCTCTACAATTAAGTCTACATTTTAAATTATGTATGGTATAAATTCTAAAAGAATTATGGACTTAATTGATCTATATGTAAACCCACATATCAACCAAGATGCTACAAATTTTGTAGAGAGTATTTGAGAGGTACATCAATAGGTTAGGCACAAATTGTAGGCAATGAATGAACAATATAAGAAAAATGTTGATAGGTTAGGCACAAATTGTAGGCAATGAATGAACAATATAAGAAAAATGTTGATTTGCATAGGAAAAAAAATGTTTCAGAAAGGGGAAATGGTCATGGTACATTTGTGGAAGGAGAGGTATCATCTAGGTGTCTACAAGAAGTTGAAGCCCAAGAAAAATCAAACCTTCCGAAATTATGGAGAGGATAAATGACAATACTTAATTGATCTGTCTAAGGACTTGGACATCAGTCCTATTTTTAATTTCACTGACCTTTATTCACACTCTGTTACAACAAATGATTATCAGATGAATAATGAGCAGCATGAGAAGGAAAGCAACAATTAGATCTAGCACTTGTGGAAAAGAAAAGAGAGCAGATTGAATGTGTTAGATACCAAATCTGAGTCATTCGAGCATTCAACAGGCAGATCTCCAATGCCCACCCAAGGAACAAAGAACACCAAAGATGAAATCCTACTTGAAAGCCCTAATCACAGAAGATTTCGGGAGCACCATCGACTACCCAATTTATTAAAAAATCTATTACATTAACATAAAAAAAATCTGTTTTATGAGGTGCACAAAACATCCTAATCCAAAAAATGGTTTTATAACCTTAAAAAAGCTTCCTATCAACAAAATAAAAATCTGTTTTCAGTTCCTATAAAAATAAAATCCTTTAAATTCTATGAGCTGCTAAAATATGGGAATTTTTATCCTTCAAACAAGAGCTGCAAAAGTATCCTAACCACCAAAAAAACAGCTTCTTTAACAACAAAATGAAATTCCTTTTATAAGCTGCAAGGGTATCTTAACAACCAGAAAATCCTCCATTCTTAGCACTAAGGTTCTATGCACTGAAACATATATGGGATGTTTATCCTCCCAATCGAAAAAAACTACCTATCTTTAAACGAGATTATTAAAAAAACTCTAAGCTCTCCACTATTAATCGGTGAAACTTATAATCTGTAAATACTTGGATCAATATAAGCGTACCCATTCCCGTGTAAAAATGATAATAGATGGAATAGACTGCACATGACTGCGTCCAGAAAACCGCTGAAGAAACATTAAACTTGTTTGCAATATCAGGAACCCAGTTGAGCAGAGCATCGTAGACAATGCAAGAGACTGTGTCGCCTTGAGAATTGAGCCTCTCTATCACTTGTTCAAATGTAAGACCTCCCACCTTTCTCAACAAATCAATGCGCATGTATATATCTTTCGTCTCACAATCAGGAGAAAGCCCATCTGAAATTGTTTCAAATCTGATATCCTGTAAAGCAGTGGTCACATGAGCAGCAGCTCCATCCTGAGCTTGTATCATTCGCTCTCTAATTCTCTCTGTGGTGACGAAGGTCACATGGAGGTTGCTGCAGACAAGCCTCTTGGCAAGCTCCATTAATGGATTCATATGACCCTGGGCTGGGAAAGGGAGCATCACTACATGAGGCCGCTTGATTCTTTCTTGCTGACCCAATAACCTCATCTTTCAATGCATCTCAAGCTTCACTGCTGTAATCCATTTCTTTATGTAGACTAAATGGTAGTCTTGAGAACGTCAGCATTGATTCCAAGGCTGACCTGGAACGGACTGTTGTTTAAAACAAGCAGTGCAGACGGGCAGGTGGGGGGGCCCGTTTCAGCGATTTTTAATGGATTTGAGCACAGATCTGCTTGTTGTTTTCGTAAATGTTACAGCTTATGAGAACACCCTTGTTTTTTTGTTTTTGGGAATAGTGTGGATTGATGCCTCACGTATTTTAAAATAAGAGATTTTTTATTTTCTTTATTACATATTGGTGAGACCCAGGTAAGGGAGAGGGCCAGTGGCTGCCCACCCTAACTTCGCGCACGTCAAGTTCATAGCTAGAAATATCAGATTTCGATGATTTTTTTGGGTTTTTCTGTATGCGACCGAAGAGCTTAAAGCTATTCTTTAAGTTTCTGGGCACTTATACATTTCCTTGTAGGACACGTTATGTGCACATGGGTCGAAAAAGTGTCATTTCAACATGTCGCCCTATACATGCGCCATCACATTTGTGCACTTGTCTTAATTTCATTGGTTAATTTATTGGAGTTGTGAACATGAATTGGTGCATTTGTGAACATGTACAAATGTTGTGAACATGTATTGGTGCATTTGTGTTAATTTATTAGGTTGGTATTTTACACGTATTGGTTCTTTTTAAAATTTTAATTGGGGGGTCAAGTGCACAAAAACATAGCGGTTATTGGGGCGTGGGCGGCAACTGGTCCCCCTCCCTTATTCAAGGGTATCCATTAGAGTAGTCTGGCCTCATTCCTTAATTTTTCATACTTCTGGGAGTTTTGAAATTTTGGTGGACAGCCAGGTCTGGGCTCATCCCTTAATATTTCATACTTCTGGGAGTTTTGAAACCTTGGTGGATGGCCGAGTCTGGCCTCATCCCTTAATATTTCATACTTCTGGGAGTTTTGAAACCTTGGTGGATGGCCGAGTCTGGCCTCATCCCTTAATATTTCATACCTCTGGGAGTTTTGAAACCTTGGTGGATGGCCGAGTCTGGCCTCATCCCTTAATATTTCATACCTTTGGGAGTTTTGAAACCTCGGTGGAGGGCCGAGTTTGGCCTCATCCCTTAATATTTCATACCTCTGGGAGTTTTGAAACCTTGGTGGATGGTTGAGTCTGGCCTCATCCCTTAATATTTGGATGGCCAAGTCTGGCATCATCCCTTAATATTTCATACCGTTGGGAGTTTTGAAACCTTGGTGGATGGCCGGGTATGGCCTCATCCCTTAATATTTCATACCTCTGGGAGTTTTGAAACCTTGGTGGATGGCGTAATCTAGGAACATACCATCACCTTCACCAATTGTGCTCAACCAATTGAACAACAACTCTCTGGTAAAATAAGAGATTTTAGAATTATATAATACTTAATGCCACGAGCTATTTTGTATGTGTGAATATGGATTTAATTTTATTAAAAAAATTAGTTCTAACTATGTTTTATTTATTTATCATTAAAATAATATTTGTCACAAAATTAATTTTAATTAATTTTTAATTTACATCTTTACTGGGGTTTGGTTTTATTAGTTTATGTATTTTATATAGGAATATAATAATTGACTTTTAAATTTTTTTAATTAATTTTTTATAGTATAAATAAAATTAATTATGAAGAAGTCTACTTAAAATCTTCTCTATATAGCTATATAAATTTATGATAATATATTTCTTGAGGACATGATATTTCCATAGTCCATGACTTGAATTGTAAAGCTTTTGGTTAAAAACTGATGAAAAAAGCTATACACAATTTTTAACCAGACGCTTTACAATTCAATATATTTCTTGTAAATTAATTATAATTACCAGTTTTTAATTAATTATTAGAGATTAAGAATTATGCTAATGTTAAAGAAAAATAAGGTTTCCTTAGGGCTAATTTAGGCTAATTAGACAATGTAATTAATCAGGCACATTGGGCATAAATTAATTAAATATAGTTGTGTACTAATAATTTGATAATTTGTAAAAACTAGTTTAGGAAAGTAATGTGACATAAATGTACTTAGCTCGTTGACCAAAGATTAAGTGCTTTTTTAGGAGTATTCTAGATCTTATTAGATGTATGGTTAGAAAACAATGCCTCTCAATCAATGAAGTGTCTAAGTATTTACGTCAGATCGGTGCTTTGCCAAAGGACAAGTATGTAGGTCTTCACAACAAGTTCATGGTTGCGAACTACTCCTCTAAATCTGGATTCATCCTTGCACACTATGTAGTTCTACTCTTCTTCTCACTTAGTGTGTCTCTATGTCCTCTACCTTTTTTGATATCTATGGGGATAATGGTGTAGACACCTAAAGTTGACCTTGTTCTTTCCTAACATCACCTAGACACTCACCTTGCTAAACTTTAATCCTAGGACCCTTTCATTCCCCTTTCATTAGCCAATTAATTAAATAAATTATCTTTATTTATTTAATTAATTTTAGTCCATTTTATCCATTTCCTAAATTAATTAAATAAATTATATTTAATTAATTTAGTCCATGCTTCTCTTTAGCCACATTAATTAAATAAATTTTATTTATTTAATTAATTTATTTCTCCCACCCTGTCCTATAATTAATTTTCACTTATTGTAATCCTTATACACTTATACTTATTAGTCTTAGCCGAGCTCATAAGAATAGGTTCTGTCCTTTCCACTTACAAGGTCATATAAATATCACTATCAATCAAGTCATTTCTCCTAGAACTAGAGCATCTGGCTATCACATGAGTTCTCAAGTACTATTATGTTGCTAGTGTGAGTAATCAACATTGTCAATATCAAATATCATTATCAAGCATCATTGGAGCACATCCACCATTCATCATGGTGCAACAAGTGTATTGTGGTAACATTATTTTGCTATTATATCAGTAAAAAATAAGCATATTATATCAAAATAAGATTGAATAGTGTATTAAGTAGTTTCCCAGTGCACACCAAGGACATCCTTTCCACTAAAAACCAAACATCCCTCTTGTAATCTCATACAAACCAAATTTGGCCTTTTTATAGATTGTCATCAAGCTTTTTCAAAGCATTATACAAATCTTAATAATATTTTATTGTTGATTCCAAATTATTATATGTATTGAAATGAACCAAGCCTTAAAAGGTCTACAATTTTCTGCAATTAAGAATCTTGAGTTTTAACATAGTAAATAGGCCATGTTGATTGAGAGGTAAACAAAATTTGTATTTATCCACTTCCTTTGTGTAAGATTTGGCTATGGAGATAGCCACCCAAGATCTAGAGGCCTAATGGAAAGCACATAGAAATGAGAAGATCAATATGACAAGAATAAACTATATTCCTATCAAAGAATGCAAATACAAAAATATATAATAATACTAATATAATATGAAAATACAATGAGAAGCCCTTGGTTATATAGGCCAAGGTGAAACATAGGACAACATAAGATTATGACAAATGTCTTAATCTTATGACATGAGACACAAAGTGATAAGTATCTTTAGTGTACCCTAAATATGCCTTAAGTAAACTTAACTAGACAAGTGTGAATATGACCTAATGAGGAACTAGTTAGGTAATGTACCCCATTCACACCAACACTTTCACCATTTCTTCAAGTAGAATCTTAATCACACTCACACATAATCTAGAATAACTCTAAATCCATCAAGATCATACGATTAAGAATTTATATTTTTGTAACTCTAAATCCATCAAGATCATGTGATTAAGAATTTGTTTTTGTAACACCTTTTTAGAATATTTTATCTTATCAAAAGATTAAATAGAAATAAATGGAACCATCACACAAACAACCCTTGCATTCCAAAGAAGTGTAGATAAATATGTTGAAACATTTAATCATTCTTGTCTTTGAAATTATGTTAGCATCTCCCATCATGGGCCATAGCTATTCCCTCTCAATAGTCTTGTAGATAAACTCTAGAGCATTGTAGCAATCACCACATACTTGATGGTTAATTAGGACCTATAGATAGTTGTTCATGGTAATTTGCATATAATCCCAATGCAACAATGATCTTCTTTCTATTATGACAAAACTAGTGGGACTTCTAATGATCTCTAATGTGAATATCTAATCTACATCTATTTATACTTATGTATCTCATCCATGCATATATTTATAGCATGTTTGGAATACTTGCACATATTTAGTTTTCCTCATATATAGGCAATACTTTATCTTGCATTGCCTTGTTTAATCTGCTTGGTCTCATCTTTTTTAAAGAATCTATCAAATGCTTTGCATACTAATTTGTATCTCTATTTGTTTGTGTAGCTAGCTCCTTTTGTAATGTCCCCTATCCCAATTTTCCCTAAAAACCTTCTAATCATTACAAATTCCCCACTTGGGTCAGTGTTTCTAAGTTTACCATGCAATAAATAACTTGTTGGTGGAGTCCTTGATTGAACCTGTTTACACCATACGAATGACATTGCCAAACATACATATATACTTGTTAGCATTAATCCATGATACATTAAATGTTGTCAATCCATGTAGCCTAATGTGAACTAAGAGGAGTGACAGGGTGGGTCCACCTGAAGCCATATGCCAGCCTAAGAGGTTGTATACCACAACATCTCCTTGTTGGCGACTTGTACCTGCTTTCCCCAACCATGTCCCAACCTCGGCAAACAATTTGCCCACTTGTGAAAAGGGTGAAGTTTTAAGAGCGGTCTTAGTGCTTTCACTCCTCCATGGCCCCTCCTTTGGTTTGAGTGGACCATAAGTAGGGTTACCACTCCTCCATGGCTCAACTTTTTTGTTTGGAGTGGGCGGACCATAAGTGGAGCACACCACTCTCTTCCTCCCCCTTCCCCAGGTGGGTTTGACAATCAAATTCAAGCATTCAGATATTAACATATAGAAATAGACATATATTATGCATGAAGATATTTAGTTAGTTAGCAATTTAACATATATATATAACTATTAGTGTGCACGAAGAATTAATCAAGTCAAACATATTTTTACAAGCTGAGGTTAAGTATCTACTACCTACGCATTACACACATCCAATATATATAAATGCAGATTGTTATTGTAAGAAGAGCTATGGTTATGAATACATGAACAAATCACTTCCGCAAAAAGATAATTAAGCAGAGTGTATACAAAAATCAAACTGCTTCATCAAAGTATATAGACTGATCATATTTGTTCTACAAGACAAGGGAGAGATACACCTGATAGGAGTGCTGTGAATTTAGATTCTCCTTTACTGATTTCTTCCTTCTTCTCTTCTTTTCTTCTTTTCTATTTCTTGATGCCCTTTGCTATTGAGTTTCACTTCTTTTTATACCCATTGCTTGGCTTGAGGGATGTCTCCCTTCAATGTTTGTATCTGCTTCAATAAACGCGTCTCTTGACCCTTTAATGCTTTTGATCTTTGATCTTCATTGTTTAGGTTTTAATCTAGATTATACAAGGGGATATGACAGTCCTCCCCTCTCAATTTGCTTTCCCTCATGCAATTTTAGGTTTGGATGTTTGAATATTTCTTCACTTTCCCATGTGGCGTCTTCCTCTGGTAATCCTTTCCACTTAATCAAGAATTCTAGGATATTCTTGTTCCTTAATCTTTTTTCATGCATGTTGAGGACTACTTCTGGTTCGAGAACTATTTTGCCTTCATTGTCTAGTGGAGGCAACTCTTTGGATGGGACAACTTGTTGTCCTAAAACTTTCTTCAACCTTGATACATGAAAGATGTTGTGAATGCGGCTATCCCCAAGCAACTCTATTTCATACGCTACTTCCCCGATCTTCCTCAAGATTTTATAGTGTCCATAAAATCGGGTTTTAAGTTTTTCTGTGCCTCTCATCTTGAGGGATGATTTCTTATACGGTTTTAATCGTAAGAACACTAGTTCTCCAACTTCAAAAGTTCTCTCGGCGTGATTTCGATTGGCATAGATCTTTTGCTGATTTTGTGTTTGTTGTAGATTATCCTTAAGGGCATTCATAATGTCCCTATGTTGCTGCACAAAATCCTTTGCCCCGGAACTTGACTTTCTTGTGAGATTAAGTTTCTGAAGGAGGTGGGCTCATACCCATATAATGCCTTGAATGGGCTTATCTTGATGGACATGTGGTGAGTGGTGTTGTAGCAATATTCTCCTAGATTTAGCCACTTCACCCATGTCTTCTATTGGCCAGTGACATAGTTTCTCAAATATCCCTCTACCCATTTGTTCACAATCTCTATCTGTCCATCTGTTTGGGGATGGTAACTTGTGCTAGGTGTAAGGACAGTTCCTGCCAATCGAAATAGTTCTCGCTAGAACTGGCTAAGGAATCGGCTAACTCGATCACTGACTATATTCTAGGTAGGAAGACCATGTAGTCTAAAAATTTCTTTAAAGAACACTTCCGCTACTTGGGGAGCCCAGTATTCTGTGGATATGGCGAGGAAGTGGGCATACTTGGTGAGGTGGTCCACAATCACATAGATGCAATCCTTTCCCTGAACTTTGGGTAGTCCCATGATGAAATCCATGGAGATAGTCTCCCATTTTTGATTTGGGATTGGCAAGGGTTGTAAGAGACCTGCTGGGTGGTTTTGCTTCACTTTGTTCCTTTGACATGTTATGCATTCTTGTACATGCCTTAGTACATCTTTCTTGAGGCCCTTCCATGAGTATCTTTCCCTTACTTGTTTGTAGGTCTTATAATACCATTGGTGTCCTACTAGGGGATTGTCATGATACTCCTTAAGAATTTTTTCCTTCATCTTGGAGTTGGGCACAAGGAATATCCTATCCTTATATAGGATAAATTATTCCACTACCTTGTACTCTTCGTATGATGGATTTCCCTCTAGGATGTTGTGGGCTTGGGGATCTTTTACATATTCTACAATAATATCATTCTTCCAATTTGTTGTTATGTGGGTCAAGGTGTTCAAGTAGGGTCATCTGAATAATGCATCAACCACTATATTATTTTTCGCTTTCATGTATTCAATATCATAATCATATGCTTGTACCTGACTTACCCACTTTTGTTGTTTGTCATTTAGGTCCTTTTGGTTCAAGAAATGTCTCAAACTGTTATGGTCTTGTTGAAGAAATCTCTCAACCAAGTATTGGCGAAACTTTGCTAAGGCATGCATTATGGCCAACATTTCTTTATCATAGATTGAATAGTGTTTCTCTGTTTCGGCAAGCTTCTGACTTTTGGACACGAGGGGCTGTTTGTTTTGCATAAGAACTACACCAATTCCCTCTCCCGATGCATCACATTGTAGTTCAAAGGGTAGAGTGAAGTCGGGGATGACTAAGACAGGGCATGGACTCATGGATTCCTTTAGTTTCTCGAAAGCTTGTTAGGTTGTTTCACTCCATTCAAAAGCTCCTTTCTTGGTCAAATCTATGAGTGGGGCAGCAATTTTTGAAAATCCCTTCACAAAGCATCTATAGTAACTACACAACCCTACAAAGCATCTATAGTATTACATCAGTGTCTAAGGGTACCACATAGAAGTCCTCTTTGATGGGGTGCTTTCCTAGGGCGATTTCTAATTAAGGAACTATTTTTGTGCATTGGACCTTGGCTCCCGTGGGGGTCGCTATTGCAAAACACTTAAAGTTTATAGTTTTTAATTTATTTTGTACAACTAGTAAGGGTGATGACCTAATGTCCTTTGAGGGTGCTCTTGATTCGAAATGGCCGATGTTTGAAAGCTTGAGAGATAGTGGCAAGAGTTACTTGTTCTTCATATTCGTATCTTGCCCTTTTGTTGGGGTTTTCCTCATTTTCCCCTTGGGAGATTGCTTCTATTGTATGGGCTCGACTCTTCCCTTCGCATTTATGGCCCCTTGCCCATGGTCTCCAGCATTTAAAGCATAGACCCTTCCTTTTTAGATCGTCCATGGATTTACATATGTGACCACGTTCCACTTTTTCATTGCAATACATACATGTTCTTAGTGAAGCTTCCTTCTTATACCTTTCGGGTTTGGAGGGCATGTTAAAATTTTTGGGTCTATCTTTAGGTGGATGGTTATCTATTCTTAGTGCCTGTTGAATTGAATCCTTGAGTGTGGAAGGGTTAAGGGCACTTACCAACCCTTTGATAGGATCTTTTAATCCTTGGACAAATAGGTAAGTTAGTCTTCTTTTGGATATTTCAGGTACCATGAATGAGAGTTTTTGAAACTCAGTGACATATTCTTCCATAGTTTCTTATTGTCTTAGGAGTGTTAGTTCCCTGAAATACCATTCGGGGTGTTTTTGATCAAATCTTTGGATGAGTTCTTGGGTGAACTCATCGTAGGATGTTATATGTTGGTGATCTTTGATAATAAGAGGTCCCACGATGCCACCAATCATGGGCTGCTCCTTCTAGGTGGAAGATGATAAATGTTATGGCATTCTTTTCTGTCATAGGGCTAAGTGTAAAGTATGTGTTCAATGTTTGGATCCAAGCACGTGTTGTTATCTTGTCGGATCCATCAAATTTTGGGATAGCCATCTTACTAATTCTTCGTTTTAGGTCTTTGTCATATTCTCCTTTTTTTATTTGGTTTATCTAATCTTTTGGCATCATAGTAGTCCCTAAAGGAGACATCTTTCTTTATGGCAGAACTTATTTTTGAATATGCTTCTGCTAGTTCTTCCACGCTATTAATGGTTTGATTGGTTTCTTCATCTCCTATCTCTTTTTCTTGTGGTAGGAAAGAGGGTCTAGTTGGCCTAGTGGTTGAGTCCTTCATTGAGTTATTATTTTCAGAGTAGTTTGAATGGGTAGCCCTTTCATTATTTGAATTTCTATTGTTATTTAGGTTTTGGATTGCTTGGAGGAAACATTGAGTATTTCTTTCATTTTGTTCCATTAGAGCTTGGGTGAATGTCCTCAAGTCGTTCATTTGTTCACCCATGGTGTAGTTAGATGTAGAGTTATTAATTGAAGCTAGTTTCCTCTTTTCTCTTTCCAAAGCTCTTTAAGCCCTTTGGCTATTTTGCATCAACTATCTTTCATAGGATGGCAGGATTATGCTCTGATACCACTTGTAATGTCCCCTGTCCTGGTTTGCCCTAAAAACCTTCTACTGATTACAAATTCCCCACTTGGGTTAGGGTTTCTAAGTTTACCATGTAATAAATAACTTGTTGGTGGAGTCCTTGATTGAACCTGCATACACCATATGAACAACATTGCCAAACATACATATATACTTGTTAGCATTAATCCATGATACATTAAATGTTATCAATCCATGTAGCCTAATATGAACTAAGAGGAGTGACAGGGTGGGTTTGCTTGAAGCCATATGCCAACCTGAGAGGTTGTATACCACATCTCCTTGTTGGCAACTTGTACCTTCTTTCCCCAATCATGTCCCAACCTTGGCAAACACTTTGCCCACTTGTGAAAAGGGGGACGTTTTAAGAGTGGTCTCGGTGCTTCCGCTCCTCCATGGCCCCTCCTTTGGTTTGAGTAGACCATAAGTGGGGTTATCACTCCTCCATGGCTCAACCTTTTGCTTTGGAGTGGGCAGACCATAAGTGGAGCACACCACTCTCTTCCTCCCCCTTCACCAGGTGGGTTTGATAATCAAATTCAAGCATTCAAATATTAACATACAGAAATAGACATATATTATGCATGAAGATATTTAGTCAGTTAGCAATTTAACACGCACGCGCGCGCACACACACACACACATATAACTATTAGTGTGCATGGAGAATTAATCAAGTCAAACATATTTTTACAAGCTGAGGTTAAGTATCTACTGCCTACACATTACATGCATCCAATATACATAAATGCATATTGTTATTGTAAGAAGAGCTATGGTTATGAATACATGAACAATCACTTTTACAAAAAAATAATTAAGCAAAGTGTATATAGAAATCAAACTACTTCATCAAAGTATATAGACTGATCATATTTGTTCTACAAGACAAGGCAGAGATACACCTAATAGGAGTGCTGCGACTTTATATTCTCCTTTACTGATTTCTTCCTTCTTCTCTTCTTTTCTTCTTGTTCTTTTGTTGGAAATAGTCTAGACATCTGAGAGGGGGGGTGAATCAGTTGTCCCTAAACTTTAACCTTTTATGAACCTTTTAAATCTTGTTTGTAATCAGATTAATGATGTAAACATTTAACCATAAATCAACATATGAGCAGAAACAAAATGAACACACAACACTAGAATTTTGACGTGGAAAACCCATTTAAGGGAAAAACCACGGTGGGGGTTAACCCACAAAAATGCATACCCTGTTAAAAGTACTTAAGAAAATAGAAGGCACATGCCTTCGGGCGCACTGCCTAGAGCTCATTGCTCAAGAAGAGGCTCACTGCCTATAAGAAATTATGATTTATACAGAAATAATGAACTGAGAAATAGCATCTACATTCATGCCTGAATCAGTCCCCTTGAAGGCTCAAGACTTTTGCTCTTATCTTTAAAATCTTCTTCATAGATTCTTCACTCTATACTCCCTTCACTCCTCTTCTTCTCTGCTATGCTTTTGATCCCTTCTTTAGATTTAATTCATTGTGTACAAGGATGCTTTTCAACAACTCTTCAACAAGTATTTATATGCTCCATCAACCTTAGAATGATCAACAAGGTCAGCTAAACTTGACGTGGATCATCACACTATTGGCCAAACACAACTGAGATTTGAATCTTCTTCTATAACCATGCCATGCTTCATAAAATGCTCTTAGATCATTTGCAACATGCTAGGAACATCCAATCGACTAAGGCTAGGAAGAACATCAACCTCAAAGATGAAATCTTCAATCAACAAGCTCAAACTTTAGTGTAGACCTGCAACATAGTAGCCACATGATCCAGAGACCTCCACAATCACATTGAAATCACCAATAACATTCATTCTACAACAAATTACCAGAATCATTTGTATCTTCCTCTAGAACCTCAAGAACACTATTTGCCATGACTGTCAAACTAGAAGGATAGCTTGCGGACCTCCGAACCATAAACCACTGGAGTTGATGATACACACTGACTTCCCAAACATGCCTTCAGATCCGTAGATCACAATTTTATATTACTGGAGCAATTCAGACCTCTTTCCTGTCACTCTGTCTTTCCTGAGTATTGCAGGAACCGGTTCAACTTAGATGGCCATAACTCCTTCAAATCTTCATGTGGACTTCTCAAATCTTAACTGGAGAAACCTCTGACAATCCTCTAGATAGCTATATGGTCTGCAAGAATTGATTGTTATTAATTTTCTCAATATCCTCAACAATCCGGTCTTCTATACAGACAACAACAATTGACACTAATGGCAACAAGAATATGTTGACATCAATGACAACATCACTTAGGCACATATTTGCAACAATCTCCCCCTTTGTCATTGATGGCAACATATGATGTGAAAAACTAAATTTAACCATCAAGACAAGAACTTCTCCCCCTTTCTCTTCTCACTTCTACAACTAATTTCTTCACTGCTCCCCCTCACATCAGTAACTAGTTTTTCACATGACTTCTCTCCCCCTTTGACATCAATGGCCAAGGGCACATGTTTGCATACTGACTACTCCCCCTTTGAGTAGTACCTCCTTAACATCAATCCAGATCACAAGATATGAATGTGAATTCCACCGGACTGATGCACCTTAGTGCATCTTAGTTCTGATCAGGAGGGGTAATAACTCCTAACTTCTCTCTGAGATACTCAAAAGTATCCTTAGGAAGAGGCTTAGTGAAGATATCTGCAATCTGATCCTTAGAAGACACAAACTCCAACTTGACTTCATTCTCATTAACTTTCTCTCTCAAGAAATGAAACTTGATAGATATGTGCTTTGTCTTAGAGTGCAATACTAGATTCTTGGAAATGCTTATAGCACTTGAGTTATCATAGAAAATTGTGACTAGCTCCTCAAACATAATTCTAATGTCTTTCAACATTTGCTTCATCCACAAAACCTGAGTACAATTATTTGCTATTGCTATATACTCTGCCTCTACAGTAGACAGAGATATTGCCTCTTTCTTTTTTCTTATCCAAGAGACCAATCTTCTACCCAAGAAGAAAGCACCACCACTAGTACTTTTTCTGTCATCCACATCTCTTGCCCAATCAGCATCTATATATGCATGAAGAGTCAAATAATTGTCCTTTGGATACCATAATCCATAATCAATTATCCCCTTGAGATATCTAAAAATTCTTTTGACTTCCATAACATGGGATTCTTTTGGATTAGCTTGAAATCTGACAACAAGTCCAACTGCATTCATGACGTCAGGTCTGGTTTGAGTTAGATAGAGCAATCCTCCAATCATTGATCTATACCTTTTATGATTTTCCTTTGGTGAGTCATCATCTTTTCTCAGCTTGCATCTGGTTACCATAGGAGTACCTACTGGCTTTGAATCTTCCATTCCAAATTTCTTTTAGGATGGTTACCCAAATCATCCCGGAGTAATCATCAATCAGCAACATGAAATATCTGTCTCCTTACACACTCCTAATTCTAGCAGGACCATAGAGGTCAGTATGTACCAGTTCCAATCTCCCACTTGAACCTTGTTCCTTACTTTTGAATGAGATTTTGCTCTATTTACCCAATTGATATTCTCTACACATACTATCAAGTTTCACAAGTCTTGGAATATCTCTCACAGCTTGAGTGGAACTTATTTTGACAATGTTATCAAAATTTACATGACACATCCTCCTATTCCATAACCAAATTTGATCTATTTGAGCAATCAAACAACTTTTGCTTGAACTACTTAAGTGAGAGATGTTACCTTTAGTCTCAATACCGGATGTAATTTTAGTTCCGAAGCTTTCCAAGATTCTGCATTTTCCATCCTTGAAACGAAGATCATAACCCTTGTCAACCAACTGTCCAACACTGAGAAGATTACGCTTTAATCCTTCCACATACATAACATTATTGGTCCTGTTCTTACCATCAAAAGAGATGGATCCTCTGCCATGGATTCTACCAGCTGAGTTGTCTCCAAATTTCAAAAGTCTTCCTTCATAATTTTCAAAGCTTAAAAACTTACTCTTGTCTCCAGTCATATGACGAGAACATCCACTATCAATCACCCATTCATCCTTTTCAACAACCTAAGCAGCTAAGGCACTTTCTACATTTGCACAACTAGTAGATTTGGTAGACATTGAATCTTCTTCTTTAATAGCAATGAACACCTAATCACCTTCTCCATGATCAGATTCATCATCTATGACTCCTTCTTCTCTAGCTTCTTGGACATAGTAACAATTCTTTTAACCCTTGTACTTGTTAGGGTTTGGTTTTGAAAACCTCTCCAGACATCTTAAGGCAAAATGACCAATCTTATTACAAGCAAAACATTTGAGTGGTAACTTTCCTTCATACTTACTAGATCCTCTTAGCATTCGTTTGGCAATGAGAGCTTCAAGATCTATAGTTTCTAATTCAATATCTTCAAGATCCTTTCTTGTCTTCATAAGTCTGTTTGATCTTGCAGAAGAGCTTTCACCTAGATCATATCTTTTCTTTCCATACATGCTGGCCTTGAATGCAGATTCAAAATTAGGAAGAGAATCTCCAAACTCAATCATTTCAAATGCATAAAGCTTGCCAACTAATTGATCCCTTGTAACTGTTGTCACTATCCGAATTTCTTCAATAGCTGCAGCCTTGTGTTTGTAAGCTGCAGGTAAAGATCTGATCACCTTGGTAACAATTTCTGATTCATCCAATACTCTGCCTACATTTCTGATACCGGTCACAAGTTCATTTACTTTCTGCATGTAGGAAGTAATGTTTTCATCTTCACTCATTACTAATCTTTCATATTTACCCTTTAGGCTTTGTCTCTTGGCACATTTAACATATTTATCACCTTCATACTGATTTTCCAGTTTACTCCAGATTTCATGAGCAGTTTGCAAATCTAGGACATTTTCCAATTCGGTATCAGACAGGGCACTTAACAATGCTTCTTTGGCTCGAGTGTTGTGTTCAACATCTCTGAGTTCATCTATGTTTGAATGTCTATTCTTTGGAATCTTATACACATTCTTGGTAATTGTCTAAAAGCCATCACCCATACATTCTAGATGAAACTGCATGCGTACCTTCTAGAGGGAGTAATTTGTTCCATCAAATCTCAGACTTTCCTTCTTGTAGATTGACATCTTGGATCTCCTCAAGTGGTCAGGCTACTTTTAGAGGAACTTGGCTCTGATACCAATTGTTGGAAATAGTCTAGACAATTGAGAGGGGGGGTGAATCAGTTGTCCCTAAACTTTAAACTTTTATGAACCTTTTAAATCTTCTTTGTAATCAGATTAATGATGTAAACATTTAACCATAAATCAACATATGAGCATAAACAACATGAACACACAACACCAAAATTTTGACGTGGAAAACTTGGTTAAGGGAAAAACCACGGTGGGGGTTAACACACAAAAATGTGTACCCTATTAAAAGTACTTAAGAAAATAGAAGGCATATGCCTTCGGGCGCACTGCCTAGAGTTCACTGCTCAAGAAGAGGCTCATTGCCTATAAGAAATTATGATTTATATAGAAATAATGAACTGAGAAATAGTATCTACATTCATGTCTGAATCAGTACCCTTGAAGGCTCAATACTTCTGCTCTTATCTCTAAAATCTTCTTCACAGATTCTTCACTCTATACTCCCTTCACTCCTCTTCTTCTCTACTATGCTTTTGATCCCCTCTTTGGCTTTAATTCATTGTGTACAAGGATGCTTTTCAACAACTCTTCAACAAGTATTTATATGCTCCATCAACCTTGGAATGATCAACAAGGTCGGCTAAACTTGACGTGGATTATCACACTGTTAGCCAAACACAACTGAGACTTGAATCTTCTTCTATAACCATGCCATGCTTCATAAAATGTTCTTAGATCATCTGCAACATGCTAGGAACATCCGGTCGGTCAAGGCTAGGAAGAACATCAACCTCAAAGAAGAAATCTTGAATCAACAAGCTCAAGCTTCAGTGCGGACCTCCAACATACTAGCCACATGATCCAGAGACCTTCACAAGCACATTAAAATCACCAATAACATTTATTCTAAACCAAATTACCAGAATCATTTGTATCTTCCTCTAGAACATCAAGAACACTATCTTCCATGAATGTCAAACTAGAAGGATAGCTTGCGGACCTCTGAACCACAAACCACTGGAGTTGATGATACACACTGACTTCCTAAACATGCCTTCAGATCCATAGATCACAATTTTATATTACCGGAGCAATCTAGACCTCTTTCCTATCACTCTGTCTTTCCTAAGTATTGCAGGAACTGGTTCAACTCAGATGGCCATAACTCCAAATCTTCATGTGGACTTCTCAAATCTTAACTGGAGCAACCTCTGACAATCCTCTACACAACTATATGGTCCACAAGAATTGATTGTTATTAATTTTCTCAATATGCTCAATAATCCGGTCTTCTATACAGACAACAACAATTGACACTAATGGCAACAAGAATATGTTGACATCAATGATAACATCACTTAGGCACACATTTGCAACACTTTTTCCCAATGCCCTTTGCTATTGAGTTTTTCTTCTTTTTATACCCATTGCTTGGTTTGAGGGACATCTCCCTTCAATGTTTGCATTTGCTTCAACAGACACATCTCTTGATCCTTTAATGCTTTTGATCTTTGATCTTCATTGTTCAGTTTTAATCTAGATTATACGAGGGGATATGACACCTTTGCATTGTAGAGGAGTTGAAAAAAGTTGCACACATATACTTTTCCCTATGTAGGTAATGTAGTTTCTCTTGTATTGTCCTTTTCCTCTTGAATCTATGCTTTTTTAGTTTAATACACATAAGAACATGCCAATTTAGATCAAAACACATAACATCTTGATATATATATTTTCATTGTTTTCTAAGACCTATCAAGACACACAACAACAAAAATAAGTCTATATTGATGGTTTTATCTTTCCACCATCCATTCATGAATTAAAAATAATATATGGACTCAAGAAATAACTATGACTTGTAATACATTCAAATGAACAATATAAATGATCTAGAAAAAAATTATGATATTTGAGTGAACTTAAGAGTATCATCTCATTCAAGAAAACCATTGAGATTGATCTAAACTTTAGGAAAATCCCTAACTTGAGATGGGAAGAATTACTATATAAAATGATAGCAAAATTTCAAACCCTAAATAATCTTCCATTATGTAAATATTAATTTTTTATCAAACCATACCATGAAAGCCCCAAACTTACACTCTCTAGGCCAATAAAACCTTGCTATTTCTGCCAAGTACATTAAAACAAGCAATTAGAATGCTAGAAAGCCACTAAAAATAGTAAAAAAACATAGCTTGCTCATGTAGAATTGAGCAACATGGCCTAAAAAGAAAATCAAATACAATCTTACCTTGTGTTAGAAATTTAGGATATTCCTTTGTAAGGTTAGGTTGAAGATTTAGTTTGTACATATTTGTATAGTTACAAAACTTGAAGAAAATGCATTTTTTCTGGAATTATGAAAGGGATGTCCAAAAATGTTGTTGTATATATATCTTTTAATAAATTGGCAATCAAACTCCACTATGTCAAGTGTGTGTGCCTCTACATTTTACATGCATGTCTATCTTATATGTTACATACCTTGATGAGCCATGTCCAAGACAATAGAAACCACAACATTTGACAAAATTTCTCTATCCTTCATGCTTTGATGGATGTCCATATCTTAAATTCCAAAACTCCTATTTTGGGCACAAGCTAGGAGTATGCCACCAACGGTTTATTGATTGGGTCACAAATAGGTTGGACGAGTAGTACTTCAATGTACCAACATATGTAGTATGAATAGATATAAGCATTACAAAATAGTTTTTTTTCCATTCAAATGAGCCTATGAAAAATTAGAATACAACTACTAAAAGAAAAAAGAAAAATGTAACAACATTAGAAAAATGGATTAATCTTCCCTCTTGCACAATTCCCCAAGCAACTTAATGAAAAAATGAAGTGCCAAAAATAGTAAAGGTGAAGACTTTAGTATCCATACATATTACATATCCATACATATTGCATATGTTGGTCTGTTAGAGTACTACTTGCCTAACATGTCTATGACCTAATCAATTCACATGTATTTTTATTTCCAAATAAGGAATGTATCCTCTCTTGCACTATCTTGCTTAATATGATGTGTATGACCAATTATATTATCCAAGAGGCTAGAAACACAATATTTTAAACAAGATGATGCACGAGAAATTACATTGTCTTCTTGGATAAAAGTAAATATGTACTACATTTCCCAACCCCTCAACAATTTGTAGAAGGTATGCTTGGCTATAATTAATCAATTGATTAGATAGTTCTTTCTTAAAAAATCCAAGCTATATGTGCCCACACATGTTATCATATTCATATATATTGTTAAAAACCTTACCTCTTTGGGTTTCAACCCATTTGGTGAAGCTTATGATAAATTAATCTATATCAATCTTCTTAGTATCTTAACCAACTATAATGAATCCTAGCTAAAATTGAACTAATGAGACTATATGCAAGTTGAAATAAAATTTTGGTAGAACTATCCATTAAAGACTAGACTCATTGGAAAAAGTATATTCATGTTTTGATTTCTAATTATACAAATAAAATAAAATAAAAATTACAAAAAGAAATGAATTACCCCATTTACATTGAAAAGAATTAATGGCTTGATGCTTCTACAACCTTTAATTGTTGAGTCTAAGATAACAAGTTTCTGCATAAAAAACTAAATTTACAATTACCTTACAAAATGAGCAAATAAGTTAGTGGGAGTGAAAATACTCTCTAGCTTACCAATAGCAATGTCATTGTCTAGTAGACATAGATTGAATAACACTACACATAATCATAAAAGGCCATTTCCATACTAGTAATTTTGATCTCACAACATTATATAAAGAAGACTAGCTAAAATAGGCATTGGACATTCTACTTACTACACATTACCCTTTTGAAGACTTCTTGAAATAAGCCTACTAACATGTAAAGCAAAAGTAGATAATACACTAAAGAAATGCCATGATTTCAAGACATGTTTAAAATGGTAAAGAGGTTGTGAGAATCCATTAAAGCATAATTAAAAGTGAAATTTTGTAATATGTATTTATTGAAAGTGGCACTTCTAATCATCATAGCCTTCACAAGAACTTATGCGTAAAATTCAATAAAGAGAAATTTATACACAAATTCTGTCTTGAATAATTTAAATTTGTGATTAATTTTCTTTATCTATCTTATATTGTGTGGATGGGATTTGAAGTTCCTTGTAGATTCCTATGGTGTTCACTAAAGTGGCCCAAGTTTCCAAACATGTAAGGTGTATATTCACTAAGAGACTTTGGAATGCATGTGTACATCATCCCATTCAATATGTGGAAAAAAATAGAGTTTCTTTAGGCAATTATTAAATGTACACACACACACACATGTGTGTGTGTGTGTGTGTGTGTGTGTACACACACACACATACAGTTAGATATTTGAGCAACATAAAGCAATTCAAATATATATGTACACACATATACATATCTATCATATAAGTACATGTATATATACATATGCATCATATGTGTAAATATATAGTTATACGTACATTTTATCTGTAGTTATGCACTCATCCTTTTTTAAGATTTCCATTAGATGCTTTGTATGCTACTTTACAACATCACTAAACATGTTGGGAAAAAAATTTAAACTACAGGATTATCAATCTCAATAGGATCATTGCCCATACACAGAATATTAAACAAAAAAATGCAAGAGCAACTAAATTGTCTACTTGGGTGAAATCACATCTATGTTGTCTAGAACTGTTTTATTCTATTTGTAATATCAATCATTTTCATCTTGTAGATTTTCTTGAAGGCACATGTAAGAGATGTGTATGAGTTCTTTTGAACACATAAGAAGCTTTGTGTGTGTGTGTGTGTATTTAAAAAAAAAGAAAAGAATGCTCCAAGGCCTTCACAGTCTGCTTGGAATGTGTAGGTTGGACATTCATCAAGAGACGTGTTGCAAGCAGCAGTCTCAGTATTTGCGCTATGGCCTTAGATCCTTATTTCCTCTTCCAAATTTGTGTGCTTGTCTGTGTTTGATACATAGACCCAATAGAACAACCTTCAGAACAGATCTTGTTCAAGTAAGGTCGCGCACGCGCGCGCGCGCGCGTGTGTGTGTGTGACTTTCTTTCCTAGTCATTTCTTCATAGTGTAATGTTTGTTTCTTGATAAATGGGCCAATGAACATGTTGTTTTTTATATGTATTATTGAATGAGTAATTTATTGATATAATATTAAACTAAGTTTGTTAATAAATCCATATTGCCAATATCTGATCATACATTGACCTTTTTCCAAAAGTTTGTACAGTAGATGAATGCAATGCAAATATGTAATGCAATCTAACATTGAGAAAAACTTGATTTTTACTATAGTAAATGCACCCATCTTTTGGCATAGTATTATGAATGTCATTTGCATTGAATTGACCCATATGAAGATTTAAAACTACAATCCTTCACAAAGGGATATGAAGTGGAAGAGAATTTGGCATACAAGTAGTTCCAAAAATCCTAAAGGATAATAAGATACATATAGAAATTACTTAATTCAAACTATGAGGTTTTTGTAAGATTAACATCCTTTGACTCTTTATTATCTCATTTTCTTAGGTTCATAGTATTAATTGAGTTCCAAAAAAGAATACATTGATCTTGTTAAAAATCTATCTTTCTAAATATATTTTGATCACCTACCATTTGAAGTTCAAGATGTAATTTCCTTTTTGTAGGTGTGGTGTTGGTCATGTGTGCTTGCATTACAGTGCAACATCTTGATGACAAGATGGTTACGAAAATCCTCATTGTGTGGACATAAGAAACCATTGTCTTTAACATTAAAAAACACAAAATGTATAGCACTTTGAATGACATTTATTATCAATCCTTAATGCATATTTTGTTCAACACTTTGGGTGAGTGTGATATCATAATGGAACAAACAATACCCTAAGTGGCAATGAAAATCCTAAAAATAGACTTAAGAAACTTCACATCAAAAATTGAATGAGTTAATCACTAAATTTAAAATTAATAGTAATAAAAGTTATAGTAAATTGAATATAGTTAATGGGATACTACTTTAAAAAAATTAAAATTAATCTGGTGTAAATTGAAACATGTTAAAGAAGGTGTCATTCTAACCAATCTAAGTATATAAAAAAAATATTTTTCGTCTAAACTTTGGATCTAAGTAAAGGACATGTGAGTGGATGTGATGTATTATTTGAAATTTTTAATAAATAAAAAAAATAAGAATATTTTACTATGGCTTTTAAATATAAAAAATAAATTTTCAACTAACCTAAGTTGGTCCAAAAAAAATTAAGAATATTTTACTATGACTTTTAAATATAAAAAATAAAATTTCAACCAACCTAAGTTGGTACAAAAAATATCAAATTCAAAACTTTTTAAAAACCTATAGCCAAAGAAGCTTAGAATGTGACATATCTTTTAGATTTGAAAAATTATAAGTAGTTTGAAAGTTATAAATATTTTTTAATATGTATATCTATCAGGAATTCACACATAGTATATGTAGAAAATTAATAATAGTTACCTATTAAGATTATAATGGGGAAAATTAATAATAGTTACCTATTAAGATTATAATGGGGCATATATTATATTTTAAGAATACTCATAATTTCCTCTACAAACTCTTTTCGTTTTATTAAATTTGATTGCAAAAAAATTTATCAGCTTCAAGAATGAAGGATAACACTTTTGTCTAAATCCAAGGTAGTCCTGAAGTATTTTTGGAGGAAATCCATATTTGAGTTAGAATAAATAACACTTTTTCCATCCAAATCTAAATTTCAGTCTAAATGTTAGTATCTTTTCATCCTTGACACAATTTTTTTGCGATTGCCACTATTTGGCCCATCATGATCTTGCACTCACCTCTTTAGCTACATATATAATCTAGTTAGCATTGTATTTGGAACAAAAAACTAATAATGAATAAGCTAGATTATTTACAATGTTCGTATGCTAGCTTATTGCAATTGTTAGTTTGTGTTATTTCTTTGAAGTGATATTTTATTGAAATATGCTTTGCCCTCAACCTTGTCTTCTTAATAGTTTCAATAGATGCAACAAAATCTTAACATTATTTAATACCATCTATAACACAAAATTTATATTGCATAAATTTGTGTTGTGTATTTACTCTATGCCTACTTTTACAATACTTGGCAAGGACTCCAATTGCTTTGTAACTTTATACTGATTTAGATATTTGAGACTAGAGCAACAAGGAGTTTTGGAGAATTGTTTCTTTTTGACTATTTTATTATGCTTAACAACTTGAATTCTCAAGTTTTATGTGAGAGAAGAATGACAAGCTTGTAGTTATTATATTTTGTTAATGTTGGTAGCTCGTAACATTTTCAACATTAGTTTAGTTCATGAAACTCTTTTGTATGGACTTAACAATTAACTAAACATTTATTGTTTGCTAGATTTTGTGTGTAAGTGGAGGTGGGAAAGAGTCTCCCATCCTCTTTCACCCCATGCTCCAAATTAGGTAAATGGGAGCAACATATTGCTTTTGAAGAGTCCACAATTGTTTGTGGAAGTTGCCATATGGTTGGTCATTCCACTTCTTGCTGCCAAAGCAATAGGCAATCACAACAAAAGGGAAAGGAGAAAATCCACCAGTGCATGGCGAAATTCAGGTCACAGACATGATGAAGGTTGTCCCTGGCAATCCCCCCTCACTGGGTGAGGGTTTTCAAGGTCTTGACAACATGAAAAGAAGTGAGGAACTTCAGATAGAGCCTATTGGCTGCCAACCCTTGCTTGGTGGTTCAAGCATGAATTGTGATTAATTGATCAAAGTTGTTAAGTGTTTTGAATAGATTCAAAATAGTCCCAAAGTCTCTTTGGAGGATTTCAAAGGGTTTAGTTTAGTGTTCATTGGAGCAATTTGGTTTCAAGCTACTGTGGCTTTCTATTTTGCCCTGTTCCTCAATGTGATTTTGGTTTGGCTTGTGTTTCTCGTCATTTCTTGGTTGTTGTTGTGCTGTTGTTATGATGTTGCATAGTTGCCTTGTCTGATCCATATTTGTAAAAGAGTTGGGACTCTTTCAAAGAACCCCTTTTTACCCTTAATAAAAAAAACAATAAACATTGTTGTAAAATTTATGACTTTTTTTTGCTCTAGTGTCTAAACCATTTCTTTGTAGAAATGTTTGTTTTCTTGCAAATCTATTATTGCTCAATAGTTGTCTGAAACCAGGTGGTGAGTCTATAAAATGGCTCTAATCTATTGCCTTCATAGCAATCTATCAATCTAATATAGACTATTTTGCACATTTGCCCCATACCCACGCTTGCAGCCCTTGGGAGGGACTCGGCTGCAATGGAGCTCTTGTTCATAATGCATTGTGATTGCAAATTTGCAAGTATCTAATCAATGAGGATAAGATCAAGTGTCTCCTACCGCACATCTCCGCCTCAGCAAAGAACATCCACATCATATATTCTGTCACGTAACAGTCTTTGTTGATGTTCCGTGTTTTAGTTAAAAACTATAGAGAAGCTGCACCTCATGTTCTGCAACCGTGCTGTTTACGTAAATGCAAATGCTTTCATAATCTCATTTGTCCTGGTTCGAACCAGACAATAAAAAAATTAGTTCTGAGGTGATAGAGAATAAACCATTTTTTGTAGCTTCAATCAGGCCACGGGAAGCGTTAAGATTGACGTCAACCCTGCCCATTTGATAAATTCTTTATCCATTTAATAATAGTCTTCAATGAAAGGACAATTTATGGTTTAAAGAAACAGAACATGGAACATGGAGGACATCGAATACGAATATAATACACTAACTAATAAAGATTTCTGATCCCAGTAAAACTTCTCTTCATATATAAACAACTAAATGTGAAAGGCTATTTATTGTCATGTTTATCGTCTTTTGTTTTGCAGTAACAAGACAAATGATATTATGACAGCATTGACGTAAACACGGTGTGATTGCAGAACATGAGGTGCAGCTTCTCTAGAGTTTTTCACTAAAACACGGAACATCAACAAAGACTGTTAGAGGTGGTGATGTACGGTAGGAGACACTTGATCTCATTCTCATTGCTTAGATTCTTGCAATCATAACGCATTATCAATAATATTTACTGACAGGAGTTTCAGACGAGGAAATACACCAATAGCTCAATTCCATAGCATAATGTATATGTTTTGCCTGAGTTTAAGGTAAAAGAACTTCAGCAATTACTTAATTTTTTGGATCTGACGTTATAGGATTGGTTAAAAAATTTCTCTGACTCTAGGGGTAAAAGAACTTTAGAAACGGTACACATGATACTAGCGATTGGTTATAGAAAAAAGCAAAGAATTATAGGAAAAATTTATAAAAAGATCAAAACATTATATCTGCCATTATTTTTTTTTGCCATGACAGTTCTTAAGAAACGAAGATGATAACACAAATATTTCTGCCTGCTACAGGGACTAATAAAGGCTAAAAAGATCAAAGATCATTATTATTATTAATGCCTAGAGGCATTCTACAATGGCAGCAAGGGGTGGACCCTGAGCATGTTAACAAAAACTCTTATCTTTACCTTAAATTTGACAGCCATTTACATGTCAAAATATTAATATTTAATAATAAGCATAATATAAATCCAAAATATTAATATTTAATAATAAAATTTATGTATATATGTACATATTAAATAAAAAATAAAATAGTTGTAATGTAAAATAACTTTAAATTGATATCTCTCGCATTTTTTTAGATAGATTTATTTAAGATATCTATACTAGTAGTAATATAAATTATATTTCATTTGTGTTTAATGGTATTGTCTTATAAATTTTACATAGGCTTCTAAGTTTAAAAACATTTATTAATATAATTTTTATATGATTAAATGTTCAAGAAATTAATTTTCCTTGTAGTTTCTTGGTTTAGGAGTCACCTCTCTCCCCTCTTTCTATTTGGCTTGACGTGATCTGCAAATTGTCATTTCATATTCTCTTCTCTTGCTCTTTACTTCTTGATGATGGATCACAGAGTGTGATTCAAAACGTTGAGGAACACTCAAATACAATTTTGTTTTTGATAAATGTAAAAAGGGTTGAAGGGCCCTGAACCTATACAAACAACACCATAAGGGTGGGGAAGAGTTGATCCTAAAAGAAAAGAACAACAAAACAAATGGTCAACTTACAAACAACTAACCCACAATAGAACATATAAGATAAAGAGGGATCTCCACAATTGACACCCATCTAATATTCTTAGATTTATGAGGCAAAGTAGGAGGTAATTGTTGAAGATAAAGTGTACAATACTAATCTAATATGCTCTAGATGTTCTTCCTTAGTCTCACTAAAAATGAAAATATCATTGAGGTAGACAATCACAAATTTAGCCAAAATTTTCTTTAATACCTCATTCATCAACTTCATAAATTTACTCGGTGCATTAGTCAACCCAAACTTGGCATAACAAACCATTCATACAACCCTTCATTTGTCTTAAATGTTGTCTTCCATTTATCTCCTTCTTTGATTTTGATCTAATGGTAACCACTTTTCAAGTCAATCTTTGTAAAATACTTCATTCCACTCAAATAGTCCATTATGTCATCCTTCCTTGGTAATAGAAATCTATGTCTTATATTGATCTTATTGAGTTCTCTAAAATTGGTACACATCCTCCACTCACCATCCTTCGGTGCAAGTACCAGGGGTACTACACATGGACTTAAACTTTCTTTGATCAAACTCTCCATCAACAACTCCAACACTTGCCAATTGAATTCTTCATTTTTTGGTGGTGTTATTCTATGCAGTGCTTTATTTGGAAAACTTTCTCCTAGAATTAGATCTATATGATGACTAATACTCCTTACTAGTGGTAATCCATCTGGTATATTATCTAATATGGTGTCCTTATATTCTGTCCTTATATGGTGGTAATCCATCTGACATAATTAGGAATATCTACTCTACTTTTCTTACTAATATACTAGAGATGACCTTCAACATTTTTTCTTCCCTATCATTGTTTTCAATATGTTCGACTAGATCTAGTTGGCTAACTTCTTGTTCATCATCATTTTTATTAGCTCTAGGGTTATGACCCTTTTCTTATTTTCTTCAACAACATCTAGCATGATTTGGAAATTTGTCTTCATATCAAATATTTTCTCAATTTTTTTGAAACAACATGGATTACACCTTAGCCTCTATTCATCCTTCTAGGTGGTATTTTCTAGATTTGAATTCAGGAGGCCCTAGTTCAAACTACCTCATAGTCAACAATAAATATTCAAAACAAACAAAAATTCAAGGAATCTTCAACACAATAATTTGTAATGTTGGAAGACTCATTCAAAGGAATCTTATACCAACAGTTTAACATTAGAACAACCTCTTTGAATCTCCTCCTTTTCAATTAGGCACTAGTGCAATCTATGTGAATTTATATATGTAAAATGTCAAGCACAATTTAAATACCAAGGAATATATATGCCATATGATGATCTCAAGATTCCTAAATTATCTCTAATACCATCTAACAATATTTTTTAGCAAACCTACTCTAATACCATTTAATATAGTTGTGGTTGGAGGGTCAAATAAAGGAATCTAACCATGTAGCTAAAGTAAACACTCAATACGATACATAGTGAAAACAACAAAATTTGACATAACAAATTGTTATATATTTGTACAAATGCAATATTAAAAAATATTCAATGAGCTTGATACATGGTAGGCCTTAGTATTTTAGTTACAAATAGATCAAATAAGATACTTTAGAGTTCAATTCAAATATAAACTATCTCTATTCTTCTAATTTCAGACAATTATCCTTAGAGCTCACTTCTATTATTATGTGTTGCTATCCTCAAATGATATGAAATTCTCCTTTATATAAGTGGATGTAAAATGATGTGCACCATATTAAAACATATTAGGCCAACCTAGAATGTGAAATAATATGTGCCATATGAAAACATATTAGACCAACCTAGGGCGATATAGTAAGCATTAACAATCCAATGTTAATTTTTTGATCTTTAGTCATCCTTGGAAATGGGTATATCACTTCTTGTAATGTGTAAGTTCATCAATGACATGGAAATCCATCTTCAATTATGCTTCTTGAGCTAGGAACCTTCAAAATGGACGTAGTTTCGTACATATGACTTCTCTTAGGACCCAAATTCAAATTATAAGCCTTAGGAATTCACACAAGATTCAAATATTTTCCATAAGTTCAATTATACCATGTGTAGTTTAGTCCAAATCCTCAAGATGACAAACATAGATGTGGTAATCAAATCTTCATGGAATTTGACAAGAATGTGAAAGATATTCTATAAATATTATGTTCTAAATTGCAACTCATATTATACAACATTAACATTAAATATTTTTAATTAATACAGAATTATTTTTAAGTCTAGGGTGCTCTGCGTCGAACACTAACCTCCATTTTACTGTCCTCTTAGTGGATTTTCAATTGTCCAGGTATATACAAATCCTTCTTGAACTCAAGGGCTAGGCTGTTTTTCAAAATGTAAAAACTAGTTTCTTCAAACTATATGGAGGGGTATTCTCACTCTCTAGAAGTCCCCAAGAAAGGATAATTATGATATATGACTGCCGCTATAATATGATGTGTGCAACAATTAGATATAGAATAAGTGAACTGTCTCATTCATTGTAGATGCGAGCTTCTTATTTGTTTTGTATATACCCAGTGCTACTAATTAATTCCGATTGAATGTGTAGAATGCAACAATTACAATCACATTATAAATGAAATTAAGAGATTCCAAACTTTGGAATTCTCTATTAAAAGGAAGAAACGCCCCCATCAATAATTAGGTGTCAAGCCATTGCTTCTCTAGCAATGACTTCATGAATAAAATACTCAATATTCTTATCAGAAGATCCACCTTTTACCATTGCTTTCTTTGCTAATGTCTTCCATTGCAAAGCATTCTTTCTGAATTCCACACCTTCTTCACTTTCCATAACTGTCTTAATAGATTTCTCCACCTCATCCCTCCCAACTAGCCCATCTCCTCTTTTATTCAATCTTTTCCCAGTCTTCCACACCTCTTCAATATACTTAGAATTAGTTGTTTGATCGCTCCACTGAGAAATAGATACCACAGGTAACCCTGAGCTGAGGCTCTCTAATGTAGAATTCCATCCACAGTGTGTGACAAACATACCCATTGAAGGATGACTAAGCACTGCCATCTGTGGACACCATGACACAATTAACCCTTGATCTATAGTTTCCTCAAGGAAACCCTCTAGAAAATCATGTACATTATTATTTTCTTCTTTGTTATGATCAGGACGAATCACCCACAAAAAGGAATGCCTGCTGGCCTTCAGCCCAAGGGCTATTTCTATGATCTGCTCTTTGGAAAGAGTAGCTAAACTGCCAAAGGAAACATATACAACAGTTGAGGCTTCCTTTGTATTGAGCCAGTCAATACAGTTTGCTGTTTTCCAAAGATGTGTGCCAACGTCTTGGTCTTGTGGATTGTTTCCATCCAGGAAAGCCGAGGGAAGAAGAGGGCCTACTGTTCGGATTGGAATGAGTGAATCCATGGATTTTATCTCTGCCATTTCCAGTTCATTGAAGGAGTTCCCCAGTATCCATGTGGCCTGAGAAATTGTACTGAATTGGTTCATCACCAATTTTAACAATGATTCTTGTGTATTTGAAGACTGTAGAAAGGATGGCAGATCCAATTCGCATAGTTGTGGAAGCCCTGGTATTACTATCACATCTTCATCTTTTGCTTTCACTAAACACCAATATTATAAAGTTGAGATCAATATTAAAATTTAAGAAAACACAGAAAACAAATGCTAATAAATAGCAGGAACAAATTTTTCAAGAACTTCAATATTATCCATATCCAATTACAACATTCCATATTTAAAAAAATATGAGGCACTAAAAGGAGGAGCTTAGTTTTATGAACTAAATAAATTCAGTATAAAATATATATATATATTTTATCAGCTTAAAAAACATTCTACCTAAAAAATTATTTTATAAATTACAAGTATTCTAACAATTGAGTTGCAATAAGTATTTTACCAGCTTAAAAAACATTCTACCTAAAAAATTATTTTATAAATTACAAGTATTCTAACAATTGAGTTGCAATAAGTATTTTAATTTAAAAAATCCATTTTATAGATTTGAAAAATTTCTATTTTATAAGCTGCACAAAGTATCTGATTCTTAAACCCAAACAATCATTTTATAAATTATAAGAAGTATTCTCACAATACCAAAACAAAAGAAAATCTGTTTTCTATCAAAAGAAAAATCCTTTTTCAATGAGCTGTTAACATGGAATGTTTATCCTTCCAACAGCAGCTGTAAAAGTATATATTTTTCATTACTGTCATCTATTTGAAGTTACTTTTCAAATATTAAAGCCTATTTTATTTTAAGAAAAAATATAGAAGACTATATATATAAGAATAATTATATAAATTTTTTGACACTTTCATTGAAATCTTCCCTTTCGAATGTTACAGTCTTCCTAAAATTTTAATTGTATTTTACAATTAAAATGACTAAATACAGTCATACGGCCACCAAAATTAGGCCATTACAATCCAAAAAATCAGTTCTTTTACAGGAAAAGAAATCCCTTTTATAACCTGCAAAATAATTTAATAACCTGAAAATCCCACAATCTTAATCTTAAATATCATCTATTCTAACTGTCCAAAATCAATTTTGACCGATAAAAATATGACACATATTTACCACTTTTTGTTACGAATAAAGTGTAAAATTACGATTGACTGTTTGACCATTGAAATGGATGATATTTACATGGAAGAGGTTCTACGAATTCAAAAAAATATGGAATGTTTATCTATCTTTCACATAGATTTAATAAAAAAAGATCTACACTGTTAACTCTTAATTGGTAAAACTTATATCTGTAAATATTTGGATTAAGATAAGTTTACCCATTCCTGTGTAAAAATGATAATAGATGGAATAAACTGCACATGACTGCGTCCAGAAAAACGCTGAAGGAACATTAAACTTGTCTGCAATATCAGGAACCCATTCCAGCAGAGAATCGTAGACAATGCAAGAGACTGCGTCGCCTTGAGAATTGAGCTTCTCTATCACTCCTTCAAATGTAAGACCTCCGACCTTTCTCATCAAATCTAATATCATCTCTACATCTTTCGTCCCCTCAAAATCAGGAGAAAGCCCGTCTGAGATTGTTTCAATTCTGATATCTTGTAAAGCAGTGGTCACATGAGCAGCAGCCCCATCCTGAGCTTGTATCATTCTCTCTCTAGCTCTATCTGTGGTGATGAAGGTCACGTGGAGGTTTCTGCAGACAAGCCTCTTGGCAAACTCTATTAATGGATTTATATGACCCTGGACTGGGTAAGGGAACACTACTACATGGGGCCGCTTACTTCTTTCCTGCTGACCCAATGACCCCATCTTTTAATGCAACTCAACCTTCAATGCACTTCTTTATATATACGGATCTGCTTCTTGTTTCCAGTTACTACTTGAGTAAAAGAGTGGGCTTGACGCCTTCTTATTTTACATTTTATTTGTAATTAAAGTGTAAGGGAATCGTACGCCATGTGCACTGTTTTTGTTTTGAGCTAAAATAACAAGTAATCTGATGAAAGCGCTTACGTCAAAGTTACAGCTTATCAGAATACTGCTCTTGTCTTTCTTCTGGCAATGAAATTAAGCCACAGAATAGCGATATGGATCATTGGGTGATAGATATTAGGGAAAGAAAAAAAATTATAATATTTTACATGTAGTACAGTGTAAACTTCAAATGAAAGTGAGTGTGTTCTCCTTACAAAACGAATAAAAATGTCCATGTTCATTATGTGTCTGTGTCGGCCAACGTGGTCGGTACGTTCATGAAGAGGCTAAAAGCAGAAATAAATGGATTCATGTGATATGAGATAATGTTGAAAAAAAACATTATATATAATAATTATAAATACTAGGAAGACAAGCCCTAATTCCCTAAGATTGGAGAAAGGCCCAGGCTTCCGAAGAAGAGGTCTATGATGATATCCACACAGGTTTATTAGTAGAAGAGGAGATAGGAGGTGTCTCAAGGGATGAGGAGTGGAAGATGGGGAATAGTCTCAAGCAAGTTCAAGAAGGTAGAATTCATAGAGGAAGAAGTGGTTCTATGTTCGTTGCCTTAGTTTCAAAATATAGAAGTTAATCTCCTTACTCAAACTAGAAGTTTAGCTTAATAAGAAGTGCCAAGAAGAGTGCAGATGTGGGGGTGGATAATAAACAAGGTAGACCTATAGAGATGTTTGTACTAGGGAAATGAGAAAGGATGTGGTGAATGAAATTTGGAAAACATTGGAGGTTAGGAGGATCCCAAATTCCTCTACAAATAAAAAATAAGAATCATCCCTTAGAATATTAGAAGGTTAAATAACCCAAATAAGTATAGGATTGTTAGGAATCTTAAGAAAAATCATTGTCCTAGTATTTTGTTGTAAACAAAGCTCTCTCTCTCTCTCTCTCTCTCTCTCTCTCTCTCTCTCTCTCTCTCTCTCAATAGATAGATTTGGATCTATGCTCTTGCTTTTTGATAAGTCTAGATTTTCTCAATATATACTTTTTGTTGATTGTAGGGTGACCTTCGACTAAGGTTTAGGGGTTGGTTTTAGGCCTATTTTGTTGTTTGTCTATGTCTCATGATTTTTTTATCTACCTTTCTGACTACATAAAAGGTTATGGGATTCTTTCACAACTCTTACTTTTACCTTAATCACAAATAAATAGTTATAAATACTTAAATATAATAAATTATTTTGTATTGGTGGATATAGATTTAACTTGTACATACAAGAATTTAGATTATCTATATTTACTTATCATCAAAATGCTATTTGTCAAAAAATTTAATGCTAATTAACTCAATTAACTTTTATTTTACATCCTTACTAGTGGCTGATTCTATCAATTAATGTATGTTACTTAGGAATATAGTAATAGATTTTTTTTAAGTAGTTAATATAAGTATAATTAATGTTTATTTCAATTTTAACAAGTGCCATGTAGTGGCGAGTACCTGCCTTTATAGTATTGTAATAATGAAATTTGTCTTGTAATTGGAAAATAATGCAAGTTTAGAACAATTCTAATTACATTAAAGAAGCCTAAATCTTATTATTTAATAGTTAAGTTGTTTAAATATTATTTAACTAAATTAGTATATAAGTATATTTGTCTTTTTGATTAAGATAAGCAACAAATAAGGGTGTTGATCCCTTTACAAAACAACCCCTAGGGCAACACAAAACAGGCCCCAAGCTGGCCAACAAAGAAAAGTGGGAACAAGGGTCCTGACCCTATGATGCAGAGGTGTCAGGTCTCCAAAGGTAATTCAACAAGACCAAAAGATTTGAAACAATAATGGCTTGAACCAATAAGACTCACTAGTCTTCTTCTTGCCCTAAACTCCACCAAAGGGCTCAAATTTGGATTCCAACTTCTCAGATGAATTCTTGTACCTTCTAGGGTCTCAACCAATCCCAACCAACAAGGTTCAAAAGGTTTCACAAACCAATTTGATAGATTCTTGACAATTCCTCTTAAACAAGCCTAATCCTTGTAGCCTTGTCCAGCGACTAATTTGCACTTTTCTCCAAACTTTCCCAAAGTACTTCCAAATCTAATGATTGATCTGAGTACCCTCTATTGAGTTTTATAACATATCTCAAACTCACCTACTATTATTTTGGACCAAATGTGACTGTCCTAACACCTTGCTGTCTTCCTACAAGGCTTAAATTGACCATTTTACAAAGGAACCCTATGAAAAAATTATCCCACACACTTAAAACCTAAAAATAGTCTTAAGAAAGGGTTCAAAACAAAGGATTTTCTAGGTCTCAGACAAGGGTTTGCTCATTTGCATGTTTAAATACTAAAACCTCATTTCTAGGGCCCAAAACCTAGGGCTTGCTAGATCTCCCACTTCCAATCACTTTCAGACCACATTCAAAGGTCTAACACCATTTCCTTGACCATATTAAACAGTAGAAAACATAAAACCATCACCTTATTAAGGCCGATCTCCTGCTGCTATAACTGAGCCACCATTTCAATGCTCTTTCCACATACAAACTTAGACTTCCAACAGTGATCACCTCTCCATTTGCACTCCTCCTAATTTGTTAGGGTTAGAAATCATATTATACATACAATCAAGGGCCTATTCCATGAGAATCAGGATCCTACATCCATGGAAAGGTCCTATGAGGCATTGAAACCTCTCAAAATGCACAGGACAACCTGTTGTTCCTTGTAACAGTCAAGTGGACAGCGACAAAACACACTTTTAGAACCTCCTCAAAGCATAGAATGGGATCTATTACTATTAGATGAGGACTTAGAACATTTGCCAACCCCCAACAATTAAAAGATCAACAGAAACAAGAAAGAAAATGCAAGAAAAACTGAATTTTATTGTTATTCCCAGTCTGCCGTACCACCTAGGCCTCCAAGATGCTTCCACCATACCACCAAATGCCTTTTATAGTCTTACATAACTTCTCCCTAACTTCCACAACCAATTCCCAAAGGTTGGAGATGGTTAAACTTCCAAAACCACTCATTCTTGATTTTCCCGCCCAAATGCATTATTCAAAAATTTGAATATTAAACTTTGTTTTAAGTGACTTCTACTCTACCAAATCATCATGGTTCCTCATGGTTGATCTTCTCAGGATCATTATACCTTATTCGTAATCTCAGACACCTATACTTGACTCTTATTTGACTCTAGAGGCACTATTGGCCCACTTACATCATTTTTGGTGCTAGGGTCCTTACCAGGACCCTTAGGACATTTGATCATTACATTAGTTTGCCCATTATAACATGTCATAATTGGTTCTAGGATGTTCCATTTGACTTGATGGAATCCATGGGTTCCTCCTCTAATCATTTGTGTCTTCTTGCTCCAAGGTGTTCTTTTAGGTGCTCCTGCACCATACTCTCCAGCATGATAAAAACTCTTGTCCCAAGAGTCATGTGATCTACTCCAAACCTCCTGTAATCTTTTTGAAATGTTCCTCTGATTTGTGATAGGAAACATGAATTCTCCAAGGGTTATCCTCCTTCTTCTCCCACCTGCATGACTCTTACAAAAAATGTTAGCATCATAAAACATGTTTTGATGTCCTTGCCTAGGACCTTGCTACTGTAATGCTCTTGCACTTTCCATCTTAGAATTCTGATCTATTTTTCCTTGTTGTTTGTCTTCCTTTTCTTGCCTCCCTATAGGGCAGTCAATGTCTCCAATCTTGGTGCAATTCAAGTCCCAAACCTACTGTCCTTTAGGACTGTCATAAACCTTTCTTTGCTGCAACTGTTCCTGCTGTTTCCAACCATCCTTAATGAATATTTGTATAACCATCATGAACTGTCCTTCTCAAATGTTGCCATGGTCTAGCCAAAATTATATGCCCACATGTCATTGAAATAACATCACATAAAATAGAATCATGATATGGACCAATTGAAAAATCAACATATGCCCTCTGATTAACCCTTACTTGTTGCTCTTGACTTACCCAAGTGGCATTGTAGGGACTAGGATGATCAAATGTCTTCAATCCTAGTTTGTGTACCATATCCCAAGAGACTAAATTATCATGTGAACCTGAATCCATAATCAACTTGCATATTTTTCCATGGCTTAAACAATTAGTTTTAAAAATGGAGACCTGTGGTGCTTGTTGTACCTTGCCTTTTTCCATCATGAGCAATTCTCCATCTGTTGCTGGATAGGCTGCTGCTAGTTCTTGGTCTTCTTTCTTTTCCTCTTCTTGTGCCAAATGAACTCTTCTATCCCTACTCTTATCAACATCATCCTTCTTAGGACATTTGAAAAATGGATGTCCCACTTCATTGCAATGATAACATCTGCCTGTGAATACTCCTCTACTTGATCCAAATCTACCTCCACCTCTATATCCACCTCTCTGATTTGCAGAAAACTCTTTGCCTTTCTCATTGCTGCTCTATCCTTCATTAGTAGGTCTGCCCCTACCTCTATATCCTCTACCACTACCTCCTTGTCTTTCTTGCTTCCTCTTCACCCTCTCTTCAGCCCTTATGGCCAACTGAAAACATTCTCCAAGTGATTTTGGTATGGTCAAACCAATTTCATCTTGCAAGTTGTACCTAAGCCCATTAAGGTATCTTGCAACTTTCTCTTCTTCATCTTCTAATCCTCCTCTAATACTAAGCTTATGAAATTGCTTAGTATAGGACATAACATCCATCTCCTTCTGCTTCAAATTCTGCCTCATCCTCTTTCTTTGAATAGAATAATCAGATGGAAGAAACTGATCCTTCATCATATCCTTCATCCTACCCCAAGAAGTGATTTTTGTTCCACCTCTAGCCACTCTTTCTATTTGTACACTACTCCACCATGTAAGTGCTGTCCCTCTAACCTTTGTTTTTGCAAATTTAACCTTCTTCTCATCACTCATTTCCTCATACTCAAAGAAATTTTCAAGGGCATCTATCCACCCTAATACTTCTTCACTATCCATCTTCCCCTGATAGATAGGTAACTCTATGTTTGCCTTTATTCCACTACCTTGAACTGCCTTCAACAATCTCACAAATTTCTTTTCTTCAGGATCCAATTTATCCTCAGGAGGGTTCTCATCTACCTCCTCATCTCCTTCTAAATCATTTTGTTCATCCCTTCTAGGATTCTTCTCCAATGCTTCCAACCTTGCCAAGATTGATGCATTCTCCCTTCTCACTTGTCTTAACTCTCTTTCTCTTGCAGCATCCTATTCTTTTCTCTCCCTCAACTCTCTTTCTCTTGCCTCTAAGGCTTCTCTCAATTCATTATTCTCCCTAGCCATCTGATTCTTAGGGGGCATCTTCACAACTTTCACCAACCCTTAACTCTTTCACAAGATCCTACTACTCCCTCAAGGATCTACTTGCTGCTCTAATACCAATATGATGCAGAGGTGTCAAGTATCCAAAGGTAATTCAACAAGACCAAAAGATTTGAAACAATAATGGCTTGAACCAATAAGACTCACTAGTCTTCTTCTTGCCCTAAACTCCACCAAAGGGCTCAAATTTGGATTCCAACTTCTCAGATGAATTCTTGTACCTTCTAGGGTCTCCACCTACCCCAACCAACAAGGTTCAAAAGGTTTCACAAACCAATTTGATAGATTCTTGACAATTCCCCTTAAACAGGCCTAATACTTGTAGCCTTGTTCAGCGATTAATTTGCACTTTTCTCCAAACTTTCCCAAAGCACTTCCAAATCTAATGACTGATATGAGTACCCTCTATTGAGTTTTATAGAATATCTCAAACTCACCCACTATTATTTTGGACTGAATGTGACTGTCCTAACACCCTGCTGTCTTCCTACAAGGCCTAAATTGACCATTTTACAAAGGAACCCTATGACAAAATTGTCCCACACACTTCAAACATAAAAATAGTCTTAGGAAAGGGTTGAAAACAAAGGATTTTCTAGGTCTCAAACAAGGGTTTGCTCATTTGCATGTTTAAATACTAAAACCTCATTTCTAGGGCCCAAAACCTAAGGCTTGCTAGATCTCCCACTTCCAATCACTTCCAAACCTCATTCAAAGGTCTAACACTATTTCCTTGACCATATTAAACAACAGCAAACATAAAACCATCACCTTATTAAGGCCGATCTCCTGCTGCTATAACTGAGCCACCATTTCAATGCTCTTTCCACATACAAACTTAGATTTCCAATGGTGATCACCTCTCCATTTGCACTCCTCCTGCTTTGTTAGGGTTATAAATCATATTATACATACAATCAAGGGCCTATTCCATGAGAATCAGGATCCTACATCCATGGAAAGGTCCTATGAGGCATTGAAACCTCTCAAAATGCACAGGACAACCTGCTGTTCCTTGTAATAGTTAGGTGGACAGCAACAAAACACACTTTCAGAACCTCCTCAAAGCATAGAATGGGATCTATTACTATTAGATGAGGACTTAGAACATTTTCCAACCCCCAACAATCAAAAGATCAACAGGAACAAGAAAGAAAATGCAAGAAAAACTGAATTTTATTGTTATTCCCAGTCTATCGTACCACCCAGGCCTCCAAGATGCTTCCACCGTACCACCAAATACCTTTTATAGGCTTACATAACTTCTCCCTAACTTCCACAACCAATTCCCAAAGGTTGGAGATGGTTAAACTTCCAAAACCACTCATTCTTGATTTTCCCGCCCAAATGCATTATTCAAAAATTTGAATATTAAACTTTGTTTTAAGTGACTTCTACTCTACCAAATCATCATGCTTCCTCATGGTTGATCTTCTCAGGATCATTATACCTTATTCCTAATCTAAGACACCTATACTTGACTCTTATTTGACTCTAGAGGCACTATTGGCCCACTTACATCATTTTTGGTCCTAGGGTCCTTACCAGGACCCTCAGGACATTTGATCATTACATCATTTTGCCCATTATAACATGTCATAATTGGTTCTAGGATGTTCCATTTGACTTGATGGACTCCATGGGCTCCTCCTCTAATCATTTGTGTCTTCTTGCTCCAAGGTGTTCTTTTAGGTGCTCCTGCACCACCCTATACAACAATTGCCATCAGGCAAGGCAAGACATGCCCAAAATGGCTAGGAACAATAGTCAAATAGCAAATCCCAAAAGGCAAAGCTGCAACAAGGTTGCAAGGAACAACAACTACAACAAAAGACTAAACAATAGAATAACTTGATCGTATACCCTTGGCCCGAGTACGGGTTTGAGAAACATGCTTTAGAAGACCTTTCTTCCTTCTTTGGACAACAATCAAAAAATATCACTATCTCCATCTGTAGAAACATGAGATGTAGGAGGGGAGACTTTAACCAAATCCCCAGAAGGGGGCGAAACCTGGGGAGAGGAATGCCTGATTGGGGAAGATGACCTACAAGAAGCTGTCACAATAGCAATAGCCCTAGCCATGGATAGTGCACCAACAACACCAGCCCCACTCACATATGGTGCACCAATAGCAAGGGAGGTCCTTGCAACAGAAAGTGTTCCAATAGTAAATGAACCTTGCAAACATGTAACAAATGGATGAAGGCCATCACCAAGAACTAAAGTAGCAACAAGCATCAAGACTGGGGGAGGGGTCTCCTTCCCAACATTAGCAGGAGGCTCAGAAGCCTCAAAGAAAGAATTAAAATCATCATTAACAACATCCACCGTAAGGTTTTCCTGTAGAGCATTCTTCCACCAAGATGAAGAATGTGAGACCTTCAAGTAGGGGTATTCCGATGCCAAATGACCCGTATCAAGGCATCACCCACAACGGAATGAGATACCTTCATTATCCAAGGGCTGACACCAAGTGTGATCAATAGCTTGCAAAATAACCTCTACCAGGAGATGCATGGACAAATCCAATTCCACTAATATAAGAGTAGATGTGGTGTGAGAGAATAAAGTAGTGGCTTGATCCACCATGATAAAATGACCCACTGAGTTACCAATGCCTTTATAGCAAGATTCACACTAGAAATGAAGAGGTAGATTTGGTAGAGGAATTCAAACTGGTATTTGATTGAAAGATTTAGTGAGATAGTTAAAAGTAGACACCCATGGCTTTAGTAATAGTGCATGTTGTCCCCAAAACCAAGAGCGACCAACAAAAATAACATTTCGATCAGAGACTAAATTGAATGCGACTACAAAGAATCCTTTAGCACATGGGTGAATTTTAATTTTCCCATTTGTAAGAGGGTGCCACTGCTAAAAAATCCATATGTTTAGATCCTAAAGCCATGGCCAAAGTCTGTCAAATATGGATATCAAACCCTTCTGAGAAAAAAAATCCTCATTTTTTAACACTTCATCTCCTAAAATCACAACAGGGGGGAGGTAGAGCAGAAGGTTTAACCTTACTCCCAATCACAGGAGTAGCACGAACAGTAGTAGGGATAACCCTCTTCTGAGGAGAAGAGACTCTAGTCTGAACAACGTTCTTTAGATCTGTAAAAGTGGAATCCAAAATAGTAGAATGCACCACAATAGTAGTAGAACTGGGTAACCTTGTCTCAGACAATACACCAGCAATAGAAAAAACCCTTGTTGTAGACGGTGCACCAACAAAAATAATAGAACTAGCTAAAAATATCACATACGGTGTACCAACAATAGAAATACCTCCTATCATGGATGGCATAGCATCAACAATAGTCCTAGTCACAGACGACACACCAACAATAACAATCCTAGTCATAGATGGCGCACCATTAGCAAAAAAACTTGTGGATGGTGCAACAACAGTAGAAAAACCCTCTATCACGAATGACGCACTAGCAACAACAACAATAGAGGAGGTCCCTGCAACAGAAAGAATCCCAGTAGCAGATGAACCCTGCAAACCTATAACAAATGGCTCATGGGTGGGAAGAGGAGTGGGAGACATTTTCAAAATCCCAATGTTAGTATATTTATGTTTATACATATGTTGGGAAATATTTAAAAAATTATGTTTAAATGGCGGAGTTAAATTTATTAATTAATTGGGAAATATTTAACAAATACAATTCTATTGGCTAATTGATTGAGGGTCTTATTCACCCCCATCTTCCTTGGGAAAATGTTTATACATATGTTGGGAAATATTTAAAAAATGATGTTTAAATGGTGGAGTTAAATTCATTAAGTAGTACTTAATGGAATAGAAATTGTCATAATGGAAGTGAATATTGAAATGGAGACCAGATGGTGTATGTTTATGTTATCTACACAAATTAGGAGTTTGTAGTTAATTGTTGAACTAATTAAAAATTATATCATTAAAAGAATAATAATAAACCTGTAAGTGGAAGTAAATACAAACTAATGAAAAATGAATTTTTTTCCCATAAAATAGGAATGATGGATAGAATATAGGGGGAGTGGAGGAGACATTCATGGAAAATGGGGATGAATAACACCCTCAATCAATTAGCCAACCAAATCAAATTGTAGATAAAAAAATATTTACTATTCTTGTTTAAATTTTTTTAAAAAATATTAATATTAAAATTAATATACATATAAAATAAATAAAAATTAAATAATCATATTAATATATATAGATTATATTAAATTAAACAAGTGCCACGTAGTGGCCAGTACCTGCCTTGTAGTGTTGTTATTATAGTATTTGTTTAGTTGTAATTTTTTTTGTTGATTAACTATTGGTTGTATATAGTATTTGTTTAGTTGTAATTTTTTTGTTGATTAGGTATTAGTTGTATAGACAAATTGCATTCCAATAATTCAAAATTTAATTTTTGAAGAGTGTTGAAATGTCTTAGGTAAATAAAATTGAAATCTCAAAAACAATCTAATTTGGTAAAAATAAAATAGGACTAAAATATTTCCTAACTATAAAACTAAACTTTTACAAAGTCTATTAAATAACACAAATATTTCCTTAAAATGAAACAATACTAATACTTTTATAATTTAAAATGCATTAAAATATTGTAAGTTTGAAGAATATAACAAAAAATATAATAACATGGCGAAATATTTTTTGTGATAATGTAGATTTTTAACTTTTGACTAAATAAAATTGAAATCCTAGATTTTTAACTCTTGACTAAATGAAATTGAAATCCCAAAAATAATCTAATTTCATAAAATAAAATGTGTAGAACCCTAACCCTAACTGGGTGTGGATAGATTTGAAATGTCTGCCTAAAATATTAAAATGTAATAATAAATGTAATAATATTGAATACCATTACAATTTAAAATGCATTAAAATATTTTATGTTTGAAGAATAATTACATAATATAATAATAGTGTGGATAGATTTGAAATGTCTGCCTAAGATATTAAAATGTAATAATATTGAATACTATTACAATTTAAAATGCATTAAAATATTGTAAGTTTGAAGAATAATTACATAATATAATAACAAAAACATATTCATATTTACATCACTACAGTATTTTATCTTAGTCACTTAATTTTTTATTTAAATAATAATAGTAAGTACTTTTAGACAACATGATTTTAATTAATTTAATTAATGTAATATTGTGGTTTAGTAATAATTTTGGGTGCATTCATTTAATAAAAGTATGTAGTTTAGCTCCATTTAATTAGACATCAATGGTTAAGATCAAATGAATAGTTAAGAAATATTTTAGTGAAATTAGGTTATTTATGTGTAGAACCCTAAAGTATAGTAATAATACTAATACTTTTATAATTTAAAATGCATTAAAATATTGTAAGTTTGAAGAATAAAATAAAAAATATAATTAAATTCATGATACTATAGATTTTAAAGTTTTGACTAAATAAAATAAATAATCTAATTACATAAAATAAAATCTGTAGAACACTAAAACTAAATTAAAATTATATTACTTTTATCTAATGAAGCAAAAAATTAATCGCCATCCATTTAGGCATGACTTAAATGGTGGGAGACAAAATTTGTGTTCATAATTTGTTTACTTGCCATGTACTCCCTTCAAATCAAAATTCTCTCCGCATTTATAATTTTTTGTTGCACTCTCCTGACAAACTGACAATCCGCAGAGAAGAGGTCATTTTTTTCAGCCAATGACAATACAGATAAATCATTTCTAAATAATTTTTTGTTAAAAATTTATCATGTTCACATAGGAAAAGTACAAATTTAAATCAAATTTGTCCCACAAGAAAAATAATCCTATCTTTTGATTGGTTTGCAATCAATAGATTAATAACTAGATAAGTTGAACTCATTACAATAGTACCAGTCTAAGGCAGGTACTAATAAACATAAATATAAATACATTATAATGAAAATTCCATTAATTTGTATAATCAATAATTTAATATAAATATTATTATTAATATATTATTAATTATATTATTCTATTATATTTAAAATACAATGAATAAAATTTAAATATTAATATGAATATTACACAGTATAATATATTAGATCAATATAATATTTCAATATTTATTATTTATACACAAATATATATTAATATGTCATTTGACTATAATATAACATACATAAATGATTTTTGGAATAATTGTTGTTAACTTTTTCTCCTATAAACTTAGGAAAAATTAAAATTTGTTTGACATGAAAAATAATACTATTGGTTTACTCTAGATAGATTAATCACTAGATAAAAAAAACTCATTGCAATACTACAGCGATACTAACAAAATTAATTAAAAAGAAACCCATTTGAAATATATATATATATATATAAGGATATTTGTTATAAATTAATTATATTTATTTATTTTTATTAATAATTATATTAAGATATTTGTTATAAATTAATTATAATTATTTATTTATAATAATAATTAGATATTAAGAATTATGTAAGTTTAAAAAGAAAAAAATAACGTTTCTTTATAGTTAACTTATGATAATTAGATAAATGTAATCAAATTTGTTTAGTGGAGTTCATTAGATTTTATGAAGAGAATGATATTGTATAGCATACACCCTATTGGCAAGAACGAGGTGTATATTAAAGATCTGAGCTTTGGTTTCTTGAGAGTTGTATTTATACCTTAGTAAGAGGGATAAGAGAAGGTTTAGAGCTTATACGTTAGATTACAAAAGGATGTGGTAGGTTATAAGAGTGTGGCAAATTCCAACATATATGGAATAAACTAAACATCTATTAATTCACCATTTATACATATATCTCTCACATATATACTTTCACTATATAATCCATATGTGTGTGTGTGGGGTATGTTATAGCAGATTGTGGCAAATTCCAACATATATTGAATAAACTAAACATCTTTTAATTCACCATTTATACATATATCTCCCACATATATACTCTCACTATATAATCTATAATCCATATATATATATATATATATATATATATATATATATATATATATATATATATATATATATATATATATATATATATATATATATATATATATATATATATATCTTCCTCTTATTCATCCATGTCCTTATCTCTCACTGATATCTATATATAGCCTCTTAATGCCTTTTCATCTTGCCTTTTCCTTATAACCTTTCATAAATACTCTTAATTATTTTTCCCCATGAGTTCACATTTTCCTTTATGATATGTGACCTTATTATAGCTTATTTAGGGCTATTTAAGAGTTATATGACCCATATATGGGTCTAAATGACAAGTGTAAAGGTTGTGCAATGCTGCACAATGTCCTGTATCCCTCTACTGAGTGTCTAATGCTCACATGTATTGCAAGGCTCTAATGCTCATATGTGGTACTGCAATGGCCTTAGTGTAGTGTGTAGTATTGCACCATCTTCTTCTGTGTCTTTGTAGGATGTGGAACTCTTCTTATCTAGTACTGTAAACTTTTTGTAGCATAGGATAATATTATAGAAGGTTGTATACTACTATTTGCAGTACTGCAACCATTTTCCAACATACTCCCTAGGCCTAAACTATTGTATTTTCCTCAAGACAACCTCATAAAATTCCTTTCCATCAACTCCCTTCTAATTTTCATTGGTGTCTCCTCCTTGACATACACATCTTGATTCTTAGGACCTTCATCTTCCTTCCTTACTTGAAAATAACCACTCTTTAGTACCCCACCTTCTTTGTCCATCCTCTTTGTCATCTTCCATATGCCTTCTATCTTTTGTAGTAGGTTTTATATATTTGTTGTGCATCATGTGATCTTCATATAATTTGTAATAGATATTTTTGTTGTTGTTGGTAAATAGATTTGTCACTACGATTATCATTGTAAAATAGCCTTGACTCATCCAATGGGCAGCAACAAAGTTTATAATAGTTGGATATATCGCTATTGGATTAATGATTTTCCTTTGCATTTGAGAGGGGTAGCTCCCTTGTATGATAAGTTTTTGATTTTGGGGGTTATACTTTTAGCCAGAAAGTAGGAAAGGCACAACAAATGAAAATCTTAAGAAAAGAAAAAACTCTAGGTATGGCTAATATGAGGCCAAGACTCTAGATTTTTTGGGAAATACAAAAAAGTTTTAAATTAAGGTAGGAATAAACACAAAGATTTTTTTACCTTTAATGATTGATTTTGATAAAGCTATGAAACTAGGATTTGAAAAATAGAATATAATCTAACATATAAGAAAGACTTATTCATCTAAGGTTTTTAGACTGATAGATTAGAAAACAACCATTATTACAACCTAGATTACATACCTGATAAACAAGTGAATTAAATGAAAACATATACACTCTTCACATAATAGAAAACATTTCAAAGAATAGATACAAATTAAACATAAGAGAAATCTACAACATAAAGGAATAATACACAGGCTCATAGACTAACAATATCATTCTTTATTTAGTTCAAAAATGAAGAGCTCAAAGACTATTTGTTCATGTACCATGTGAGAGAATCAAGAGTCCTTTCTTTACAATCCAACCTTGTATAAATAGGCTTTTCCATCCATAACTGAGTTGCAACTACTTTTAGTTTATAACATAACAATACATTAAAAGAGACTTAATAATTTTATAACCTCAAGTTATAAACAAAAAGTCACTTTATTAAGTCATATGAAAATGACTTAATTTGTAATTTGAAAAAGAAAATAAAATAAAAGTGGTTCAAGTCTTCAACATTGTTGACTTGAAAGTTATTCTTTTGAAGCCTTAGACTTTGGTGAATGTGATTGCTTGGAAGATGACTTCACTCTAAAAAAATTGAGTTGTTTAAAGTAAGCATAATTATCTTGGCATCTAGAATAACAATAATCAATATCCTCAACTTCCAAGCTGATAAAGCCTCATTCAACTCCTCCATCTATTGTAGGAAAGCTGGGATATCCTTTTGACAACCAACCAAAGAAGAAGAATGGTGCTAAGATTTCTCATAGTATTGGCATCCATAATATATTTATTAAACAATTCTTCTATAACTAAATCTTTGAATCTCTCTTTGATGGAATGGATGTCAACCAATTTGACTTCATCTTTCCCAAGAATGTTAATGTCAAAAAATAAGAAATCAACTCTTATGTCTAATTTTATTTGGTCACATAATTTATATAACTTCTTCAGCTCATTTATTGTTTACTTTAGAATCATTAGTTTCCATTCCATGCCTTTGTACCAAGGAATGACATCATACTCATCTACCAAGTATTCACAACCTTTTCAGATATAAGCAAATTGACATGATTTTTTTTTTCCATTTCTTAGAAGATTGGTGTGACCCCTTGCTAGACAACATCTTTCTTAGTGGCATTTATTTTAACATCCAATTCTTTCTTCTTTTCATTAACCTTTTGATACAACTTGACTGCATCCTCAATGAAATTAAGGTTGTCAAGAGTAATTTGTTCAACCCACCCCTCTGCTACCTACCATAGGCCTAAAACTTAATGATATTTTTGATAGTTTCTTTACTAACATCTTCTACTAATCAACTAGTAGAGGCTACTAATATCTTCAAAGGATGAGTAGAGGTGTCTATGATAGATTTGATGTAAGAGATTAACACACAGACCTACTCCCCTAGTTGTTCTCTTGTTTCCTTCTCTTTGTTGCTCCGCTCTACCAGTTCGATAGTCGAAACTTGGAAATTATGAATGCAAATTTCATGTGTGGCTAGGCCAAGTTCAACTCCAGAGACTTTGGAATCATCTTCTCATATTTCTTCTTTGTTTTTATTTGTGACGGGTTCATCAATCTCTACATATTGCATCTTGAAAGAAGAATCCACCATCAACCTAGAAGTGGTTTGATTCTTCTTTGGTTATGGGATAGTTTGTAGAATTTTCTCTATTGCACTAAAACTTGGATCTATCACTTGGGTATGCTTCCTTTTTTTAGTAACCATATCCTTCAACCATGGGAAAACATGGGTGGGTGGCACCTTTGGAGGACTAGAAGAAGGGATGATAGGTGGAATGGTGACCTTAGGGACATTGTTGGTCCCTATGAGATTAGGTGCTGGAGAATGAGCAAAAGATTTACTAGGGGAGGGGGACATGTAGGAGAGTGTGAAGGTGAAGAAGTAGGAGGAAGCTAAGAAGAGGAAGGATTAAAATCTAGAATGGATGGTTGTTGTCTTGAATCTGCAAGTACCTAAGAATCTACTTGCATATCTTGTTTAGCTGGTGAGGACCTTTTCATCTCATGTTTCTTCCCTGGTTCAACATCCCCTTCTTCACAAATGCTTTTTAAATCAACCCCTTTATTGGGGTTTTTTCCATTAGCACTACGTATAGTGCTAGCTTTGTATGTTGTAGCATATACTGTTGTAAAATGTTAATTTCCAAATGCTCCAATTTGTTTTTTACTTGCTTATTATTTATTGGGGTGCCATGTGGCCTAGTGGTAGTATACTCTATGATTTTTGCATTAAATAACCAATTCTTACTTTTCTGAATGACAAAAATAGATTTTTCTTTGATGTCTTTCACTTCTTTGTCAACCCAATTAATGGGTGCAAGAGGATGAAATTGCAAGGTTGATGTGAAGATTTGATTGGTCATATCACTTCCATTATCCATGTTGTCCATGATATTCCAACTGAGATTAAAATCTTTCATTTGATCAATGGTCATTCTCACCCAATCTCTATTCCTTAACTTGAAATCATTTTCACAATCTTCCCAATAGTCTTCCAATTGGGGTGAGTGCAAATATACTATATATCCAATCACATATTCTCCATGACATAATTCTTGTTGTCAAAGGGAACCTTAAGTCATAAAAATGCACAGAGACTTTATCCAGTCATCTTTCAACATTCTAAGCATTAGTTGAGCTATGGTAGGTATAATAGCTTAGATCCATACGCAAGGGGTATCTCACCTTCTTTCTTTCCTTGTACCTTTTATTCACTTCCCCCATTTTCCTACACCAAGAATTTAAAAATAAAGAGATGGAGCACATGCTCCTACGCTCCCGTTCCCCATCCCAACATCACCAAGAATTGAAAATCAAAGAGATGGAGCACATTCTCTTATGCCTCCCCCTCCCTCACCATGACTTTAAACATAAAGAGATGGAGCACATGCTCTCACCCCAACTCTCCCACTAAGAATTGAAAGATTAAGTGATGGAGCACATTGTCTTATCCCCTTCCCCCTATCCTCCTAGAAAATTTAAAATAAAAATATGAGCACATGCTCCTATCCCTCATCCACTAGGAATTTGACAATAAAAATATGGAGGACATGCTCCTACTCTCCTCAACCATCCACTTTGCACCATGAATTTAAAAATTAAAGAGATGGAGCACATGATCCTCTCCTATCACTACACAACAAGGATTTAAAATAAAGAGATTGAGAACATGATCCTAATCCCTAGGTCACATTGGTCCCCCAAAAATTTGAAAATAAAGAGATGGAACACATACTTCTACCCCCTCCCCTTTATTCCTTGCTACCTCCCTCCCCTAGCCAAACTTGCTTGTTGCCCCCTCTCCCAAAATTCAAGCTAAAGAGATGGAGCACATGATCCTACCCCTACTCCTTACCACGAATTTAAAAACAAAGACATGGAACACATTCTCCTACTCCCTCTCCCACTAAGAATTTAAAAATAAAGAGATGTAACACATGCTCCCACTCCCCTTAGCCCTCCTCTCCTTAACTTCTCACCCATCATAAATTTAAAAATGAAGAGATGGATCACATGTTCCTACCCTCTACCACCTTAGTCCCAAAACAATTTGAAAACAAAGAGATGGAGCACATACTCCTTACCTAATTGATTCCCCCTCGTTGCACCTTTGGTCCTCACTAATTTAAAATAAAGAGATGGAGAACATACTCCTACACCCCCTTGTCCCCAATAAATTTGTAACAAAGAGATGTAGCACATGTTCCTACCTCCTTCCCCCTCATCAATTTGAAATAAAGAGCCAAAGCACATGCTCCTACCATACTTAATCACTCAGCCAATTTAGAATATATATATATATATATATATATATATTACATGCTCCTCCTCTCCTTCCCCCCTCCAATCCCCCTGCCAATTTAAAAGAAAGTGATGCAGCACATGCTCCTACCCACCCCCAACCAATTTAAATAAAAAGAACATGATCCACAACACAACTCCACCATTCAAATCATAGCCATCTACACAACACCACAACCCTTCTATCCAAGCCACAACACTCTCCTCCACACCACAAACATTCCAACCACCAAAACTTCCCCAAGAGAGGTTCCACAGCTTTCTCAACCCCACACGAGGGAGGATCTCAACCCTTAGGTGAGATCCACTCCCTTTTACACCCAAACCCTAATCACATTCAACCCAACAAGTTTGCAAACAATTTGCAATAAAATTTCATTCTTTTGCTCACACACAAAACACCATTGACATACAACAAAAATCACAACAAAATCCATAATTTTCATCCATAAAACTAAAAATCAAATGAATTATCAAACTCTACCTTGGCTATCCAAGTTAGGAGTAGCCCAAGAAATTATGTTTTAATCCAGCAAATCCTTTGCAACCAAAAATTTCCAGCCACTGTCAAATCCTTCCTTCCATCACCATTATTTTCAGCTAATCCCAGGATCTAATCTTCTCCCAACACAAGAAGATAAGAAAAAAGGAGAAAGCCAAGACCATGCATGCATGTACAACATGAGAAATGAATACAATTCCTCTCATAAAAATAAATTGCACCAATTCCTTCAACTTCCAAATGGAAATCTCAAAAGACAAATAAAATAATACAACTTTTAAATAACCATTCTTAATGAAATAAAATAAAATTAATAAAAACCATTAAATTATATTCCCCCACACCATCAAATTTCAAGCACATAAATAATTAAAATAAAAGGACCCAAGATAATTAACCCAAATGTCCTCGACACACAACCACTGGGTTTATCGCAACAAAATTTGAAAAATCAAATAAAATTGGGCATTTGAGAATATCGCCATGTAGACACCCTAAAGTGACCAAGTCGTTGCACTACTTGCATTTCGTCTAATCTCTCAAATCACCTACATTTCAATATTAATTAAATAATCTAATTATTTAATTAATTTCATCAAATTCTTCCAAAACTCCTAAAATTTGACATTAATTGAATAAATTCTCTTTATTTAATTATTTAAATCAAATTCCTCTATTATTCTTCTACAATTAAATAATTTTAATTATTTAATTAGATAATTATCTTCTTTCCAAATCTCAAGTCTCCATTAATTAAATAAATCCCATTATTTAATTAATTCATCACAAATTCCCTCTTATCCAAACAATTAAATAATTCCTAATTATTTAATTAAATCAAATTCATTCTTCCAAATCATGCACAACAATTAAATAAATCTATTTATTTAATTTGCTTTCTTATCTTCAAATATCTTTCAAATCTTCTAAAAATAAGTCTTCTTCTCCATGCACACAAAATTAAATAATTTATTATTTAATTTCTCTCAAATCATGCAAAAACAAATCTTAAGTTGAGTTATCTATTCACTCAACCTTGTTTTTATCTATTTCTCTTAAATTAGAAAAAAACTTTCTAATTTATGAAAAGCATGTCTTATCTTTAGAAAAGAAAGTGATTAACTCGAATAAAACAACTTTTGTGTGACACTTGTCCTCTTCTTATTCGTTGCATGTTCCTCAACTGTTCTCCTCCGTTGATTCTTCTAAATTATCTGGACCATTGATCAATCTTTGTTGAAATCTATATAAACCCCCCTCATCTCCTTCATTAACTCTCTTTGATCACTTATTCTCAGGCATACTTAACAACGCTTTGAGCATACATCGCATCGATTGAGCAACTTCACGATCCTTTGACATTGATCTTTGAGCACGCTACATGCTTGTTGCAACCATGGTTTTGCAATACTATTGAGCAATCCACATTCAATCCAAAGGGAACAATACAAGTCTCAGTAAAAGCTTTCATATTTCATTGATTTATTATTAATGGCTTTTTATTTAGATCGGTTCTCTTTATGTTATTGGGTTTTTGATTTGTTTAGTTTATCATAGTCAATTTTCCTCATACACATTCTGGCATGCCCGGTGGGACCCACTAATCCTCTTTTTCTTTGAGAAATTGATTTTTTCTAAAGTACAGTATGGAATAGCACATTTCAACATAGAAAAGTGCCTTTGGTAGAGCAGTACAGCGCTTTCAGGCCATCCTACAGCGCCTTTGGTAGCACAAAATCGTGCTTTTGGTAATACAATGAAGCGCACTTGAGAAAATAGCAAAGTGCTTTTGGTATAGCAGAATAGCACTATTGGTATAATAGTAAAGCGCTATTGGTATGATAGTAAAGCACTTTTGGTTAGGATAACAGGCTTGCAAACTTCAAAACCCCATAACTTTCTCAAAACGTAACAAAATTCGATGCTTTTTTTTTCAAAATTGCATAGAAAATCATAAGAAATCCATTGGTGATATTTAATCTCTTGTATCTCATCATATTTGTTACCAATTTTATAGATTTCACTTTGGTTTTCTAGGGTTTCTCACTTATTGTTAGGGTTTTGACTTGATTTCTGACATCTTGTTCTTTTCTTTGGAACTAATATCCCTTGGTGCAGTGTCTTATCACTTATCAACATCCTAGATCATCACTCAATCATTCAATCATCCTTTGATCTAGCTTTTTTGATGAAATATTGTTTTTTGTAGGCCTATTATTACATTGTGCATTTGGTAGTGAAGTAGCTCACTTTTGGTAGCAAAGTAGTTCACTTTTGGTCAAAGTAGCTCACTTTTGGTATAATAGTACCACACGTTTGGTAGAAAAGTACCGCGCTTTTGGTATAACAACACGATGCTTCTGGTAGCACAGTGCAGCGCTTCTGGTCTGCAGTAACTTGCCTTCGGTAATATAGTACAGTGCATTTGGAATCACAATAAGGCGCTTTTGGTAATACAGTAGATTGCTTTTGGTCAAATTGATTTATTTTTTCTAACTTGTGAGTTTTTATGGATCTAATTGACTTGTTGCAGCTTCTTATCACTCACACAGAGCAAAAAGGTTTTTCTAATATGTTCATGCAGGACGAGCATTGAAGAAATCTTGATTTATTACACTAAGTCTTAGAAACATATTGCCATCTTAAGGGATAATTGAACAAATCATTTTTTTGGCAATCTAAGTCTTAGGAACATACTACTTTTCTTAAGGGACAATGGACATGTATGCAAAAACACCTCAATTTTCTTAAGGGACAATGGACATGTATGCGAAAACACCTCAATTTTCTAAGGGACAATGGACATGAATGCCAAACACTTCAATTTCATAAGGGACAATTGAAAACTACAAATGCATGTGCCTAGTTTAGTTGCACCTTATTTTTCTTATAACGGGACAATTGAACCTTTGTTTGACGTGCTTGCTCTTACATTTCAGTACTTCCTTTAGAAGGGCCTGCTTTGGATTGCGTTTCATCCAAAAGGGACGACCCTAAGCGGAGTTTTCCTTTGAACCACTATATAAGAGGGATAAGGCGAAAGCCAAGTCCTAACCGACGTCAGCCTTACCTTGTGGTGCCAAATTGAAAAGAGGGGTACTAGCTATTTGTGGAAACGATTTTCACATTGAGCAAAGTGTTTGATACTCTTAGTAGGATTGGTTAAAGTTTTTAGTAGCTTGTCACATTGCTTGTAAGGCATTGGTCCCTCAAAGTTAATAAGAACCATTCTAGATAGAGACTACCTGATGTACCTGCGAACGTTGCAGTAATCATCAGTGCAAGGGGAATCGATTTAAGCCCTTAAGATACTCACCATTGGCTCCCTTGAGAAGAGATAGTATTCCCTTGGCCATAAAGCTCTTGTGACCTACTTGAGCTTTCCAAGGGGAGGGTGAGATATCCCTACCTATTGTCTCTCGCAAAGATACTAAATATCTGACACCTTTATGGAATGATATTTTTATTGAAGGAGTATTAAGCTGTGAGCTGATCTACTGCAATGAAACCTTGTCTCTAGGGATAAAAAGTGCTTGTTATTGATTGCAATTGTCTTATACCTATGGAAACATTGGCCTTTTTTGTGAGCCTCGAACATACACTATCTGTTGTGTCAGTCCTTTTTTGACCACTTGTTTGCTATGTTTTCTCTTGCCAAAGACAAATTTGCCTTTAAAAACATCAGACACCACTTCAGCGCCTCTGGTATTATAACAACTCACCCTTGGTGGTACAGTAGCTCACTTTTGGTAACCTTAGCTCACCTTTGGTATAGCAGTAACTCACCTCTGGTAGCTCAGTCCATCGCCTTTGGTATCGTAGTAGCACGCTTTTGGTCACACAGTCCTGCACCTCTGGTCAAATAGTATAGCACCTTTGGTCCAGTGAATTGTGCATCAGAGTTTGTCTTTGTCAAAACACCAAGCAGAATCCCAGCATTACCTTTTGTCCTAGTGTATTCCATGGTAACCACTAGGCTCTAGCAAACTATGAAGTCTAAGCAAGTTGTCCCTAGGAAGCACAAATCGCCTCCTCACACACCGCAATCAGGCTGTCTCAACATTACTCCCAAGGTTACCCCTAGAACACCTGCGGAAGGATCTACCAATTCTCGCAGCATGCCGCACCTTGATCAACCAAGCAATCCGCAAGAGGGTAGAACCCCTTTGGTAAGTAAACCCCACTATACCACCGGCTTGCCTCCAGATTTTGTCCCACAAGGTTATACTGCCAATTCGGTCCCATCTTAGGAGGAAAGAGTTCCTTTGGCAAATACACCTCATTACACCACTGGCTTGCCTCCCGATTTTGTCCCACTAGGTTATACTGTAGATCTAGCCCCATCTCAGGAAGAGCGACACTTTGAAATAGGTCAATCCTCTCAAGAAGATAAGCAAGATCTTGATGAATTCATGCAAGATCCTAGGGCCATTGCGGCCATTGACAAAATCCTTAGCGAGAACCAAGATCATTTCTTTCACTTACTAGCAGAGAAAGGAGCTAAATTACTCAAAGATTTTGATCTATCCAATCTTAGCGAGCCTAACAACACTCAAGACACCCTAACGGAAGTCCAAACCATGTCAACAGTGACCACACCTTTACTTGAACAGAGCTTACAAGGGAGAACGATTGAGAATCCCCTTTTTCAAAAACCAACAGGAAAGAGGGCCATATCACCGCTTTTGACTCCTATGGAAATCTACAAACACCAATAGGAGACTCTACATCATCAAGTGGAGTTAGCAAGACAAGCCTCTCTAGCTAAATCAAACACACAAAACCCTCCTAAAGTGTCCACACCAACTGCAAGTGGAATTTTGGTTGCTCCTTCATGAATAGGTTTCCCACCAAATTATAATCAGGGGAACAACTATGTAGCCATGCAACAAGGGTCTCAACAAATACCACCTCCCATATCATCAAACCTTCATGTCTCTCAACCAATTAGAGTCATGCAATCTCACCCTCAACATTCTTCTGCGCTCATCCCCAATCAACCATCGCAAAATGCTTCTACCTATGTCCCCCCTCCACTATGATCATCAACGCTAAATTTCTTCAACACCTTGCCTATCCACCCTCAACATTCCCAACATCAAGTTTCCCAAAGCTATATGCCGCCATTGCAACCGAATCCAATGCACTTTAGCTTTCCTCCACCCAATTCTTTTCTTCAACCATCACAAAGCCAACATTCTTACCTAGCGCCACCTCCACCTCTTCCAAATCAAAACATCCAATTCCAACCCAATCTGAACCCAACGTACAATGCCTATGACCCCAACCAATCTTACGACCCTTTTAATACCAATGCTCATGGATTACAATACAATCTTCCATATGGGTAGCAACAACCACTTCTAGGACAACAGGAGATGTTTCCAACCCCTCCCACAATGATGGAGCTCAAAATTGCGGAAGTTCAACAGCAACTATCTAATCTTACGTTTGGCCACACCAAGAAGACCTTCTCTTTAGAAGAAGTGTGTCCTTATCCTTTTGATCGGTCATTACCCATGATCCCTTTTCCTCAAAATTTTACTATTCATAAGTTTGATAAATACAAAGGAAAAGGTGACCCAAAAGACCATCTCAGGGAATTCTATCTTGCTTGCTTTGAGGTTTCACATAACGACACATATCTTATGTGTCTCTTTCCTCACAGTCTTGGAGGTCAATCTATAGAATGGTTCTCACATCTCCCCATGGGTATTAAGTCTTTTAACAAGCTAGCAGAGAAATTTGCCACCCATTTCTCCTACAACACAAAGCATGAGATTTCCATGACCGATCTATGCAACAATAAACAGAAAAATGGTGAAACTTTCATTTCTTTCCTACAACGATGGAGACAAATGGCTAGCAAATTCCCTTTCAAGATTCTGGAGAAACAGTTTGTTAGCATATTTGTGCAAAACCTCAACCAAGAGTTAGGTTTTCATTTGCAAATCCTTAGTGCTACAACCTTCGATGAAATCACATACAAGGGAATCAACATTGAAAAGGCCCTCATTGCTAAGGGTGTGGTCAAAATATTCAAAGAAACGAAAGACAATGCTCCTCATCATCAGGCAAATGATAAACCAAAGTTTTGGAACAAGAATAAAAATGTGGTCAACGATGGTGTGGTCAATTCTAAGCATGTCCAAACTTTGCAAACACCGCTGTAGTTTTCCAAACTGAGTCAAGCTCCACCTCAATAGCAGTAGCAACAATGGCAACCTTATCAAAACCAACAACAATGACAACAAGAGTGGCCTCAACAAGATTACCCTCTGCGATGTCAATTCACTCCCTTGGGAGAGCCCATAGAGATAGTCTTACAAAAGATTTTACAGAAAGGCCTCATCACCTTACTGGATGCTCCCCCATATGGTGAACCTGTTTACAAAACTGTGCGATACAAAGAAAATGAATATTGTGAATTCCATAGGAGCAAAGGGCATAGAACCACATCATGCATGAAACTCAAGCACCTAATCCAAAATCTCATCGAAGGCAATCAAATATCTCTACAAGATGATCCACCAGCTCAGCACACGAATAAAGACCTGAATATGTACAAGGAACCATTGCCTCATCATGGTCCACCTCCTCCTCAGGATAGAGGTAAAGGTATTAATCATGCTTCCACTTCATTTGATTCCATTGTAGGTCATTTGGAAGAGAGTCGAGTGTCTACCCTCACAATCAAAGGCAAATCTACAGATTGCGCTATTACAACTCATCGTGGTCATGTCACTATTCATGGTCCTACACCTAGTCTTCCGACTCCATCTGATTATAATCTTGTCGAACATCTACGGAAAATGCCAGCATAGATCTCTATCTTGGACCTTCTACGGTCATCACCTGCACATAGAGTAGTGCTAGAAAAAAGCCCTCCAAGAGTCTTCAGTTCCTAACAACATAGCGGTCGTGGATTTCTAAGCTATAGTAGGTAACATTGCTTCGCCCTACAATGTGATCTTCTCTAAGAAAGACCTCCCTTCCCATGATCCTTGTCATAATGATGCCCTTCATATTGAGGTTCTCATCCATAAGTGCAAAATCAAATGTATACTCATAGATGGTGGTGCTAGTCTCAACATCTATTCTTTAAAGTTACTAAAGCAATTGGGATACTCTGAGAATCATGTCAACACTGATCAATGTATTACAATCATGGGATATGATGATGCTAAGCGCCACTCAAAAGGTGTTATCCACTTACCTATACAGCTGGGCCTCGCCATGCTTGAAACCAGATGTCAAGTCCTTGATATTGAGCTGCTTACAACATTATCCTAGGCCGCCCATGGATCCATGCAATGAAAGCTGTCCCCTCCACATACCATCAGTCTCTAAAGTTCCCATTCAATGGTACAAGGATAACTATCCAAGGAGACCCCAATCCTTTTGAATTCTATCATGTCATGCAAGGCAGTTATAAGAATTACAACCAAGTACCTAAAAATGACAAAGCCCTTGAATCCCCACTATATGTTGATCCTGAAACTCTGACACAAGCCTCTATAGGTAACCCTAGTCCTCTACCTGAGATCAAAGCTCACATCCATGATATAGGCTTGGGATCTTATGATATCTCAAAATCTTGTTGTGTAGGGCGGATGCCTTTATCCCCTAAATCTTACGGCCAACCGCCCATTGCCAAAGTAACCAAAAAAGTAGCTATCCCTCCCCCAGTATTTCTAACTCAATTCCAACAAGGAAAGTTATTGGAGGAGGAAACTATTGAGGACATTTCTTCTTGGCTCTATAAGGAGAAAGAACCAGTCACAATACCAATCAAGCAATATGGTAATGGCTTAAGGATAGTCAAACACATGGGCTATAAAGGCAAAGGTGGCCTTGGGAAACAGAATCAAGGCACTATGGAACCCATTATTGTGATGAAGAAACTAGATAAGAAGGGTTTAGGATTTGGTAAGAAGGTACCACACGCCTTGGACATCGAGTATATCCTCGACGAGGTAGTTGAAACTTTTCCTGCCGATTTGATGTCTACTGAGGATATCATCGATGACTCTTCCCTCCATATGACCAACCTATTTGCAGAATTTGTTGGCAAGAGACACTATATGGATTCATGAATGTTATCATTGATGGCAACAAAGTTTATCCCACACATCCGCAGGACTTGGTATGTCTCTACCAGAAGTCAGAGTGAAGAATGTTGTGGTTCGGTAAACAAGAATAGAGCATGTGACGAGGTCCGACAGACAAGTCCGGATCTCTCAGAGGAAGTATCTTGGTGAAGTGCAGATCTAGGGAAGTCAGGAGGAGTATCTTGAATGATAGATCCCAAGGTTTGAGCCTCCGGTGTGAAAAGGATAAAAAGATATGAATGTTTGAGTGTCGGGTTCTCATGTGACAGTGTGAACAGAGGAGGAACTGACTGGCAGAACATCAGACATTATTCCAGATGTGTTACTGATGTTGGTGAAGGTTATGAAGGCATGAATTATGTTTAGCTGACATGATTAATGATTTCCATAAGTATATCATTGATCCGCATTACTTGGTGTGCAAGGATTTAGCCGATAGATCAAAGTTAGTGAAAAGATTGACTATTTCAGGTGCCGACTAGAAAGATGATGAAATTATTTGTGTGGATAGATATACACGATGGATTTAGTTGTGAGAAGTGTTGTTGTAGTTGTTGTATGTGCAAATAAAAGAAGAGCAGAGCAGAAGTAGTAAGGAAGGTCCGGTATGTGAAAGGAAAGCAGCATAAGAGAAGAGGAAAGATGAAGTGCAGTAGATCAGTGTACTGAGCCTAACTGGAACTGAACTCCAGCATATGTGGATGCTACCAATCAGTTCAAGTATTGTATAACACTCTTTTTGTAGACAGTGTGTCTCTTGTAGGCAGTGTGCCTCCTTGTGAGCAGTGTGCTCGGGTAGTGAGCCCTAATTGGCAAGTGCCATTTTGTATTTCCATTCTTCTAACAGAGAATACAATCTTGGGTTAATCACCCTATGGTTTTTTCCCTTAACAGGGTTTCCACATCAAAAATACTGTGTCATGTGTATTTTCATTTCATGATTATGTTTGCTCATTTGGATTAACATTACATTGATTGTTAATAAAGTTCACAAAGCAGAAATAATTAGGATAACTGAGATAATTGATTCACCCCCCTCTCAGTTATCAACAATTGGTATCAGAGCTAAGTTCCTCCCAACAGAGCCTAACAGCTTGAGGAAGATCTGTGAATTCAAATGGATGCATATGGTTTAAGGGAGCAACTCAAGATTGCCCTTGATGATATTGAACAGTCAAACTCTGAAGTCAATGAATTAAAGGAAAGACTCAAACAGGCTGATGATTTCATGAGAGAACTAAAAGACAAATTAAGTCTCTCTATGAAAAAGAGAAAGGACCTACTTCAGGAATTGGCAAGACAAGGTGAAGCAAATAATGCAAATGGAGAGATGAAGGAAAAAACTGAGTTGTGTGAAAAGTTATCAAAAGAAATCATTATGGTAAGACATGAAATGGAATCAGGAGTCATGAAGTTTACCCAAGAAGTTGAAGAGAAAAGAAAAAGTGAAGATAATCTAAGACAATCTCTCAAGGAGAAATCAGAAGATTGCCACCAGATGGATAGAATTATCAAACATCTTGAATCTGATCTTGAAGATGCTAAAGATAATGAAGAAAAACTTGAGGATCAAATTGTCTCTCTCAAAAGGGATCTTCAAACAACAAATGAGTATAAAGAGAAATTCAAGATAAGTTCTGCTCAACTTGAAGTTCTTCTTGGAATTCAAAAGAAGGTAGATGACAAGTGTGGTTTGGGACATGAGAAAGGAGAAAGCTCTGGATCCGGTTAGAAGAATTTTGGATCAGAAAATCCAAGGAATAGGTCTAGAAGACCTCTGGTAAGATAGCCTAATGCTCAAAGATATCTATCCTTCAATGGATACTGCCACAACTGCAATCACTTTGGTCACAAAGCTAATCAGTGCAGAAAGAGAATGAATCAGACTAATTCATCCTTCTCCAGATAGTGTTTTAACTGCAAAAGGTATGGAAACAAATCTCATGAATGCAGAAATATGCAAATGAACAAATCATTCAATGGTAGATGCTTTGCATGCAATAGAATAGGTCATATGGCTAATCAATGCAGATCAAGAGGATATCAATCAAATATGCAAAGAAATGTTGTTTGCCAAATTTGCAATAGATTCGATCATATTGCAAAATTCTGTAGAAGCAAGAATCAGGACAAAAGAGGTCCGATATATCATAATCAGAATCAAGATAAGGGGAAACAAAAAGTGAATGCAGATGAAGTGAAAAGTGAGATGAACAAGATTTGGGTAAAGAAATGTACAGAGCATGTAGAGGTTGGATCCGCACCAGACTCTGGTGCTGATATTCCTTTCGACAATTAAAAAGTGAGCTCTGGCTCAGGGGGAGACACAAAGAAGACCTTGTTCCCCCAGCCAGTCAATTGGTGCTGGAATTGGCACAAGAAGAATTGCGAATTGAAGGGTTCATAAGGGCAACATCCAAACAAACTATGATAAAGATTTGGAAGATCTGCATGATGTTTAAAGATCAGGATTGATCTGGTTCTCCAAGTCATCTGAATAAGGCAAACCAAAATAACTTAGGTCGAGCATTTATTGCAACCTGACATTAGGGTTTGCGGAGCAATATAAGGGTTTTTCTCATTAATCACTTGTTTATTCTGCATTCAAGAAGAAACGAAAAGTGAAGCTCTGCAACAAAATTCCACAACTTCATCAAAGATCATTTGCAGAAGTCAATTCATCCAAAAATCAATCTAGCCAACTACGTGAAACTGAAAGGTGCAAAAGGTATTTTCCATTCTTAATATCTCTCTGCAAAGCTTTGAAAGATGCATACTCTAAATATAGTAAAGATCTTTGATAGGCCCCACCCTGAATTCAAGAAACATCCATACAAATCATTGGAGGTAGATCCCCTAGGAGCATTCTCTAGTGTTCCGCATGGCATTTTGCACATAGAAGACATTAGGGTTTACATACATGCAAATATCGAAGAGTTTGGGGAATTCAAACTAAGAGACATCTATCACAAACAATTGATAGATGATACTTTTGAGCTTAAACTAGAATATAAGGGCATCCAGGAGAAACATTTTGATCAGTTCATTCATTTCCCCTGTTTTGAAGAAGATGAATGGGTCCGGTATGTATTGAGTAGGGTGCATGATAACTTCCTATGGCTGAACAAACCTTGCAAGATCACAAAGGAGGCAATTAGGGCAGTAACTGGTTTATACTCCTCCGGAGGGATACCTGTCATCAAATCTGTCAAAAACAACATTGTAACTAAGGGCACCGGATCAAAATTTGATAAGAGGGCAATGACCATTGAAGATATTACTGACCTGGATGTCAAGTTTGCATCTATGATAATAGGATACAAGATATATCACTCCAGTAGGGAGAATTCAGTATCCAGAACTGCAGTATATACTGCTTATGAGATGCTGAGAAAGAATGGAGAATATGATCTCTGTGAACTTCTTTTGAGCCAACTAATGGAAAACATACAGAAAATAAAAAAGGACAAGAAGAATTCCTTTAAATATGGTGGACTAATACTATGTCTATTTTTCTACTTCATGAATGAGCTGCCCGGATCAAATGGATAGGTATGACAAAATGACAAACTGGTAGCAATTCAGATTAGAGACTACTTGCATGAACTTGGGGATGCTAAGGCAAGGAATATAGCTCTGTGGGGTTACTTCAAGCAATTTCAAAATACAAAGCAAATCAGAGAAAGAATCCCCAAATCAGTAGTTGAGAAATACAAGGATACAATGTGCTTCATGGTAGACACTAATCAATGCCTAATGGAGGCAGTAGAGCCAAGGACAGTCTGGATTATGCCTATGGGGTATGAAGTTGATAAACAAATTGTAGAGCTGCATGATCAACACATGCTCAGTCAGCCAAAGGACTCGAAAGCAGAAAGATTTGGAACCTTTGAGGAGCTGAGTGTAAAGATGCATGTGCAACTCAGAGAACCTGAAATCAAGAGGAAGGTGAGAAAAGAGGTAGAAAATATTGCCCAAGGCCTTGGGATCTCAAAGGAGGCACTTAATGCCCACAAGAAAAAGATGGAAAGGGCTGAGGAAGAGAAGAAAGAGGCAAAAAAGAAAAGAAAGGAAAGTGCTCCAGTAGAAACTTCCACCCGAACTAGATCATCAAAGAGATCTGCACCTGCCACTGCCAAAAGCTCAAGGGCATCTAAACCGGAAGCACAATCATCTAGAAAAGGAGAAAAGAGAACAAAGAAAAAGGCAACAAGGTCCTATGTTAGCCTAAAGGATGATGAGGAGATAAGGAAATTGAAGAAGAAGAAGAAATCATTTGGTGAACATTCTACCGGTCAAGAAGAAGAAGAGAAGGAAGAGGAATTTGTTGAAAAACCCACTCTATCTTTAGATGTTGTAGTAAAAGCAGTCACTGTGGATGGAAACCTGTAACCCTTAACAGAATTCTATGATGATTATATTGAAGTAGATAAAAAGATTCTGGAGGAAGCCACAGTTTAATTTTTGAACACTTACAACAAAGCTTTTATTGAAATAATCTCTCTAATTCCCAAAAGTTTAGAGAAAAGGCTTGAAATGAGGAAGAACAATGCTCAAGCAAAAGATCTCAAGATCCGGGAATAGGTTTGCATTCAGCTCTTCCCTTCAATCACTCCGTAGCAAATGAATATGATCTTTAAAGAGTTCAAGGATGAGTTCCGGAGCAAAGCCAGGATGAATCAGCTCATGCTTGGTGAAACTGACAAAGTGGCAAAAGAGACTGAAGAGATTCTTCAGAATACTCTTAAAAAGTTCAACATTCCCATCACAGAGGACTCTGGTAAAGACAAGGGCTCAGAATCCTCTATTTCGGAAGAGGTGGCTCATGGACAAACAAATATCTCTCCTCCAGTTTCCCCTACAGCTTTTGGATCTAAAGGAGAAGACAAAATACAGGAGAAAGAAGCAGGAGTGAAGGAAAAAGAAGTTGATAGTACTAAGGTTGCAGAGGAAGAGAAGACCCCAATAGAGAAAACCACAACTGATAGTGGTAAGAATGTAGGAGAGAAAGCTCCAAGGGACAACCCTAAGAATGCAGAAGAGAAGAAACATCTGTCTCCGGCAAGAGACACTGCAAAAACTATCCAAGAATTCCTGAACAAAGAAATAATGGAGATTGATGAACCGGAGCTTCTACAAGGACCATTTAATTTTGATTCACTTTCTCCAGTACAGACAATGAAGATAGCCTCATTCGCTAATGCAAAGGCTAAAGAAAAACTCCTAAAATCTCACATGGAAGACTGTGAGTTGATAGAAGCTGCCTCCAGGTTGCTAGAAAAGATTATGCCATCATTTTAGAAGGATCCCATAGCCTCCTCGCCCAATAATCTCAAAACTCTAGTCAATAGTGTTAGCACACATTTTGATTCACTAGAGAAATCAGCAGAAGATAAGGTCCGGAAGGAATTTCTTGCAAAAAGATTATCAGAGGTACAAGGGTTGATAAGTAATGATAGGAGAAATATGAGCATAGGGATAAAGAGGTTAGAAAATGCTCTTAAAGATGGTGGAGAAATGTACAAATTTTGTTTATCATGGTCCAAATCAATAGTGGAGATTGAAAAGAAAATAAAAGAGCAAGAGGATAAACTACTAAGTTTGTCTCAAAGTTTTGATCCTCTCTCATCCTCCATAGTAAATCAAGAGTGTCAGACTATTGCAATTACAAATACAATAAAGAATTTTGAGAAGGAAAGGAAGAACATAATTAGTTGGATGGGTGAACTTAGAAGGATCATTGTCCCTAAGTTAGAGGCCATGCATGAGGCCATAAGTGAAGCTCAAATCATAGCCTAGACAAATGATCCAACAGATCTAAAAAGGGTAGATGCGTTTGCATTCCTGTTGAGCGGTCATATTTCAATTTTGGACAGAATGAAGCAAAGTTGGGCTACAGAACTTATTCAATTGAAGACAACTTTTGCAGACATACTTAAGTATATGTAAGTATGCCATATGTATATACTTATGCAGCTAAGTATAGTTGAATTTTTTTTTAAGTTTTGATATGCGGACCCTACCCTTTGCCATTGATGTCAAAGGGGGAGTGAAGAGTAGTGAAAAATGAGGAATCCAACTAAGGGGGAGCTCTAAAAAATGTATATAAAAAATAGAACATCAGCCAAGGGGGAGCATAGTGTAAACACTTAGTCATTTTTCACTAAGTGTTGCCATCAATGCCAAAGGGGGAGATTGTTGGAAAGAGACACTATATGGATTCATGAATGTTGTCATTGATGGCAACAAAGTTCATCCCACACATCCACAGGACTTGGTATGTCTCTACCAGAAGTCAGAGTGAAGAATGTTGTGGTCCAGTAAACAAGAACAGAGTATGTGACGAGGTTCGACAGACAGGTCCAGATCTCTCAGAGGAAGTATCTTGGTGAAGTACAGATCTAGGGAAGTCAAGAGGAGTATCTTGAATGATAGATCCCAAGGTTTGAGCCTCTGGTGTGAAAAGGATAAAAAGATATGAATGTTTGAGTGTCGGGTTCTCATGTGACAGTGTGAACAGAGGAAGAACTGACTGGCAGAACATTAGACATTATTCTGGATGTGTTACTAATGTTGGTGAAGGTTATGAAGGCATGAATTATGTTTAGCCGACATGATTAATGATTTCCATAAGTATATCATTGATCCGCATTACTTGGTGTTCAAGGATTTAGCCGACAGATCAAAGTTTGTGAAAAGATTGACTATTCTGGGTGCTGACTAGAAAGATGATGAAATCACTTCTACGAATATATATACATGATGGATTTAGTTGTAAGAAGTGTTGTTGTAGTTGTTGTATGTGTGAATAAAAAAAGAGCAGAGTAGAAGCAGTAAGGAAGGTTTGGTATGTGAAAGGAAAGCAACATAAGAGAAGAGGAAAGATGAAGTGCAGCAGATCAGTGTACTGAGCCTAATTGGAACTAAACTCTAGCATATGTGGATGCTACCAATCAGTTCAAGTATTGTATAACACTCTTTTTGTAGACAGTGTGTCTCTTGTAGGCAGTGTGCCTCCTTGTGAGTAGTGTGCTCGGGCAGTGAGCCCTAATTGGCAAGTGCCATTTTATATTTCCATTCTTCTAACAGAGAATACAATCTTGTTTAATCACCCCATGCTTTTTTCCCTTAACAGGGTTTCCACATCAAAAATACTGTGTCATGTGTATTTCCATTTCATGATTATGTTTGCTCATTTGGATTAATATTACATTGATTGTTAATAAAGTTCACAAAGCAAAAATAATTAGGATAACTGAGATAACTGATTCACCCCCCTCTCAGTTATCAACAGAATCCTCCATTTTTATGCTATCCTCCATATGCTTAACCTCCACCACTAACACCCAGAATGTCACACTTGTCTACCCTGAACTTATCGATTGGGACCAATAAGGATCCCCCGTTATAGATGTATTTCAGAATGACGAAACTCTAGTTGAGTTCATGGGACTTCAGGAAGGTATCCCTCTTGGTGATCATAAAGCAAGTTTTGTAATGGAACTAGAGCCAACAACTTATTTTGGTGAGAATGCCAAATCCTCTAGTCGCAAAAGTAAAAATAAAGAAAGATCTCTAAGTGAAAACCACACTGTGGCACCTCCTGATCACAAAATAGTAAAAACAAAGGACATATCCAAAGGTGAAAACCCAACTGTGGCACCTGAGGATGGAGGATTTGACCTTCCCCCACCATCTAAGTATCAAGAGAAGTTAGCTCTCCTAGTGGAAGATTCTATAGAGATAAACCTTGGCACAGGGCAAAATCCAAAGACCACATTCCTAGCAGCATCATTATCAGAAACAGAGCATAGGAATCTTAACACATTCTTCTTATAGAGAACCATCAACTTTGCATGGACCTATGCTGATATGCCAGGGCTAGACCCTAAGCTAGTTGTTCACTATCTCACAGTTGATCCAAAAGTTAAACTAGTTAATCAAAAGCTAAGAAAGATGCACCGACAGATAGCTCTCTTGGTGAAAGTGGAAATACAAAAGTTGTTAGATGCAAAGTTCATATGACCTATTGACTATTTAGATTGGGTCTCAAACATTGTACCTGTGTCTAAACCCAATGGGTGCATCCTCATGTGTAATGACTTTAGAGATCTGAACAAAGCGTGTCCCAAAGATGACTTTCCATTACCAAACATTGATATTATAGTAGACTTAACAGCAAGTCATGAAATGCTTTCCCTCATGGATGGATTCTCTGGCTACAATCAGATAAGGATAGCAGAAGAAGATCAACATAAAACAACTTTTACTTGTCCTTGGGGCAATTATTGTTGGTGTGTCATGCCGTTTGGTCTAAAGAATGCAGGGCCAACCTATCAGAGGGCAATGATAGTGATATTCCATGACCTCTTTCATCATATCATGGAGGACTATGTGGATGACATACTAGCTAAGTCTTCTAGGGTAGATCACATACAAGTTCTAGGACAGATCTCTGACAGGCTCAAAAAATACCAAGTACGCTTCAATCCAAAGAAATGTGTCTTTGGTGTAACATCAGGGAAGTTGTTGGGATACATTGTATCTCGTAGAGGCATCGAAGTAGACCTAGTAAAAGTAAAGGCTATAGTGGAGATGCCTCCACCAAAGAACCTCAAAGCATTAAGGAGCCTTCTGGGAAGGTTGCAATCCATTAGGCATTTCATCTCATAGCTAGCAGACAAATGTCAACCATTTCAACACTTGCTCCAAAAGGATGTCTCATTTCGATGGGATTATAAGTGTCAAGCAACATTTGATCAGCTCAAAGAGTATCTGGCTACACCTCCTATATTGGTTCCACTAGTTGCAGATAAACCTTTGATATTATACATCTCAACTACAACTTCAGCCCTCGGGGCCCTGCTAGCACAAAATGATGAATTAGGAAAAGAGCATGCAATTTACTATATCAGTAGAACCTTGGTGGGATATGAACTCAATTATTCACCAATGGAAAGAGCTTGTTTAGTAGTAGTGTTCACTTCCCAAAAGTTGCAGCATTACATGCTAAACCAACATACAAATCTTATAGCCAAAATTGATCCATTGAAGTATCTACTAGCAAAAGTAGCTCTTACAGGTAGACTAGCTAAATGGGTCATGATCCTTAGTGAGTTTGATATTGAATATGTGGATCATAAAGAAATCAAGGGACAAGCCCTAGCAGATCAACTAACAGAAGCACCCATGATAGATACACACCCTATGGTAGTAGACTTTCCGGATGAGAATCTCTTCACTCTTTCCAACTCAATAATGTGGAAGTTGTACTTTGATGGTTCCTACACACAACATGGATCAGGGGTCGGCATCTTATTCATCACACCTCAAAATGACTATATTCCAAAGTCATATCGGCTTGCATTCCCTTGCACCAACAACATTGTTGAGTATGAAGCACTCCTTATAGGTCTCAATACAGCAGTTCAATGGGACATCACATAATTACAAGTATATGGAGACTCACAGCTAGTCATTCACCAAGTCACAGATGAGTACCAAACAAAAGATGAAAAGTTGGTCCCCTACAAGCAACTAGTGGATGCCTATAAACCACATTTCTCTAGCATCACATTTGAGCAAATTCCAAGAGAGCATAACAAAGCTGCAGATTCTATGGCTTCTGTAGGGTCACTGATTGACATGCCTACAAATACACAGAAATGTGAATTCTTGATCGAGCAGTTGTTGATACCAGCCGTCGATGTTCCCGTTATTGAAATCATCTGCAAACTTGTTGGTCCCAATTCCCCATGGTATGAAGATATCTATGAATACCTTAAACACAATACCTTTCCCCCTGACCTATCATCCACCCAATGCAAAACCTTTATTCGTCGATCCTCCCGTTACATCATTCTGGGTGATACTCCATGGCCTTTTTCTCAATGGGGTCTTGACCTCGTAGGACAAATCCACCCATCCTCATCCAATGGCCATAAGTTCATCATTACTGCCACTGAGTATTTCATGAAGTGGGTTGAAGCCATTCCCATGACCTATATCATCGGTAAGCAAATAGCCAAGTTTATCCTTAACTACCTCATATGCCGATATGGTATTCCCCAAGCCATTGTCACTGATAATGGGAGACCATTCAAGAATCAAGATGTCTGTGCCTTGTGCACACAATACAATATCCAACATTGCTTTTCAACTCCCTATTATCTGCAGAGTAATAGCCAAGCTGAGGCTTCTAATAAAACCATTCTCAAGATCCTCAAGAAAATAGTCAATGAAGCTGGTCGTGATTGGCACTTGCAACTCAATCCTGCCCTATGGGCCTACCACACTAGTATCAGAACACCAACTGGGCCATACCCTATGCCTTGGTCTATGGCTCTAAAGCTATCCTACCTATAGAGGTTGAGATCCCATCCCTTAGAGTATCCACACAGGGCCTGATCGGCGGAGAAGAGTATCGCACTTCCAGATTAGCTGAGCTTGAACTACTAGATGAGAGGCGCCTTGCCGCACTTAATCATCTCCATGTCTATCAAAACTGCCTCTGGCATAATTACAACAAAAAGATCAAAGAAAGAAGGTTTCAAGTTGGTGATCTTATACTTAAAGAGAATCAGAGAAATCAAGAAGATCGAGAAAAGAAGGGCAAGCTTGAGCCTAACTGGTTAGGTCCCTTTATTGTGATAGCAACATATGGATTAGGAGCTTATACTTTAGCTACACCTGATGACATTCCTCTAGATGAACCACTTAACAGTGTCCATCTCAAGAAGTTCTATGCCTGATCCTCAGAGTATTCCAAAAATAAATAAAATCCAAAAAATCCAAAAAAATCCGTCCTCTGGTGAAAACCCGGTAAACGGGTGCCTTGGATAAGTACCATAGTGAAAACCTGGCAAATAGGCACTATGTGTAGAGTTAGCATCCATCATCTATCAAGTCTTGTTCATTCCATTTCACAACACACTTCATCCATCCATCCATAATAAAACCATTGACCTTGTTTGCATTTCCATCTCCCTATCTAGTATAGCTTGAAAATTTGTCAATGTCCATCGTCATCATCCCATGTCTTGATCTGTGTCAACAGTTAACACTGTCTTGTCCTAGGTCAAGCTTTCTATGTCTTCTTCATCAGTCATCCATGCAAATTCCTCTACCAGAATGGGGGCAACTCTTTCCTTAAACTTAGGTCTAGGATTGGTTCCTTGTTCATGGTTCACAATGCGCTCTTCAATCTCTTCTCCTTTCTGTAGATTCTTTAACGGACACATTGCTCCTATGATGAGGCTATTATCTTTTCACCACTCTTTTCCTACATCATCACGTCACCATAACTACATATTATCTCTTCTCAATCTTAAAGTACCTTGATCCCATGGATATGGGTATGTAGGCAGTCTGGAATACGAAGGGAGTATCTAGTACTCAGGTACATAAGATTCCCTCCTCTCCACCTCAATCCACTTCATCACTCTATCCAGAACTACATATTTATCATTTTCATCTTTCCTCGTAATGTGCCTTGATCTCATGGATACAGGGTATGTAGGCAGTCTGGAATACGAAGGATGTATCCAGTACTCAGGCACATACGATTCATCATTCTCCACCTATTTCAATCCATTAGTGTGTCACCTTTCTGGTCTTCTGTTTGTCAAAATCCATTTCACCTCGACTTGATTAACTCAAGCAGCAAGCTAGTGCATCCTTTCAAAGTAAAAGTCCTTAACAAACTTGAAGCACAGAGGCCTACTTCAAAAGTCATCTACTGTCCTACTATTCCAATTGCCAACATTAGCTAGTTCCAGCTTAACCAAAGCACCAGATCAACAAGCTTGTCTTTTGCAGAGTGTTCCATTGTCGAGACCAAGACACGTGTCTCCTGCAACATGTGGCATTTCCGATAGCAAGACATTGTCTTTTTAGGTAGATAGCACCCTTTAATGGACACAGATTTCCTACGATAAGGCTGTTATCTTCCCTGTCTAATCTATCCTGAGCAACCTCTTTGGCAAGAGAATATGTTGGCTGTATGTTTACTTTTTAAGTCAGTTAATTTGCTTTATGGTTTATCTTTTGCTCCTTTGTCCATTACCTATTCAAGGCTACCTTGATTTATCTATAATCTTGGTATGTTGCGATACAATACGGATTGAGGGCACAGTCATTGCTTTTGTGTGCTGTGTTTGAGGAATGATCTTTAGTATCTTTCTTAGCATTCTATTTATCTTGTGTGTGTTACGACCTAGCATCTTACATATTTAATACTCTTCTTGCATTTACATGTATTGAAGTTTATTTTATGTTCAAGACTATGGCTTATTCACATGTTCCAACAAGGTCATATTATGTCTAAAGGATCTAAGTTCAAACCACTTGCTTGCAGAGTCAACGTCCACACACTCAGATATTACTGCACCTAGGTCTCTTATACCTTGGTTGCGAATTATCCATGTGCTATATCAAAAATAAGGATTGCTCTTTATAAACAATTGTGAAAACCAATGCAACAAGCTCATTCATTTACCCATCCATTTACCCATGGCCTTATATAGTTTTCTAGCAATGATCAATCAACAGTCTTTCTCTCATGTTCTCTCCTATCTCCTTTCTTCTATCTATCATCAACCTAACCTTGTCTGTCTCCAAAAAAATATTCTAGTCGAGCATCAACACATTTCTTCTGTCGCTTCCCTATCTTTCCTCTCGAGGGGGCATACGCTGGGGCAACTAGCTACACTGGGGCATAAAAAATTGCATCAAGTCTTCAACAATCATTTTCTTTGAAGCAATGCTATAAACTGCATTGCATCAAAGAGGAACAAAATGTAGACACCCTAAAGTGACCAAGTCATCGCACTACTTGCATTTCGTCTAATCTATCAATTCACTTGCATTTTAATATTAATTAAATAATCTAATTATTTAATTAATTTCATCAAATTCTTCCAAAACTCCTAAAATTTGACATTAATTCAATAAATTCTCTTTATTTAATTAATTAAATCAAATTCCTCTATTATTCTTCCACAATTAAATAATTTTAATTATTTAATTAGATAATTATCTTCTTTCCAAATCTCAAGTCTCCATTAATTAAATAAATCCCATTATTTAATTAATTCATCACAAATTCCCTCTTATCCAAACAATTAAATAATTCCTAATTATTTAATTAAATCAAATTCATTCTTCCAAATCATGCACAACAATTAAATAAATCTATTTATTTAATTTGCTTTCTTATCTTCAAATATCTTTCAAATCTTCTAAAAATAAGTCTTCTTCTCCATGCACACAAAATTAAATAATTTATTATTCAATTTCTCTCAAATCATGCAAAAACAAATCTTAAGTTGAGTTATCTATTCACTCAACCTTGTTTTTATCTATTTCTCTTAAATTAGAATTTTTTTTTCTAATTTATGAAAAGCATGTCTTATCTTTAGAAAAGAAAGTGATTAACTCAAATAAAATATCTTTTGTGTGACACTTGTCCTCTTCTTATTCGTTGCACATTCCTCAACTGTTCTCCTTCGTTGATTCTTCTGAATTATCTGGACCGTTGATCGATCTTTATTGAAATCTATATAACCCCCCTCATCTCCTTCATTAACTCTCTTCAATCACTTATTCTCAGGCATACTTAACAGTGCTTTGAGCATACATCGCATCGATTGAGCAACTTCACGATCCTTTGACATTGATCTTTGAGCACGCTACTTGCTTGTTGCAACCATGGTTTTACAATACTATTGAGAAATCGACATTCAATCCAAAGGAAACAATACAAGTCTCAGTAAAAGTTTTCATATTTCATTGATTTATTATTAATGGCTTTTATTTAGATCGGTTCTCTTTATGTTATTGGGTTTTTGATTTGTTTAGTTTATCATAGTCAATTTTCTTCATACACACTCCAAACTAAAAGGATCCATGTTGCCCACTTGGAAAACTCAATTTTGAACATCAGTATATCATGGAAAAAATAGCCGAAGCAACATATAAATAACAAGTAACTAAAATGTCTAAAATAAAATAATTTATTAATTTTCACAATTAAACTACAATATTCATTTTTACAGAAATTAAATACATAATCACAAAAATTACATAATTAAAAGCATTTAATTAAATTAATCATCTAATACTATCTATGATCCATAATAATGTCCACACACACACACATATGTATAAAATATGCATATCAAAACACATAAGTCCATGATCCTGAAATAGCAGTATCAACCATGTGCACACACAATGATCCAAATAGTCAACTATAAACCAATATCACATCCGAGTCTCAAAGGTAGTGCTAGCTAGGCCTCACACCATACGTTATTGAGGAGGTCTATATCTTTAAAGCCTTTATGAGTCCATGCTTATTATATAGAAGTAAGAGAATAGTGGCTATCATCAAACCTCGATACTCTAAATTTAATATTGTTGATGGAATACCTATGGTGTGGTATAAAGCATATATAATGGATCATTGTTACACTCTAAAAAATCAATATGTGGCATACATTACCTATTTGAATGCCATAATTACCTATAGGCCTCCACTTGCACCTTCTAAGACACTAAAAGAGATGGGTGAATTGAACGTAGGAATAAAATCATATATATATTTATATCCCTATGAAAATAATGGGCTGTAGATGGGGGAAGACATTTTGGATGTCAAAGATAATATATCAAGGGAGAATGTTTTGAATGCTTGAGACAGACCCCTTATTAGTGATGAAATGTCAGAACATAGTTTTTGGCCAAGGAGAAGAAAAACTATGGGCATCAAGAATACTAATATGATTCCTCCATTTGTAATGGAATATTACTTACAAGAAAACATTCATGCTATTGATGATGTTTATGTGGGTTTTCTATTTAACCAACAAATTAAGGATGAATTTGATCCAAAAGTTGATGTTTTACGGACCAATTCCTTTGGTATGTCCAAGTTCAAAAAACTGTCCAATATGAATGGGTAAGGTTGAAGTGGATTCTTATCAAGACAAGTATGCTTCCTTTATGTGCCACAAGATTAGGGTTTGATGGTGGACCCCAATTGGAAAAGGTAAAATAATAAGAGCTTTATATGCTAACTACTTAAATAAGGGCAATGAATGCAAGGTAAGAATGAGGGAACAAGTGACATTAATGTTGATATAATTATTTTGGTATGAACACCAAAGGTGGATGGAATAGAAATATGATGATAAGAAATAGGGACACAAAGCAATCAAGACATGTCAATAAAAAATTGGAGGTAATAGTTTGAATGATAATGAATCTAAGAATGAATGTTAACCTCTAGGAATGTAGATTGAAAATATATTGAATACTATATTGTATTTATTTTCTTTCTTAAATACATGGATTCCTTAGAAACATATGTGTGTTAATGTGATGATGAAAGTACTCTAATAAATAACATAGTAAAAATATTATGCAACTATTTTCATTTATGAGATCTACTTTATTTTCCACATATGTGGGTTCTTTGTAAATACACATTGCTAAATAATTATTGGATGTGTTATTTTTAGTAATTAAATTATTAATTTATTTTATGTGTACTATGATTCATACCAAATATCTATTGAAAATAAGATTGTTTAATGGAGTTTAGGAGGGAATATGAGCACAGTGATCTAGTTGTAGTAGCAAGGGTGCATGTGGGAAGAAGCTTGATAAGTGGTTCATGTAAAAATGATGGGGGTAATGATAGGAGAGGGGACCCATGTGTTTCTTATATTTATTTGAAAGGTGGGCCTACAATTTAAAAGTTATTTATCTTAGGCCACTAATGGATAATGAGCTCTATTCCCCATCCCCTCAATCTCATGATTCATGTGTTTGGCCATCTCCCTAAGAACTGGCTAAAATTGTGGGTCAAGTTGCTAAAAGGTGAGTTCAATTTTCAACCTAGTTATCTTTCTTCTCTTGAACCTAATATACACAATGATTGTATCTGTTTAAGGGTCCCTATTTTAGATCTCTCCATTGGACTTGAAAATAACTTAATATAAAATTTCTTTGGATCTTGTCCCAACATTGTTGTTATATGGAGTTAGGCTTTGAGAATAAGGAAGCCTCAAGGCCATCCATAGATATATGCTATGGCTATATGATTTTTCCATGTCTCCTTAAATAAGGAAGACTATGTTAGGATCCATATTGGTGGTCCTTAGTTTCTACGCAAACTAGGTTTCTTTTTACATGAGTGGAAGCCAAGTTTTGATCTAGATGAGGAGAATATTAATGTGAAACTTATATGGGTTAGACACCTAAGTCTCTTTCTAGAACATTGGGAGGAGGAATTATTGATGGGCATTAATATAAAAAATTTAAGTTATCTAATAATGATTGATGCAGTAAGAACTTGTATAGAAGGAAAATGGTGTGCACTAAAATTTTTGTTAACATTGAAGTGAACAAGGATCTATTGTCCTTTATTAAGCTATCTTACAAGTTTGGTGTATGGATTCAATAGATTCTATTTAGTTGATAGAGGATTGTTTTTAGTCCTTAGATTCTACTATATTAGATACCCTGGTTAACTAAAAAGTGAGTCCCTCACTTTGGATTAACTGGAGGGAAATCTAGGTACTTCACCTTAGATGAAGATAACTATGTGGAATCTTCAATATGCCTTCCTTTCCACTTTACCAAATATTCATGATACTTATTACTTTTAGTGCTTCTTACAATTCTACTATATAATATTTATTCAATGTCTTATGTTTGTTGTCTTGGTACTAGCTTTTTTTAGTCTATCTTTGCTCTATTTTGTTCTAATTCTCCTTCACATTAATACTCATATAATTTTTCAATATTAAACATTAGTGATATGCCAAGGTCTTTCAATAATACCACTTCATATCCATTTCCTAAATCAAACTTCTTAATGATTTAAAAAGGATTCCAAACTTCATTCTCAACTTATTTATATGTTATAGTAGAAAATATATCATTTCTTAAAGGTATAACGTTACTTTATCTCTTATCTCATTACTTTATGTCTCCTCTTTATTTTGCATGTTCCTTATACTTCATATTCATGTTTTTCAACTAAAATCTTACTTCCTCATGTAAATTATTCACATTTTCTACATAATCTTCTACCATAACACTCTTTCTATGACTTGTAATGAAATCTCTTAATTATAAAATATTTCTAAGGTTCTATCCATACATAATCTCAAATGGTGTTTTACATGTACTTTTATTACAGAGTTATTATATGAAAATTTATCTTGTGGTAACAGTAAATGCTAACTACCCATCTTTTCACTTGTCAAACATCTCAATATGTTTCCCAAACTCTTCTTTACAACTTTTATTTTTCTGTCAATTTGTAGTTGATAAGTTAAACTAACATTTAATTTTGTATTCATCTTCTTCTACAATGTTCTACAAAAATGACCAATAAATTTTACATCTCTATTTGACTTAATGCTCCTAGGTAATCCATACAATCTCACAAGTTCTCTAAAAACTATATCAAATATATTCATAACATAATTAGTCTTCTTGCAAGCAATAAAATGAGCCATCCTTGAAAATCAATCAACAACTACCAAAACAAAATCAACTCCTCTTTGATCTCTTGGAAATCTGAACACCAAATTCTTGTTAACATCATGCCATGGTCTCTCAAATATAGGCAATGATTGATATAAACCCACATTCTAAAAAGTACATTTTGTAATTTGATAAATTATATAGTTCTACACAAATTTCTTGACTTATCCATGCCAAGTGTCCTACCAATCCTCTATTATGTTTCCCCTTAATTAAATTATCTCTTGTAAACCTCTTAGGAATGCATAACTGATTAAATCTAAAATGCAAATAATCTTGAATTAGATAATCTAGCCACTTAGTTTTGTCTACAATTTTTGGTATCTTATATGAATTCTATGTCTTAGCAAAATTAGTCTCATTCTCATGAAAATTATCCTTCTCATCAAAACCAGTAACTTCAATTCTCATTTCCATTAGTAACTTCGATTTTCTATTTAATGCATTAGCTACTTTGCTGGATTTTTCACTTCTATGTTTCAACATAAATGAATAGCTCTTCAAAAATTCAATTCACTTGATATGCTTTGAACTCAACTTATTTTGACTATTTAGATATTACAATGCTTAGTGATAAATATAAAAACAAAATTTATTTTTTTATTAGGGTAAAATTAAGTCTTTTGAGAGGGGTCCAACACCTTTAACAAAGTCATAATGATAGAAATAAAAATCACAAAATAGAAACTAACAAGGAACTAGGCCTAAAAACCAACCCAAGCCTCATAGAACCATAGAAATAGACAACAAAAACTTAGCTAATATTCAGCCTACAGTCAAAAAATCGGTCTTTTGGGTGATGGGACAGAGATAGGGTTGAGTTGGGAGACCTAAATTTCTTCCTAGATATCTAATTCCTTCTCATTAGCATATCTTAGCCAGGACTCCTTTCCTTTCTTAGTGACTAACTTGTAATTGAACTTCACACCTTTAAAGGGTATAGATTTCTTAGGACTACTAGAAACCATTATTTTTCTTTTCCTTAGATTTAGGTTATAAAATCTAGATATTAGAATTCCCGCTTGGCTGACACAACACTTCATCAGAAGGGATTTTGCATTTATGCATAGGGAATTTATTACTAGAACTACCCTTTTCCTTGCCTAGACAATTAAGGCCTAACTTTCGAGTGTTAGTAATTTTAGGATCAATAGCAAGTTTACCCATCTAAAATAGTAGAAAAATTAGGCCTACTAAATGGGCTTGTCATTCCTTTCCTCTTAATAGTCCAAAATAATATTCTCTAAGGACATAGAAAGGAAAAATGAGATGCTCATGACTACAAAATAAATTCATTTAATAACAAATAATGTCTACATTTCTTCAAAGCTTGCACAATTGCATAGAATTATTTATCATAGATAAAATATTTTTTCTTTGCATCATTTAATTTCTTAGTGAAGTATGCAATAGGTTTTCTTTCATTAATTTAAGTAACTCCAATTGTAGTCCCACTTGCATCACAATCAACTTGAAATAACTTGTCAAAATCCAACAAAACTAACATAAATCATTCATTCATTTCCTCTTCAACAATTAAAAAAAAATATTACCTAAAATAATCCACTTAAGAATCCTTCTTATCTCTTCTTGTAGTTTCAATAATTGTTGCACATATCCCATTAAATTTTTTGATAAATTTCCTATAAAAAACCTACCAAACTATGGAAAGATCTAACTTTAGAAATGCTAACAAATGTAGGGGATTCAATAATTTATCTTTCTTTAGATCCATCACTAGTCCATTGTTAAAAATAACAAAGACCAAGTATATTAATTATTCATTCATAAAACTACATTTTGCCACATTTATCAACAATTTGTCTTCTCTTAGTTTTTGTAATACTAACTCAGATTCATGTATTACGAATAATGCTTCTCACTAATGGTAACCCATTTGGTAGATTATCACAAATAATTTCATTGTGTTCTTTCATTGGTTTAGAAATTTCTAGTATGAATAAATGCATCTACCTCTTTGACCTTTTCTAGCTAAATACTTGTTTAGGAAGGATAACAAAGCAATTTTTTGGTCCCTTGAGATCTTTCAAAAATTACTTAGCATTTACTAACAACATTCTTCCAAAATGATTCATTAATTTACCCTCCTATTTTAAGGGTATAAGTGCATTTTTCACTTTATCTTTATTTAGTCTATAAGTGTTTTCTCTACCATCATGCATAACTTTTATCAAATTTATATTTTCTACCCAACAAATATGACAAACATCCATGGGCATGATAACACACAAGAATTCATCTTCATATACCTCAATTTTAAATTTCATAAGACGTTGTTCCCTAGCTAGAATTTTATGATCCTCTTCTAACTGAAGCACTATATAAGGAGTAGGATATTTAATCACTTTTAAATTTAAATTTTCAACCATTTCACTTGAAATTAGATTATTAGTACTACTATCAATGATTACCTTGCAACATTTACCTCTAGATTTGCATATGGTTCTAAACAAACATTTTCTTTGCACTGGTTCAATTTGATCTTTTGCAAGATTCAACAAATCTTTTTAATTAGTAATGACTCACCTTTCTCCAGCATACTTGTTCAAGTGGTGATCATTCTTCATCAACATATGTTGCCTTCACAATTCTATCAAATCTTCTATTATATCCACCTTGTGATTGTGTACATTTAAATAATCCATAATATTTAGTTTCACATTTAAAATAAGTTTCACTAGAGAATCTCACATTGCTTGTTCAATATCTTCCTCTACTTCTTTCATATCTTCCACTATCAATATAATTAGATCTACAATTATTCTTTTAGTAATGATTAGATCTATCTCTAGAGTATCTTTCATGATCTCTTTTATTTCTATTTTATCATTAAATGCTTCTCTACCCTTGTCTTAATATATTCTTCTAAAAATCTACCGCCTTTTCATCACTTGCTCTACTTTAAATATTTTGTTCCACTTGTCTTTAGCCTATAGGAAAAACTAGTATGCCTGATCAATAGATTGAATACTTGACATACTTATTTCTTCTTGAATGCAACCTCTTAAACTATTGGTATATTTTTCCATTTTCTCTTGACTATCTAAAAGATGACCTACTCTTATTGTTAGCTTATAATATTCCTTGGTATAATCTTTTATAATTTTATCCTTTTGTCTCATATTTTGTAACTTTTTAAAAAATTCTAGTTGATAATTTACAAGAATAAACGTCAATTTTAACATTTATAATGCCATATCCTATTTTTTAATATTAGGCTCCTTTTATCTATACCTCTTTAACTAGATATTTTTCATAAAATAATAGCATGGCCTTTTAACTTAGTCTTAACTATAAGGAAAAATGCCTACAAATCCCTTAGCAATTAAACTGAAACCAAATCTTATCTATTAAATATGCAAGTATTTTTAAGTTAGCCCTTTGAGGTGAATATTACAAAAATAAATCTACATAAATTTTAGTAGCATTTTAGAAGTAAACAATACTAAAAGAAGAAAGAATGATAGGATATAATAGAAACAACCATAGGAATAAGAATAACACTGATATACCATAAGAAAATTCTTGTAGAAAAATCCTAGCCTCCAAAGCACCACACAAATCAATGTATTACCAAGTAAACATGTTTACAATATATTTATAGATCTTCTCCATGCAATACTTCAATGAGATCAACACTCCTACTCCTCTAGAATAAATTAGCAAGATAATCTTGTAAAATGTATTCCTTATATCTTATATCATATGACTCCAATATATAGCCTTACAAAGGTCTAGAAAACCACCAAAAAATAATACCACGGGTGAAAACAATGTTCTAAAATACCATGGTATAAATTTTCACAACCCTCACATGTGTGGACCCATCCAAAAATAGAAAATAACTCTTACACAAGAATCTTTGACTTGTACCACTCGAGTTGGCATATGTAACCTCCAAGCACTCTGGCATGAAACACTAATTACATCTTACACTTACAAATAATAGAAGATTCTCCTTGTCCACTATATCAACTCCTCATCAGTGCCTCATTACAATAACATTTTCAACTCCCTAGATAATAATAAAATAATTACATATATCCCCTCCCTAACACGGGTGTTTCATTTTACCCACCCCATGATTCTTGAAGATACATTAATTATTAACTATCTAGAAATAATAAGTTATATTAGACCTCAAGATATGCAAGGTGAATAGAACACCTAATCCTAACATTGATAAAGTTTCTCTTATCATGATAAAAATTATCTTCATACTCAAAAATAATTTCTAAATTAGTTATGTAATCAATAAGCTCTTTAGGATTCAAGATACTGACACAATTAGGAATATCTACTCTACTTTTTTTACTAAGATACTAGAGATGGCCTTCAACATTTTTTCTTCCCTATCGTTGTTTTCAATATGTTTGACTAGATCTAGTTGGCTAACTTCTTGTTCATCATTATTTTTATTAGCTCTAGGACCTTATGACCCTTTTCTTATTTTCTTTGACAACATTTAGTATGATTTGGAAATTTCTCTTCATATCAAGTATTTTCTCAATTTGTTTGAAACATGTATTGCACCTCAACCTCTATTCATCGTTCTAGGTGGAATTTTCTAGATTTGAATTCAAGAGGTCCTACTACCTCATAGTCAACAGTTTATTCACAACAAACATGAATTCATCAAGGAATCTTCAATGCAATAATTTGTAATGTTGGAAGACTCATTCAAAGGAATATTCTACCAATAATTTAATGTTGGAACAATGTCTTTTAATCTTCTCCTTTTCAGTTAGGCACTAGTGCAAATTATGTGAATTTATAGATGTAAAATGTCAAGCACAATTTAAATACCAAGGAATATAGATGCCATATGATGATCTCAAGATTCAAAAGTTATCTCTAATACCATATAACAATCTTTTTTAGCAAATATACTCTAATACCATTTAATATAGTTGTGGTTGGTGGGTCAAATTAAGGAATCTAACCATGCATCTAAAGTAAACAATCAATACAATACATAGTGGAAACAACAAAATTTGACATAACAAATATATATATATATATATATATATATATATATATATATATATATATATATATATATATATATATAGATATATATATATATATATTTTGTACAAATATATATATATATATATATATATATATATATATATATATATATATATATTTGTACAAATGCAATATTAAAAAATATTCAATGAGCTTGATACATGGTAGGTCTTGGTCGTTTGGTTACAAATAGATCTTGAATAAGATACTTTAGATTTCTTTTCAAATATAAACTATCTCTATTCTTCTAATTTCACAAAATTATCCTTAGAGCTCACTCAGTCTGATCTTCTATTATTATGTGTTGCTATCTTCAAATGATATCAAATTCTCCTTTATATAAGTGGATGTAAAATGATGTGCACCATATTAAAACATATTAATCCAACCTAGAATGTGAAATAATATGTGCCATATGAAAACATATTAGACCAACCTAGAAGAATATAGTAAGCATCAACAATCCACCATTAAATGTTTTGATCTTTAGTCATCCTTGGAATTGGGTGCATCACTTCTTGTAATGTGTAAGCTCAACAATGACATGGAAATCCATCTTCAATTATGTATCTTGAGCTAGGAACCTTCAAAATGGATGTAGTTTCGTATATGACTTCTCTTAGGACCCAAATTCAAATTATGAACCTTACGAATTCACAAAAGATTTAAATATTTTTCATAAGTTTAAAATAAAGTTCAATTATACGATGTGTAGTTTAGTCCAAGTCCTCGAGATAACAAACTTAGATGTGATAATCAAATCTTCATGGAATTTGATAAGAATATGAAGAATATTCTATAAATATTATGTTCTGAATTGCAACTCATATTATACAAGTAAGGAGAAATATGACATGAAATACATATGATTATGCTTGTCGTAATATTTATGAAACTTCAACAAATAAATGCAAATATGGTGAAATTTAGTGGCACAAACTTGCCACACTTTATTGGAAAACCACTAAAAAAATATATTTAAAATACCTATTAAATAAACAAACATTAACATTAAATATTTATAATTAATAGAGAATTGTTTTTAAGTCTAAGATGCTTTGCGTCAAACACTAACCTCAATTTTACTTTCCACTTAGTGGATTTTCAATTGTTTAGGTATACACAAATCCTTCTTGAACTCAACGCCTAGGTTGTTTTTCAAAATTTAAAAACTAGTTTCTTCAAACTATAGGGGGGTGGAACTTGGAAGTGACGACTTAAAAATGCATGCAGAAATGGGTTTTTGGACGGAGGAGTGATTTATTGCTCTGCTAGGGTTTTCTCAGAAGCTACTCACCATTGTTCTCTCTAGGTGTCATACCGTGCTCTAGGCACAGGAAATTTAGTCTTTCCTTCTGTATGTCCACATTTATTGCAGATTTTTGGTCTTTTAAATGCCTCCTACCAGTTCTGACCCATCACTTGTTGGCGTTGGTAGTTTGACGGATCTACACAATGGCTCCTCCATCGACCAAGTGTCCCTGGAAGTTCGTTCCAAAGGTGTTTCATGAGGTAAGCCCTTAGTTTCTCTGTCTAATGTGATTTTACCCACGGAGGAATTTAATTCTGCTTGTTTATGGTTAGAACATCATACTCTTATTGGTTACTTTGTAGGGAAAACTCCCCCTAAATCTATGCTCAAAGACTAAGTTCAAAAGGCTTGGGTCCCTCATGGGGTCCGCCTTGATATGGTCTAGAATCTGACCAAAGGTTTTTTCCTTTTCCGCTTTGCGAAAGTTAGCCATGTTCAGGCAATCTTGAATCATGGCCCATGGTATGTTTAGTCTTCCCTGCTAGTTTTCCAACAGTGGACCCATTATTTTGTTGTTTCAGACGATACCAAACTTTGGGTCCCTGTGTGGATTGAATTCCCTGGCTTGCCTTTGCCTTGCTTGCATTTCTTGCATGATATCACTTCTTCTCTAGGAAGAGTCATTTCTGTTGAACCAGATAGGTTCTTTCAAGTCCACCCTCAAAAACATGTATGCATTGAGGTGGATCTTTCTAAGGACCTCAAGGAATTTATTGATATTCAAATTGGTCCACTTTGGCACACTCAGAAAGTTACATACTTTAATTTTCCAAATGCTTGTTACTGCTACTAGTCTGCTGAGCATAAAATTAAGGATTTCCCTCTTGTTGTACCTCACACCTGGGCTCCACCTAGGGAGGCTATTCAGTCCCATCCAGTGGAAGCTGTGTCCAAGGAGGTGGTTTCCAAACTAGTGGACACTTGGGCCACTATTGCCAGTCACAAGCACAAGGCTAAAGCCCCTATGAACACTCTCAAAGTGGCTGAGTCAGCTAAGGTTGTTTCACAGCCATCGGCAGCTGGCAAGAAGGACAAACTCAAGAGTCCTTTTGTGCTGCCATTGCAGTGAAGGTCACCACCCAGGGCAAGGGCACGACCATGGGCTACTCCATCTCTATCGCCTCATAGGCGTTCTCGTAGCTAAGAACTTCTAGAGGAGGGTGAAATTATTCAAGAGGGTAAAAAGCAACAAATTTCTCCTATTCAATTTGGGTCAAACCACACCGAATTCCTGTAGAATCATTTTTCTTCTTTTGAAAACCTTGATTCTGGGGAAATGGTGGAGGACTTACAATGAAATTTCTCTCTTGGAATGTTTGAGGTCTAACTAACCTTGCTAGGAAGTACTCTGTTAGAGCTACTATCCAACAATATGCTGTAATTGATGTTCTGTGCCTGCAAGAGGCTAAAGTTGCAGGCTTTCTATTGCCTTCAGGTTGCGATTCCATTTGGCCAGCCAGTAAATTGTTCTCCACTGCTCATGAAGCTGGCAAAGGTGGTGTTGCTACCCTTTTGTCCCCTCGGTGGCATGATTCGGTGGTGGTTCATGGGGTGGACCCCACCAACCATTTAGTCTGGACACTTCTCAATGTTGATAATCATTCCTTTGGGATTATTAATGTTTATGCATCGAATGATGCGACAAAAAGATTTGCTCTCTGGCGGTGAATTGCAGATTCTTTACCCGTTTCCACCTAGCTTAATTGTGGGGATTTTAATATGCTTGAAATGGTGCATGATTTAAGATGGCATGCTACCTTTTCACTGGCTAGTTGGTGAATGAGAAGCGTGGTTCCATATGTGCAATAAATTGGGCTTCTTTGATCCCAATGTTGGCCACCGTCAATCCCATCCTTTTTGGCATACTTGGTGTAATTTTCAAGTTGGCTCTGATAGGGTTTTCAAACACCTTGATCATGCCATGATCTTGGCCCAATCTTTCTTCTCTTTTGCCACGTCATCCACCCTTCCTGTACAGCCATTAGTGGATGTGACATTATCAGACCACTTTCCAATCTAGTTCTCCATTGAATGGCCAGTCACACAGCCATGCGCCAGTAAGTCTCAATTTTTCCTTAACACCTCTTTGCTAGCTCACCAACCCACCCTAACTCACATTGCAACTATATGGAATTTAGAATGTCGACCATTGCATTCTACTGGTTGGATAAAGTGGTGGAATGATTCTATCACCTGCACTGCGAGGTTTCTTCACATCTATGGCCGTTGGCTAGCCAATTTCAGGAGAAGAGCTTATGAGGCTACAGTTAGTGCCTTGAAAATAGCCACAATGACATTGACAGCCAACCCATTTTCTCCTTCTCTGCAAATCAATGTTGTGAATTTAAGACATCAAAAGTAAAAGGTTGATAGTCATACTGCCAGAGGAACACAACTTAAAGCCAAGATGCATTGGCTAAAAATAGGTGACTGTGTCTCTAAGGAATTCTTTCTTGCTCTTTGACCAAGACATTCCTCGCACTATATTAAGCAAATCAAGGAGGATAATGTTGTTCTCTCAGAACTTCTAGACATTCTCCAGGCTTTTGTACGACATTATGAAAGAGTCTTCATAGCCCAAGATTATACTCCTGAGCGACAAGGTGCACTACATGATTGTCTTGCAGTTGTTCCAAAATAACTCTCTTCAGCCTAGACATGCTTCTGTGATCAGTTATTTACCATTGAGGACCTCAAAGAAGAAGTCTGTTCTATGGCTGATGGCAAAGCTCCAGGCATTGATGGCTTTCCTTGCGAGTTTTACAAAGCCCTTTGGGACTGCTTAGGAAAGGATTTGCATAATGTTTACCTTGAATCTTTTCATTCCAATTCTCTAGGAAAACTTATTAATCAAGGAAAAATTAATTTCATACCCAAAGTTGGAGATCCTGAAGACATTTGCAACTAGCGCCCCATTATGCTCCTCAATGTCTCCTATAAGATCATTGCCAAAGCCCTTTCTCTGAAGCTCCGCAACTTGTTCCCTTTGATTGTTTGCCCTGAACAAACATGATTTATTAAATCTAGTTATATTTTAGATAATATCATTGCAGTCTAGGAAGGAATGGAATGGGCAAGAAAATATGATCAAAAAGCCATTTTCCTAAAAATTGATTTTGCTAAGGCCTATGATCGCATTGAATGGCATTTTATTCTTGCAATGCTTGAAGCATTAGGGTTTGGGCTATCTTTTATTCAATCAGTCAAAATGCTCTTCTCAGATGCCTCCACATGTATCACTCTCAATGGTCAACAGTCTCACACATTTGGCCTTTTCTGTTCAATACGCCAAGGATGTCCTCTTGCACTAGCACTGTATGTTCTATCTGTAGAAGGCTTTGGCTACCTTCTTGCACATTTAGTATCCAATGGGCCTGTTCATGGAATTTCTCTGCCCAATTCCTCTAGCTAGTTGGTTAATGGGCATTTTGCAAATGATTCCTTTTAACACTACTAGAAAAAGAAACCATAGTTAAAAATGCACTTGGATGTCTGGATACCTTTTTCCTAGCTTCAGGTTCTTCAATCTAGTGGCATAAAACATTATGTTACAGGCAGCCAATTCTTCCAATTCTCCATTGGATCCAATAGTATGGCTGGTGCTAGGTTGCTCATGGTGAAATCTTTTGATTTCTAGGCATTCCATTTGCCTTCCAGGGTACTTCTGCTAATCTCTGGCAAGTAGTTCTTTCCCGCATAGAACATAAACTTGCAATCTGGATCACTAAGCCACTATCTCTGGCTGGCAAATTCTAGGTTTGTTCTAAAGTTTTGGTAGCAACTCATGTTTACTACTCTTCTTGTTGGGCACCTTCCAAAGCTTCATATGCCAAACTAGAAAAAACTTTTGAGGGATTTTCTCTGGACCTCTTCTGAGACTTACCATGGCTTTCACTGTGTTGCATGGGAATTTTGCTGCTTACCCAGAGATTCAGGTGGCCTGGGGCTACATTCTACTTAGCGCCAAGGCACTGCCTTGTGTGTTAAATGGATCATTCATGCTCTCTCTGGCAATGAGGCATGTAAAATTTTACTCTGACATAGCGTTGAAATGAAACATCCTTTGCACAAGCTTGCATGGAAAGGCATTGGCTTTTCAACTCTCCTTGTCATGAGAGAGCCAGTTTGAATATCAGGCACATTTGTGGATAAAAGCATTTGGAAAGCTTGGGAAAAAGTTAAACCATAGCTCCACTAGGTTGGTGATGGATTTCGTGATGGTCTTTCTTTCAATTACCACAATATCTAGTGGTCACCTCTATTTTCTAATGCAGACCAGCCATTAACCACATTACCTAGCATAAAGGCTCTTAGATTCCATAAAAGGGGTACTCAATCCCTACAGGATATTTTCCATAGACCCACCACGAGCCTTATGGCATGGAAACATCTTTGAGTCAAATTTGACCTTTAGAGAACTGATCAGGCGACCAATGATAGAATTGTCACTGCTATTCTAGCGAACATGTTTCATAAAGTAGGAATCCTCTCCAATAGGCCTTGGTGGAAAGACTAGAAATGGTATCCAGACACGCCAACGCATCATTATAAGCCAAGGCTTGCTTACAGGTGGCTTTCTCCCCATTCGCCAATGGTAGATATGCTTAATAAGTGATGGCTCCTTCATAGTTCAATCGCTCTTTGGCATAACAGATTTGCTACTATTTGGTCAGCTATTCTTGAGCCAAAGTTAGCACATTTTGCCTGGTGCCTTATTTTTCAAGGGTTGCTAGTCAGAGCAAGACTTTTTCATCTTGGGGTTCGTGATCCCCATTGTCCTTTTTGTGGACAACCTGAGACTTTTCAACATCTATTCTGGTATTGCACTAGAGACTAGCAATTTTTGCTATGGATTTATGATTTCTGTAAGGACCCGCTTGGTCCAAACTTGAATTTTAAAAAATTTAACCTTATTAACAAGTTCATATATGATATATCAAGACTTTGATTGAGTACTCAGGAAAAACTTTGGCCAATATGGGCCATATGTTCAAACGGAACATTCTTAAACCAACCTAGGCTCTTCTATCCTTTGGGCAAATAGGTTCATAAGGAACTAGGTCTAATGGACCTTATCGCTACCTGAAATGGGGTAGAACAAATGGTGGCAAAATAGCCTGGTGGTCAAACAGACCAAGACTCTATCCCATACGAGATAAGTAAACACAACATCCAACTGGGCTAAATAGGACAGGAATCATTATGCTCTAGCTAGAGACTTCTAACTCCCTCGGGACCAATACAGGTTCATGAGTCACTTCCTAGAGACCATAGTCTGCCCATGCACTATGTTGAGGATGTCAACCAGGGATACATAACATTTGACTTGTACACACCTCAGTATTCAGAAAATCTGGGTACAAGTAATCCATCCAGGGAATTCTTCTAAGTATTAGGAGACTTCTTTAGTTACCTAGCCAAACTTTTAAACTAGGGATCAAGATTAAAAAGTTGTTTATAAAGAGTATCCTACATTTGAGGGACTTGAGTACTGGGGGCATCCTTCATCGTCCAGATTGCCTACATACCCTATATCCACGGGATCAAGGCCCTCTCCGGATGCGATCAACACGGCGAATGTGAACATGTAGCTCTATCTTGCACTATGTTTGATGTAACTGTGAGTGGGTACACAATTCTTCACTGACTACCCACCCACTCAAGTGATACATTCACAGAATTCCTAAGAACTAGTTTGCAAACACACCTTCCGGGAGTGTTTGACGTTTAAGTTTTTCATGTGTGGATAGTTTACCTAGAACATGTATTTCCATGACGAGGTCTTTCCGTTGATCATCCTACAACTATTTTCGATAGACTCATCTTTTCTTTTAGTTAATCTTTTTAGTGAGGTATCTAAGGAGATTTTCCCTTCCTGCAGATTTAACTTTGACATGTCCCTTATTACTCCCCAACGATTTAGAGGGACGGTGCCCAGACGTCGTTGTTGTAGCTATGTTAGGTGCAAAGTACTTGGTTCAACACGATGGCATTACCTGTAAACGTGACACAGAAGTACCGTAAATACCGAACATTGCGATTATTTGAGTTTGAACGTTTATTTACAAGGTTTACCTATCTAGTAGCAAAGGAAAAACTTGTATAATAATAGTTGATAAAGGAAAATACTTCCTTAATGAAAATGCGTATGAAAGATGCTTGATCATAATGAATATAACTAGAAAAGAAACTTAATCAATTTCATAATCATATGACTAGAAAGATACTTGTATCAACTCATAAAATAGAAAAGATATTCTAAAAATAATGTAAAATTTAATCTAGATGAAATTAAAGAATCTTTGATATACAATTTCAATAATTTCCTTTATTTTATCACAATTTCAAAGGCAAAGTTACTTATAATTGTTGCATGAATCATAAGGACTATACCTTTCCATGAGCTTTCATGATAGCATACCCACCAAATATCCATTCTTACTATATATTTTGTTCGTATATTTTCCAGGTATATTCTCACCCTTGCAAATTATTTTACTTATACTTTCTTACTAGTTTACCTTATGCCATTAATTCTTTTATTTTTTTATGTATCATTTATTATGTTGCACTTTTTTTTATCATCATGTTCTTGAATTAGTTTTTTTTACATCTAATTCATAAAGTTCTTCCTCAACCAACTAAAATATGTAGTCCAACTCTAAAATTTATACCTTTGATTCATATTTGTATATCCTATCTACAGGTAGTTCCCTCAAAACAAGATTCATATAAACTTCAATGACAATCTAACATCTACATTAACGTTGGACTATATGATGTAAATGATGCTTGATTTTCATGTTAATACTATCTACATAGCTACATTAAATGTGTGGGAAAGGTTGTACATGTATAAGATTTTAGTTTAATATTATGATTAAAACTTGTAGGTTATTGATATCTTTATAAAACAAACTCATAAATTGCTATTTGGGCCTCAAACCTCTAAATTTAATAAGTACATATAAATCTATAAAGATTCACATTTTTCTATGGTATTATTTAGATACATAATCTATTCACTATGGAAAAAGATGTCTTAGTTTGAAATATATGGAAATTAATTAACACAAACCTTACCAGTATGGTATAATTGTAATTATTAAAACTATAACCAAATTTTAGATACAGAGATTTAGTTGATCATGTATTTGGTGAGTTCTTAAACACTCACTATTGTAATATAGATTATATACAAAATTATTGGACTTGTTTCCTTCCCAACTGATTTAAAACAAAATTGAGATAAATTTTATAAATCATGTGTTTAAGTTCAGTTTGATGGGACTTGGTAAATTTATGATTCCAATGCAGTATCCTATGAATTATCTATCTAAACTATCTAAACATTTCCAATAATAGTATTTGAACACATAATAGATGCTATTCTAATTTCATAAGTTGAACTTCCAACTTCGGTGATTTTGGAATACTCAAAATTGTATACTATTTTTGCCTAGAACAGGGTATGGACATTCTTCCAAACATAAGAGAGGGATGAATTTTTGTCAGATATTATAGTTGGAAATATTCTGATAAACATGTATGCCGAATGTGGATGCACAGGAAAGGCCAGCGAGCTGTTTGACAAAAATGATGCAAGGTAATGTGATCTCATGGAATTGTCGTGATGGCAGGGGCATTCCAAATGAGTTTTTTGAAGAGGCCTTAGAAGCATTTACAACTGGCGAGTGTAAAGATGGACTCCTCAACCTCTCCCAACATCCTCCATAGCTAAGCTCAGACAGAGAATGGTTATCCATTGAACCATAAGGGTTAGAGAAAGGTGTGTGAATTGTTTGATGAAATCCCTCAAAGAAAAGTTGTTCTATGGACTACAGGATGCACTAGATTCATTGAAAAGGCTTTAAAGTCTTTCAAGCAAATGACATTGACAGGCGTAAAGCCAAATTATTCAACGTTTGACACCGTCCCCACTACCTATGGCAAAGTTGTAGTTTTGGCGTAGGGCAAATACATCATAAAAAGATAAGGAAATTAAGAAGCACGTGAGCTACTTGATGAAATGCCTCAAAGAAATGAGGTATCATGAAATGCAATAATTGCAGGATACTAGAAAATCAACGTGTTGTAGAGGATTTTAAAACATTCAAACAAAAGCAATAGGCAAGCGTATAGCTAGACTCGGCAACCTTTGCCAGCATCCTCCTTGCATATGCCATAATGGGAGCTATCAAACAGGGTATGGTCATACATCAAAGCATAATAGAAGGAGGATTTTTGTCAAAAGTTGTAGTTGTGACTGCCCCTAGTAGACATGCTTGCAGAATGTAGAAGCATAGACCAAGCACGTCAATTGTTTGACAGAATACCTCAGAGGTGTCAAACAATTTGTGTGCCTCTTCCCATAGGAGGTTCAAGGAATACACTGATAGAAACAGTCGCACTTGCCATATTTTTTAGAAGAAAATAGAGATATTGTCCCAGCCATGGGAAAGATGGCCAGAGAAGAAAGGACATGTGTGCAAGGGAAGAAATCTAGAAATAGAGAAGGATAATATAAAAAGAAGCTTGAAAGCTTTCTCTTTGGATTTGATGAAAACCCATACGAAGAGAATGATGCGAAAGTCCCTGTGTTGTTTTGTAGTGGAGGGAAGAAAGCTTGCTTGGATCGACAGGGTATGGAAGTCCATAGAAGCATATAGGCAGATAGATTTTTGTCAGATATTATAGTTGGAAATATTTTGGTAGACATGTATGCCGATGTGGAAGCATAGACAAAGCATGAAAATTGGTTCACAAAATGACTCAAAGAAATGTGATCTCTTAGAACGCCATGATAGTAGGATCGCACACAAATGAGATTGTTGAAATGGGCTTAAAAATTTTTATGCAAAAAGTAACTAGCGAGTGTTAAGCCAGACTCTTCAAGCCTTACCAGAATCCTCCCCACCCGTGCCAATATGGGAGCTTGGAACATGGTATAGTTCTATAGACATCCGTGTGTGCGTGAATTCAAGATAATACAATTGACAGGTGTAAAGATAAATTCTAAAACCTTTGCCATTCATCAAAACTTATACAGTTTAAAATTTTATCCTAAAACATACTATCAAAAATAAATCTAAAATTTATTAACAAAAATTCAAAAACCAAACTTTCAAAAAAAAACTGAGGGGAGGAGAACTCTTACAGTTTTCTCCAGCACTCCCAAACTAGAAATGAGTGTCTTCTTCCTAAAAAATCCACGCAATTTATAGAAAACTTGACCGATTTGGAGGAAACTCCAAGTCTTGAGTCAAGTTTTCCAATTTATTTCCCTCTCCCCCTTTTCCAATTTGCCATTCAATGCTTGTGGAAGAGGACTTGTAGTTCATAAATATTTTCCCAAAATTTCCAATGGTCTTAAATTCAAGGAGAAAAAGGATTCATCTCAGAAAGTGGAGTCTTGACTTGAGGATGAGGGGGGAAAGTTCCTCATTTATTGCGCTTTCTAGAAGTGTCCTCATTTTTAGAATTTTAAATTGGGACTATATTTTGTTTTTATTATTTAATTTTATTAGCTTTTATATTATTTGGAAATTAAATACCTACAATAGTATTCCAATTGGAATTCAAAATTCAAATGTGGGTTGTGACATCCTTCCCCCCTAAATTTATGCATCGTCCCGATGCATGTTAGAAATAAGGTCAAACATACACATATAAGTCCATAGAAATAAGCATCGCTTAAATCAGTACATACTTGTCTACTTTTAAAGTCCATCCTTCAACAAGTAGTTTATCATAGAGTATCATTTAAGCATAATTGGTTGTATCATCTAAACATCACTGTCTTTAAGCAAAAATCTTAAGTTTGATGAGTTTATAAATTATCTAGAGTTTTCAAAATAAATGTGCATAGAGTTGTTGCATTTCCACTATGTCTTCCCATGTAGCATTCTCAGGTGAGTACTGGTCCCATTGGACCTTAGATTGGTCCACTATTCTATTGCTGAGCTGGAACTAGCTCCTCTAGATGATTCTACATGGCTCTATGGTTATTGTACTAGGTCCTTCCAGCTGCAGGGCATTCCAATTAAGAATATGCTTAGGGTTAGGTATATACTTTTTTAACATTGACACATGGAACACATCATGAATTCTGCTTAGTACTGGACGTAAGGCCAAGCGGTAAGCTACAAGATTGATTTCCACAAGTACTTCAAAAGGCTTGACATAGCGAGGAGCTAGTTTTGACTTCCTTCCAAAAGAGATGGAACTTTTATGAGGTCAAACTCTAAGGAACACCTTCTCACCAACTTGAATTATTCTGGGTGTCCTATTCTTATCTGCATAACTTTTCTGGCGATTCGAAGCTTCCTTCAACATCTGTCAAATAAGTTGCACCTGGTTATCCATATCATTCAACATTTCAGGGCCAACCAGGATCCTATCTTCTAGTTTATCCCAACTCAAGGTTGTTCGACAAGGTCTTTCGTAGAGAGCTTTGAAGGGTACCATACCTATAGCTGCTTGGCATGAGTTGTTATAGGCAAACTCAACTAATGGAAAATATTCCTCCCATTTAGTCTATTGATCCATGCAATACATATGAAGGAGGTCTTCTAGAATTTGGTTGGTTCTTTCTTGTTTGGCCATCCGTCTCAGGGTGGTAGGCTATACTGAAGTTCAACTGTGTTCCTAAGGTAGCCTGCAACGTGGTCCAAAATCTAGACATGAACTTTGCATCTCTATCAAAGATGATTTTCTCAGGGATTCCTAAAAATTTCCTTTATAAACCTTTTTGCTACTGTAGGTGCATCATCTGTTAGGTTCCCTGGTATGAAGTGTGCTACCTTAGTGAGTTTATCCACTAACACCAAAATACAATTATGCCTATGAGATGTTATTGGTAGCCCTTGGACAAAATCCATACTTATGACTTGTCATTTATAGAAAGGTACATCATGTGGATAAATAAGTCCTACCAGGTGCACATGTTCTACCTTAATCCTTTGACATTCTAGACATTTGGTAACTGTGTCTACCACATCCTTCTTCATTCCTGGCCAGAAATATAATCTTTTGAGGTCTGCACACATCTTATTCACTCATGGATGTCCTAAATATGGAGCCTTACGTGCCTCTATTAGGATCATACCCCTTAGTTCTGCTTTATCAGGAACATATATTCTTCCCTGGTACCTCATTAACCCATCAGAATCAAAACATAATCCAAATACTAGGTTCCATAGAGTATAGTAACCTGAGCATGCCATGGGTCATGTTTCTTCTTGGAGAGTATTTTTTGCATTAGGTCTATGTGCAAGTTGGATATGGCCATTATGTGTTTCCTCTTACTGAGAGCATCAGCCACCCTATTTTCCTTCCCGTTGATATATTCAATCTCAAAATCATACTCACTTAGGAACTATAACCACCTTCTTTGTCTTGCATTCAAATGAGGTTGAGTGAAGATATCCTTTAGTCCTTGATGGTTTGTTTTAAGTTCAAATGGTTTTCCCAACAAGAAATGTCTCCATTTTTGTAAGGCATGAACTATGGCTGCAAGTTCAAGGTCACAGGGGGCATAATTGACTTCATGGATTTTTAGTTTCTGTGATTCATAAGCCACTACACCTTCCTCTTAGAAAATAACTCCTCCTAGTCCTTCTATGGATGCATCTGTTACTACTGTGAAGTTACCATTAGGGTCAGGCACCTTTAGAATTGGGGGTGATGTTAGCCTTTCCTTTAGTATCTGAAATGCATTATCGCACTACTCAGTCCAAATGAACTTTTTGTTCTTCTTTTGCAAAGATGTGATTGGGTTGGCTATCCTTGAAAAGTCTTTCACAAACCCCCTGTAATACCCTGCTAATCCCATAAAACTTCTTACTTCAATCACATTTGTAGGTATAGGCCATTCAGTGATGGCTTTTACTTTTTCAGGATCTACTTCTATACTCTCTACTGAAATGATATGCCCTAAATAGTGGACCCTCCTCTCAAAGGAGCATTTGGATAACTTCCCAAACAACTTATGCTTATGTAGCCTTTGTAAGATTGCTTGTAGATGGGTTAAGTGTTCCTCTTCATCCTTGGAATATATTAAGATGTCATCCAAAAACACAATCACAAACTTATCTAGAAAATCATGGAACACACTGTTCATTAGATTCATAAAGGAAGCTAGAGTATTTGTTAGCCCAAAAGGAACTACAGTAAATTCATAGTGGCCATACCTAGTCCTAAATGCTATTTTTGGAATGTCCTCTTCTTTTATCATTAATTGGTGATAGCCTGAGTGAAGCTCAATTTTGGAGAACACTGAGGCTCCCCTCATTTGGTCAAATAGATCATCAATATGAGGCAAGGGATATCTATTCCTCACGGTGGCCTTATTCAACATTCTATAGTCAATGCACAACCTTAGTGTCCCATCCTTCTTTTTTACAAATATGATTGGTGCTCCCCAAGGTGATACACTAGGCCTTATCAACCCCTTCTCCAACAATTCTGCAACTATATTTTCAACTCTTGGAGTTATGTGGTGTTCATCCTATATGGGGCTTTGGATATAGGTGCGGTTCTGAGAAGTATATCGATTGAAAAATTGAATTCCCTTTTAGGAAGTAATCGAGGTAGATCTTCAGTAAACACATCTTTGTAGTCCCAAAGGAATGGACTATTCTCAAAGGTAGAGGCTTCTTTCTCTTCTCCCTTCTCATCTAAAGATACTAAGAATATATGATTTCCTCGTTTCCGCCTTTCCTTCTTTAGTTGCATAGTAGAAATGGTCCCCACTGATATGGGTTTGTAAATCCCTTCCCTTATCATCTACACTCTCCATCACCTTGTTATAGCAATCTATGTTAGTTTTATGACTCGTTAGCCAACTTATTCTGATTATGACATCATAGGCTCCCAAGGGTGCGACATATAAGTTGACTTTGGTTTCTAGTTTTAGGAAACTTAATGAGGACTCCTCTTATGTACTTGTTCACTTTCCGTGTAGCCTTGTCACCATACTAAACCATCCATGATGATTCCATATTCTTAGTTTGCAAAGACATTTTGCTTACCAATTCTGGGGAAATAAAATTCTTGGAGGAACCAGTATCTATCAAAATAGTGATGGGTTTACCAAAAAGCATACCTTTTGTCTCCATAGGTACATTTTGATGGCGAGTCTATTGATTTCTAACGGTAACATGTATTTGATGTTGTCAAGGTTGTTGTGACTGATTGAATCCATTCCTTTTTGAATAATCCCTTACATAATGATTGCCTCCACACATAAAACATCCACCAAGGGGTCCATTAGAAACTCAGGGTGGTGCATTCCCATCATTCTTTCTGGTATTACTGTTGTAATTGTTCTAATTACCAACAGCTTCTGTTCTACCCCAGTCTCTCCTCTTATTTTTCTGAGCTCCTCTGTTGCCCCTATTGTCTAGTTTCCTTTTGAAGGCAAATTGCTTATCCCGAAAGTTTTACTTTGCCAATAATAGTGCCTGTAACTTCTTTTCCTATTTGAGTGCCTTCTCCAAGACTTGATTCATGTTCTCAGGGGCAAATATATCCACTTTTGCCTCAATATCAGTATTCAATCCTAAAAGGAACTTCCTTGCCTGAGACCTTTCATCCTTCTGATAGATAGGAACATATTTCAGTAGCTTCATAAATCTATCCCAATACTGTTGAACTGTGAGATTTCCTTGTCTGAGATTTAGAAACTCGGTCATCTTTTCATCATAAAATAGCTATGGAAGCCATCTCTCACAGAAGTGGTTCACAAACTGCCTCCAAGTTAGGTTTTCTTTTGAATAGCAATATTGTTCCTTTATGTTTATCCACCAACTGGCAGCTTCTCCCTCTAGTTGATAAGCTCCCTAGGTTGCTTTGATAATCTCTAAGTAGTTCCTTAGCTCAAAATATTTTTCCATCTTAGTGAGCCATCCTTCCGCAGTATCTTCCACATGTCTACCGTCAAATTTTGGAGGAGTTATCTTCTTAAGATCTTGTGAGATATCTAGGATGGTGGTTTCCTATCAAGACCTAGGAATCTGTGGCTCATTAGTTGTTTGAGCTATGGGTACTTCCTCATTTCGATGTTCATCTTCAGGTTCCAGAATGTTTTCTATTGTCCCCTGCCTAGCTTTCAAGTCTTGTATAGTTTGCTCAAGGTCTTTCAATTTTTCTCTCTGCTCTGTCAACAAGTTAATAATTGCTTCTATACTGGCATTTGGATTCTCATGTGGGTTTTCAACTGGTTCTTGGTTGGCCAGTTCCTCTCCATGTAGATCTCGCAAATTTCAGGTTCTAACAAGGAGAGGGCTGATTTACCACTTGGTACAATTTATGCAAATTGACTGTAATTAAATTTATATCAATTCTTATCTTAAACACTAATTATTGTCATTTTTAAGTTAGTAGGCCTCCAAGCTAAATGTTTGAACCATGCTCTAATACCACATGTAAGGACCTGCTTGGTCCAAACTCAAATTTTCAAAATTTATACCTTATTAACAAGTTCATATCTGATACATCAAGACTTTGATTGAGTACTCAAGAAAAACTTCTGCCAATATGGGCCATATGCTCAAACAGAACATTCTTAAGCCAACCTGAGCTCTTCTATCCTTTTGGCAAATAGGTTCATACGGAACCAGGTCTCATGAACCTTATCACTACCCATAACGGGGTAGAACAAATGGTTGCAAAATGGCTTGGTGGTCAAACAGACCAAGACTCTATCCAATACGAGATAAGTAAAGACAATAGCCAACCAGGATAAATAGGATAGGAATAATTATGCTCTAGCTAGAGACTTTTGACTCCCTCGAGACCAATACAGGTTCATGAGTCACTTCCTGGAGACCATAGTCTGCCCAAGCACTGTGCTGAGGATGTCAACCAGGGATACATAACATTTGACTTGTACACACCTTAGTATTTGGCAAAGCCAGGTACAAGTAATCCACCTTGGGGATTCTTCTGAGTACTAGGAGATTTCTTTAGTTACCTAGACAAACTTTTAAACTAGGGATCAAGATTAAAAAGTTGATTATAAAAAGTATCCTATATCCGAGGGACCTGAGTACTAGGGCCATCCTTTGCTGTCCAGACTACCTACATACCCTATATCCATGGGATCAAGGCCCTCTATGGATGTGATCGACATGGCGAATGCAAACATGCAGTTCTGTCTTGCACTATGTTTGATATAACTGTGAGTGGGTACATAGTTCTTCACCGAATGCCCACCCACTCGAGTGATACAGTGATGGAATTCCTAAGAACTAGTTTGCAAACACACCTTTCGGGAGTGTTTGACATTTAAGTTTTTCATGTGTGGATAGTTTACCTAGAATGCGTATTTCTCCGAGGAGGTCTTTCCGTTGATCATCCTACAATTATTTTTGATAGACTTGTCTTTTCTTTTTATTTAATCTTTTTAGTGAGGTATCCGAGGAGATTTTTCCTTCCTGCAGATTTAACTTCGACATGTCCCTTATTACTCCCCGACAATTTAGAGGGACGGTGCCCAGACGTCATTGTTGCAACTATGTTAGGCGCGAGGTACTTGGTTCAACACGACGACATTACTCATAAACGTGACACAAAGGTACCGTAAATACCAAACACTGCGATTGTTTGAGTTTGAACATTTATTTACAAGGTTTACCTATCTAGTAGTAAAGGAGAAACTTGCATAATAATAGTTGATAAAGGGCAATACTTCCTTAATCAAAATGCATATGAAAGATGCTTGATCATAATGAATAGAACTAGAAAGGAAACTTAATCAATTTCGTAATCATATGACTAGAAAGATACTTATATCAACTCATAAACTAGAAAAGATATTCTAACAATAACGTAAAATTTAATCTAGATCAAATTAAAGAATCTTTGATATACAATTTCAATAATTTCCTTTATTTTATCACAATTTCAAAGGCAAAGTTACTTATAATTGTTGCATGTATCATAAGGACTATACCTTTCCATGAGCTTTCATGATAGCATACCCACCAAACATCCATTCTTACTATATATTTTGTTCGTATATTTTCCAGGTATATTCTCACCCTTGCAAATTATTTTACTTATACTTTCTTACTAGTTTACCTTATGCCATTAATTCTTTTATTTTCTTATGTATCATTTATTATGTTGCACTTTTTTTTTTTTATCATCATGTTCTTGAATTAGTGTCTTTTACATCTAATTCATAAAAATTCTTCCTCAACCAACTAAAATATGTACTCCAACTCTAAAATTTATAACTTTGATTCATATTTGTATATCCTATCTACAAGTAGTTCCCTCAAAACAAAATTCATATAAACTCCAGTGACAATCTAACATCTACATTAACATTAAACTATATGATGTAAATGATGCTTGATTTTCATGTTAATACTATCTACATAGCTACATTAAATGTGTGGGAAAGGTTGTACATTTATAAGATTTTAGTTTAATATTATGATTAAAACTTGTAGGTTATTGATATCTTTATAAAACAAACTCATAAATTGGTATTTGGGCCTCAAGCCTCCAAATTTAATAAGTACATATAAATCTATAAAGATTCACATTTTTCTATGGCATTATTTAGATAGATAATCTATTCAATATGGAAAAAGATGTCTTAGTTTGAAATATATGGAAATTAATTAACGCAAACCTTATGGTATGGTATAATTGTAATTATTAAAACTATAATCAAATTTCAAATACAAAGATTTAGTTGGTCATGTATTTGGTGAGTTCTTAAACACTCACCATTGTAATATAGATTATATATAGAACTATGTGACTTGTTTCCTTCGCAACTGATTTAAAACAAAATTGAGATAAATTTTATAAATTGTGTGTTTAAGTTCAGTTTGATGGGACTTGGTAAATTTATGATTCCAATGCAGTATCCTATGAATTATCTATCTGAACTATCTAAACATTTCCAATAATAGTATTTGAACACATAATAGATGCTATTCTAATTTCATAAGTTGAACTTCCAGCTTTGGTGATTTTGGAATACTCAGAACTGTATGCTATTTTTGCCTAGAATAGGGTATGGACGTCCTTCGAAACATAAGAGAGGGATGAATTTTTGTCAGATATTATAGTTGGAAATATTCTGATAAACATGTATGCCGAATGTGGAAGCACAGGCAAGGCCAGCGAGCTATTTGACAAAAATGACGAAAGGTAATGTGATCTCATGGAATTGCCATGACGGCATGGGCGTTCCAAATGGGTTTGTTGAAGAGGCCTTAGAAGCATTTACAATTGGTGAGTGTAAAGCCGGACTCCTCAACCTCTGCCAGCATCCTCCGTAGCTAAGCTCAGACAGAGAATGGTCATCCATTGAACCATAAGGGGTAGAGAAAGGTGTGTGAATTGTTTGACGAAATCCCTCAAAGAAAAGTTGTTTTATGGATTGCAAGACGCACCAGATTCATTGAAAAGGCTTTAAATACTTTCAAGCAAATGACGTTGATAGGCATAAAGCCAAATTATTCAACGTTTGACATCGTCTCCACTACCTGTGGCAAAGTGAGAGTTTTGGCGCAGGGCAAAGACATCATAAAAAATAAGGAAATTAAGAAACAGGTGAGCTGCTTGATGAAATACCTCAAAGAAATGAGGTATCATGAAATGCAATAATTGCAAGATACCAAAAAATCAACGTGTTGTAGAGGCTTTAAAAACCTTCAAACAAAAGCAATAGGCAAGCATATAACCAGACTCAGCAACCTTTGCCAGCATCCTCCCTACATATGCCGGAATGGGAGCTATTTAATAGGGTATGGACATACATCAAAGCATAACAGAAGGAGGAATTTTGTCAAAGGTTGTAGTTGCGACTGCCCCTAGTAGACATGCTTGCAGAATGTAGAAGCATAGACCAAGCACATCAATTTTTTGACAGAATGCCTCAGAGGTGTCAAACAATTTGTTTGCCTCTCCCATAGGAGGTTCAAGAAATACATAGAAACAGTTGCGCCAGCCATATTTTTTAGAAGAAAATAGAGATATTGTCCCAGCCATGGGAAAGATGGCCAGAGAAGAAAGGACATGCATGCAAGGGAAGAAATCTAGAAATAGAGAAGGATAATATAAAAAGAAGCTCGAAAGCCTTCTCTTTGGATTTGATAAAAACCCATACGAAGAGAATGATGTGAAAGTCCCTATGTTGTTTTGTAGTGGAGGGAAGAAAGCTTGCTTGGATCGACAGGGCATGGAAGTCCATAAAAGCATATAGGCAGATAGATTTTTGTCAGATATTATAGTTGGGAATATTCTAGTAGACATGTATGCCGATGTGGAAGCATCAACAAAGCATGAAAACTAGTTGACAAAATGACTCAAAAATGTAATCTTCTGGAACGCCATGATAGTAGGATCGCACACAAATGAGATTGTTGAAAAGGGATTAAAACCTTTTATGCAAAAAGCAACTAGCGAGTGTTAAGCCAGACTCTTCAACCCTTACCAGAATCCTCCCCACCTGTGCCAATATGGGAGCTTTGGAACATGGTATAATTCTATAGACATCCATGTGTGTGTGAATTCAAGCAAATGCAATTGACAGCTCGCAATTTTTGGGTTCTCACGATTTTAATTCTGAAACAAGGAGAGAGGTGATTTACCACTTGCTACAATTTATACAAATTGACTGTAATAAAATTTATTACAATTCTTATCTTAAATACTAATTATTGTCATTTTTAAGTTAGTAGGCCTTCAGGCCGAGTGTTTGAATCGTGCATTAATACCACATGTAAGGACCCGCTTGATCCAAACTTGAATTTTCAAAAATTTTACCTTATTAACAAGTTCATATGTGATATATCAAGACTTTGATTGAGTACTCAGGAAAAACTTTGGCCAATACGGGCCATGTGTTCAAACGGAACATTCTTAAGCCAACTCGGGCTCTTCTATCCTTTGAGCAAATAGGTTCATATGGAACCAGGTCTAACGGACCTTATCGCTACCTGAAACGGGGTAGAACAAATGGTGGTAAAACGGCCTGGTGGTCAAACAGACCAAGATTCTATCCAATACGGGATAAGTAAACACAACAGCCAACCAGGCTAAATAGGACAGGAATCATTATGCTCTGGCGAAAGACTTTTGACTCCCTCGAGACCAATATAGGTTCATGAGTCACTTCTTGGAGACCACAGTCTGCCTAAGCACTGTGCTGAGGATGTCAACCAGGGATACATAACATTTGACTTGTACACACCTTAGTATTGGGAAAAGTCAGGTACAAGTAATCCACCTTGGGGATTCTTCTGAGTACTAGGAGACTTTAATAGTTACCTAGCCAAACTTTTAAAATAGGGATCGAGATTAAAAAGTTGATTATAAAGAGTATCCTATATCTGAGGGACTTGAGTACTAGGGGCATCCTTCACCATCTAGACTTCCTATGTACCCTGTATCCACGAGATCAAGGTCCTCTATGGATGCGATCGACACGGTGAATGCGAACATGTAGTTCTATGTTGCACTATGTTTTATGTAACTGTGAGTGGGTACACAGTTCTTTGCCAACTGCTCACCCTTTGAGTGATACAGTGACAGAATTCCTAAGAACTAGTTTGCAAACACACCTTTCGAGAGTGTTTGACGTTTAAGTTTTTCATGTGTGGATAGTTTACCTAGAATGTGTATTTCCCCGACGAGGTCTTTCCGTTGATCGTCCTACAACTATTTTCGATAGACTTGTCTTTTCTTTTTAGTTAATCTTTTTAATGAGGTATCCAAGGAGATTTTCCCTTCTTGCGTATTTAAATTCAACATGTCCCTTATTACTCCTCGATGATTTAGAGGGACGGTGCCTAGACGTCATTGTTGCAGCTATGTTAGGTGAGGTAATTGGTTCAACGTGACGGCATTACCCATAAACATGACATAGAGGTACCATAAATACCGAACACTGCGATTGTTTGAGTTTGAACATTTATTTATAAGGATTACCTATCTAGTAGCAAAGGAAAACTTGCATAATAACAGTTGATAAAGGGAAATACTTCCTTAATCAAAATCATATGAAAGATGCTTGATCATAATGAATAGAACTAGAAAAGAAACTTAATCAATTTCATAATCATATGACTAGAAAGATACTTATATCAACTCATAAATTAGAAAATATATTCTAACAATAACGTAAAATTTAATCTAGATCAAATTAAAGAATCTTTGATATACAATTTCAATAATTTCCTTTATTTTATCACAATTTCAAAGGCAAAGTTGCTTATAATTGTTGCATGTATCATAAGGACTATACCTTTCCATGAGCTTTCATGATAGCATACCCACCAAACATCCATTCTTACTATATATTTTGTTCGTATATTTTCTAGATATGTTCTCACCCTTGCAAATCATTTTACTTATACTTTCTTACTAGTCTACTTAATGCCATTAAATCTTTTATTTTCTTATGTATCATTTATTATGTTGTACTTTTTTTTTATCATCATGTTCTTGAATTAGTGTCTTTTACATCTAATTCATAAAATTCTTCCTCAACCAACTAAAATATGTACTCCAACTCTAAAATTTATAACTTTGATTCATATTTGTATATCCTATCTACAAGTAGTTCCCTCAAAACAAAATTCGTATAAACTCCATTGACAATCTAACATCTACATTGACGTTGGACTATATGATGTAAATGATGCTTGATTTTCATGTTAATAATATCTACATAGCTACATTAAATGTGTGGGAAAGGTTGTACATGTATAAGATTTTAGTTTAATATTATGATTAAAACTTGTAGGTTATTGATATCTTTATAAAAAAAACTCATAAATTGGTATTTGGGCCTCAAGCCTCCAAATTTAATAAGACATATAATCCATAAAGATTCACATTTTTCTATGGTATTATTTAGATACATAATCTATTCACTATGGAAAAAGATGTCTTAGTTTGAAATATATGGAAATTAATTAATGCAAACCTTATGGTATGGTACAATTGTAATTATTAAAACTATAACCAAATTTCAGATACAGAGATTTAGTTGGTTATGTATTTGGTAAGTTCTTAAACACTCACCATTGTAATATAGATCATATACAGAACTATGTGACTTGTTTCCTTCACAACTGATTTAAAACAAAATTGAGATAAATTTTATAAATCGTGTGTTTAAGTTCAGTTTGATGGGACTTAGTAAATTTATGATTCCAATGTAGTATCCTATGAAATATCTACGTGAAATATCTAAACATTTCCATAAATAGTATTTGAACACATAATAGATGCTATTCTAATTTCATAAGTTGAACTTCCAGCTTCGGTGATTTTGGAATACTCAGAACTATATGCTATTTTTGCCTAGAACAGGGTATGGACGTCCTTCCAAACATAAGAGAGGGATGAATTTTTGTTAGATATTATAGTTGGAAATATTCTGATAAACATGTATGCTGAATATGGAAGCACAGGCAAGGCCAACGAGCTGTTTGACAAAAATGACGCAAGGTAATGTGATCTCATGGAATTGCCGTGACGGCAGGGGCGTTCCAAATGGGTTTCTTGAAGAGGCCTTAGAAGTATTTACAACTGGCGAGTGTAAAGCCGGACTCCTCAACCTCTGCCAGCATCCTCCATAGCTAAGCTCAGACAGAGAATGGTCGTCCATTGAACCATAAGGGGTAGAGAAAGGTGTGTGAACTATTTGACTAAATCCCTCAAAGAAAAGTTGTTCTATGGATTGCAGGACACACCAGATTCATTGAAAAGGCTTTAAAGACTTTCAAGAAAATGACGTTGACAGGCGTAAAGCCAAATTATTCAACGTTTGACACCGTCCCCACTGCCTGTGGCAAAGTGGTAGTTTTGGCGTAGGGCAAAGACATCGTAAAAAGATAAGGAAATTAAGAAGCACGTGAGCTACTTGATGAAATGCCTCAAAGAAATGAGGTATCATGAAATGCAATAATTGCAGGATACCAAAAAATCAACATGTTGTAGAGGCTTTAAAAACCTTCAAACAAAAGCGATAGGCAAGCGTATAACCAGACTCGGCAACCTTTGCCAGCATCTTCCCTGCATATGCACATACATCAAACAGGGTATGGACATACATCAAAGCATAATAGGAGGAATTTTGTCAAAGGTTGTAGTTGCGATTGCCCCTAGTACACATGCTTGCAGAATGTAGAAGCATAGACCAAGCACGTCAATTGTTTTACAGAATGCCTCAGAGGTGTCAAACAATTTGTGTACCTCTTCCCATAGGAGGTTCAAGGAGTACGCTAATAGATACAGTCGTGCTTGCCATATTTTTCAGAAGAAAATAGAGATATTGTCCCAGCCATGGGAAAGATGGCCAGAGAAGAAAGGACATGTGTGCAAGGGAAGAAATGTAGAAATAGAGAAGGATAATATAAAAAGAAGCTCGAAAGCCTTCTCTTTGGATTTGATAAAAACCCATACGAAGAGAATGATGCGAAAGTCCCTGTGTTGTTTTGTAGTGGAGGGAAGAAAGCCTGCTTGGATCAACAGGGTATGGACGTCCATAGAAGCATATAGGCAGATAGATTTTTGTCAGATATTATAGTTGGAAATATTTTGGTAGACATGTATGTTGATGTGGAAGCATAGACAAAGCACGAAAAGTGGTTAACAAAATGACTCAAAGAAATGTGATCTCCCGGAATGCCATGATAGTAGGATCGCACACAAATGAGATTGTTGAAAAGGGCTTAAAAACTTTTATGCAAAAAGCAACTAGCGAGTGTTAATCCAAGCTCTTCAACCTTACCAGAATCCTCCCCACCCGTGCCAATATGGGAGCTGTGGAACATGGTATAGTTCTATAGACATCCGTGTGTGCGTGAATTCAAGCAAATGTAATTGACAGGTGTAAAGATAAATTCTAAAACCTTTGCCATTCATCAAAACTTATACAGTTTGAAATTTTACCCTAAAACATACTATCAAAAATAAATCTAAAATTTATTAACAAACAATCAAAAACCAAACTTTCAAAAAAAATTTGAGGGGAGAAATCTTACAGTTTTCTCCAGCACTTCCAAACCAGAAATGAGTGTCTTCTTCCTAAAAACTCCATGCAATTTATGGAAAACTTGACCCATTTGGAGGAAACTCCTAGTCTTGAGTCAAGTCTTCCAATTTATTGCCCTCTCCCCCTTTTCCAATTTGCCATTCAATGCTTGTGGAAAAGGACTTGTAGTTCATAAATATTTTCCCAAATTTTCCAATGGTCTTAAATTCAAGGAGAAAAAGGACTCATCTTATAAATTGGAGTCTTGACTTGAGGATGAGGGGGGAAAGTTCCTCATCTATTGCCCTTTCTAGAATTGTCCTCATTTTTAGAATTTTAAATTGGGACTATATTTTATTTTTATTTTTTAATTTTATTGGCTTTTATATTATTTGAAAATTAAATACCTACAATAGTATTCCAATTCAAATTCAAAATTCAAATGTGGGTTGTGACAATTTCTCTTGCCCTTTCAGGCCAGAGCCTTTATTATGGCAGATAATACTTCTGGGTGATTCTCCCAGGTTTTCTGCAAGATTTACTCATATTTGGCATGTTTTCAGGGAGGAGATTCTTTTTACAATATGGAAAGACATAAATTCTTGTATATTTTTAAATAATCACATTGGAACAACTGTTTCTCTTTACATTAAAGCAATTAACTATTCTAATGTTATTTTACAGATACAAGTTTAGGCAAACAAAGTCACTCTTGAAGTTGCTCACTTACAGGAGTTACTGCATCACTGGGGGAATGCTCCCTGTACAGTGGAACTGGTTCCTCCCTCTCCTTCCTCTGTCAGAGCCTGTTCACCTTCCCAGGGTCATAGGCGAAGAAGTGGATCAGCCAGGGATTCTCAGCCACGTTCTCAACTTGTTCCTCTTCGCACACCTCACCGTCACAGACGTTTGACCTCTCCACATAATCGTGGATGGATGTTACATCCCTCTTTTTGGAATCGATTATGCTATTTACTTTCTTGCAAATTTCAGTAATATAATATGTTGTGGACGACATGGAATCTGATGATTTATTATACAAAGTTTGTTCTATGAAATTTTAGAATCTATTGATTATGATCAATGTGATATTGTAGACTAAATGTCCTTTTGTTAAGTGAAATGATGTTTTGGATATATTATGTTGTGATTTGGAACATAGGTGCTTTGACCACAAAATTGTATGTGAGACTGTCGTTGTAGGAACAGGTGGACCATGTTCGACAGGAAGAGAAAGTATCTTTGAGAGAGAGTATAGACTCTGGAAATTAACCATGGGTGTTTGTTACTGAGAACGCCAAACAGGTAGATGAACCTTGAAGCCATCAATTTAGTCTTGTATTTCGACTGGGATAGTTTAAGACTAGGTGTCGACGTCTGAAGATAAGGTGTAACATCCTTTTCCTAAGTCGTCATATAGAATCTTGGAATCGATGATGTTGTTGTAAGTCCACCAAAGTGAGTCAACTTATTTAGATTATTATTTCATTTATAAGTAATTAAATAAACCCTCTTGTGGTGGATTGCGGATCACGTCTCGTAGTCGAAGGATGCGAGAAGTCATTTTGTGCGTCTAACGATTTAGAAACCTCATGATGCGTTACGACCAATCCGTCGTGATTGTCGTAGAAACGCGTCGAACTTGTGTTGTGAATTATTCTTTCTAGAAATCGACAAATGTCAAATTTGAAGCCATAGCGTGTAATAAATTGTTATTGGTCGTTGTTTAGCATGAGTCTTTTCTTTTAGCTTTGACTGCAAGATATTATTGATCTAACCTTGAGACTCTTTTCTAAAGTGGTCTTTATCTCTTTTTCTTATTCGACCATAGAGATGCTTTAGGCATTTATTATCCGCTACCTTGTTGTGTTTAACTCCTCAATTCAGCTTTTAGTTGCTCTTGAAGGATTAGATCCTTTATTGTTCAAGTGTGGGCGAGGTTGTTATGTCCACTAACAAGCCACATCGCCAAAGGAGCCTTCATCTTTCTAGTGGTCATGATAAGTGGGAAGTCAGGTAAAAAGACAGTAATGTTGACCCATGTGTTTAGGATTGTGGCAGCCATGAATTCATTAGAGAGATTCTACTTCACCGTGGCTAGAGAGGGAGGAAGTTTTGGTAGTTGTGATAGGTGTAACCATAAAGTTATTGCAAATGCTCCATCTTCATTAAGGGTGCAAAGGCATCGGATACTGTTGTAAAGAAATCAAAGGAAACCGCAGTTAGGAGGCAGGTAATGGCAGTAGTTGAATGCGATTTTATTTTCCATCACCGAGGAGTCTGGAGGTGGGGAGAAATTTTGTTGAGAAGAAGTGATATCGAGAGTAGAAGGCATCATGTCAGGAGAGCTGTGCGTGGCTTAAGTGGGAATTCGGTTATTAAGAAACGGAATTGAGAGGTTAATGAATGCTTAGTTCTTCATCATGAAGGAGGAGGGAGGCAGATAGAAAACATTCTGACTGGTTGTAGAGAGTCGGGGAGGGGGTTTATGTTGTTAAGAACTTGAAAAACCAAAGAGGATGTGGAGAGCGCTGTGGGTTATCGCCTGAGGAAGGAGGACGCTGAGGGAGCAGCGAAGCCTAACATCCCAAAAGCGATACTTCACAAGTATTTCGCTAGGTTTTATTCTTTCCCTCTGTGCAGCTTAGGCGCATCATTTTTGGCTTGTTCTGGTAGTGTTTTATGTATTTCTTGCAATGTAGAGGTTAAAGCATATAGAATTATTCTTCTGTAAGCTACGCATGAGGTTTGTCCTCAATGCGAAATAGAGTTTCTAAGTAAGAACCACTTGGTCCTATGCCTCTGTGTAGGAATAGTAACTCAGTTTTGACTCCTGTCCGACATAGGTCGAGTGCATGGTATAGCCTGTGGTTTTATTGTTGCTGGCTGTGTATGTGTGGTGTTACACATTATTGAGATTAGTGATAATAATGCATTCTTCTGTATATAACGAATGGAGTTTGACTACTCAGAGTTTGTATTCTTTGCCCATCATGAACACTGCTCTTGCAATGATGGAAAACAGGTTCACGTTTGTATACACCAAGGTAGCTGCATGTAGGAAGTAAGACGAGAACAATAATTAGAAAATGAAGGATAACTTGGTAGTACTTGGTGTAAAACTTAAACTATATATATATATATATCTGCGGTGAGAACATCCTTGTATGAAAGTTAATGTTTTGGTCGTAATGTAAACCACAACCTATTACTGCAATACATTGCTTTCATTTATTTTGGTAAGCTTTTCACATGACTGTGTTTTGCCTCAAAACGTCTCAGAATACTTGAAATATTTCCTCTCTTTGATGACTTCGGAAGTCCACATTCCACGACTTTTATGACATACGAATCCTGAAGACGAGACATTTAATGTTAACAAATGCTGTAATCTAATTCCTTTTTCGGTTTAAGTTTACAATTAAAGGTCGACATATAAGTTTGATCGTCTCTAGTGTCATAGAGAGATTCCAAGTCCTTTATTAACCTTATCATTTAATCCTTACCTCTTTGAACCTCGTAAAACTATTTATTTTGGTAAGAGGTGTGAGGTTGTAGTTAAATAGATATTCTTGGTTAAAAGCTGTCATGGTTTTGTAATAAACAAATAGGGTGGGAAAAACCTGCATTTGAGTCTAGATTATGTTGCATGCGATGGTCCTAGTATCGTGTTATATTGTAGACTTTTATGAGTCTAAAACCCTTAAATTCTGGGATAACAGGAAATTGTTTTGGATACTTGAGAATGTTGTACAAACATGGGAACCGAGTAACCAAGTTTGAAACCACTTAGGAGTGGGTGTTATTAAATGATGTTTTATATGAATATAGGATTATGAAACCATAAACTTGAGATTAGAGTAAACATTGCGCCATGCGCTATTACAGGAGGAAATCCTAAAACCTTGAGGTCATCGAGGTCGACATTTGTTTAAACCTTACAAATAGGAAACTGTAGGATTTTGATTAGTTCAAGTTGAGTAGGGTGGGTGAACTAAGTTCATGCGTTCTTAGAATGCTATTTAAAAAACAAATCCTTTGGCCAAGGTGGTGCACGATCCTCAAGTGCATCGAATGTTCACTGTGACTCGATGGTGTTTCTTGTGGAGAGTCGTGCATGACTAGAGGGTATCTAGGGATCTGTACGATAACAAGACATGTAAGTTACAACACCAGAGCTCAGATGGCAAACACCGATGGTTATCCTAAGTCTATCCTCTTGAGTAGGGTAGGGCCACTTCCAGTTAGGAAGGAGTGCGGGAGACCGACGGTCTGTGGTTGGAGGTTAAGCTCCTTGAAGATACTTTCTCTTCCAAATATTGAGGATTGCCGAGTCTTGAATGTGATGGCTTGACAATCGAGATGCATGTTAATGGTATGTTTCCAATATTTTATTTATTTCAAGAAAATATCATATTGTTAGAGAACAAAATGTTTATTGTATATCATTTCTTTCAGTTTTATTAAAATGAGATCATGTTTATGTTAAAGTGAAAAATGTTATAATTGGTAGTAGATAAGTTTGTTTGTATTTGATTACCTTGTAAAAAATTTTTACCTTTGTGAAAACCTAGTTTTTCTTATCAATTCGGATATGGATGTTACATTATGGTATTAGAGCTAACCAGGTTCAACACTAGGGCCGATGAGTCCACTAACCTGATTAGGAAATCAACATTATGTGGGTAGCTAATGATTTGATTTATTGTGCTAGGATGGTATACACCAAGAAAACCGCAAGAAAATCCTTCGCAGGTAAGAAGCGTTGTCTACAAGCTAAACAGAAACGGCTTGCGATGATCAAGACCATTGAGAAAACTAATGACAAAAAATGACATTTGGCTTGACGATGTGGAAACCTTAGCCAATGCAATGTCACGAATCAAATGAGTGAGGAGAGAACTCCTAGAGGGAGCAGCGACAGCAGCTCGAATCATGATCAACTGCTGCCCCAATATTGTACCTAATAGTGTATCTGCTAGTGTATCTGAGAGTGTACCTATTAGTATACCCATTATCACTAGGGATCCTCGTGTAGTACCTAGAGCTGAGATCATTGAGCTATCTTCTGATAGTGAGTTTGAGGGGTATACACCTCGTGATTATGTGTCAGACAATGAATCTGAAGATTACACTCCACTAGATAATACTAAGTAAAAACTTGAGATATGTCTATCTCTAATATTGTTGAAACAATTTTACAAAATGAATAAAGACAAAATTTTGGTTTGAGAGCAATTATGATTATGAACAATTGTTGTGTTCTTTTGATGATATTTAATATGATAAGCGTAAAACTGATTAGTATATGTTTAATCAAGTGAGAAACTAAACTATCATGGACCAATCCGAGTTTAACGAGGGGGAGGATCGGGAAGGTCATAACTCTCAGGAAAACTCCACTAACAAGTTGGATAGGATTCTAAAAATGCTCACTGAAACCAAGGAAAAGTTGAACAAACTAGAAAAGAAAATGGATGAAACTGGCAACACAGAGGGTGGAAATGAGAACTCATATTATACAAGCAAGAGTAAACATTGGGAAAATGGCACGTGAAGTGAAAATCCTGACGATAGTGATGTCCAAAGAAAAACCAAGGATAAACTTGTGTTAGAGCTATCCAAGGATATGAAGAAGGTTAACCCTCCAAAGTTTGATGAAACGAAAACTGGAGATGCAGCAGAAGCATGGTTAACGGAGATGGAGAAATATTTTGAGATCAGAAATTAGTCTGAGGTTACTAAAGCCGTGTGGGGAGCTTATCAGCTATCTGGGGAAGCGTCCACTTGGTGGATGAATAAGAAAATGGAGCTGGAATTAAGTCCCTTGAAGGTGACATGGGATGAGTTCATAGAACTATTCCGAAAATGGTGGTTACCTCAGTTATATTTTGATCAGAAGTTAACGGATTTCCAAAACCTTAGGCAAGGTGAACTATCTGTGGTCGAGTATGCAGAAAAATTCACTAGACTGCTAAAGTATGTCCCTCAATACCAAAAGGATGAAAGGTTCCAAATCAGAAAATTCATCATGGGACTCAATCCTTAGATCGGCGGTGAGGTGGAGGTGCATGGTCCAAAGACAATGGATCAAGTTTATGAAAAGGAAATTAAACAGGAGCAGAAGATCAAATCTATCTCTACTTGTCGTGATAAGAAATGCAAGAAGTTTGATAAGAACTACAACAATCAGTCTTATAAAAGGAAAAATGAGAAGGGATATGGAAACAGGAGGTTTGATAAGGGAAATTGAAAGAATCAAGGGGGATTTGGTAATGAGCGAAGAGGTGAAGATTATAAGAGAAATGTAAATTTTAAGAAGAATGATGAATCTGCAAGTAGGCCATCTGAGAAGTGAGGACATATAGGAGGATGCTTTTCTTGTGGAGGACATCATTATGCCAGTCGTTGCCCTAACAAGAAGCAGAATGGGAAGCCTAGGAACACGGAACTTCCTGATGGTGTCAGATTGTCATTGATGTCAAAAAGGTCTTGCAGGAGATGTGGTCTCAATCAGTATATCTCCAAGCATGTTAAGGTTGACACCATTGACAGGATGTCTTCAAGTGGGAGAGATTTAATGCAAAGACAATGTATTGGTTGTTTGAAATCCGATGTGTCCTGTAGATGCCAAAATGGTAGTTTCATCAGTGAATGTTTTTCATCAGTGAATGGTCTTCATAGTAATGATTTCAGTGATATGGTTCTCAGATCAGGGACATCAGATTTTACAGTAAAATGGTGTGAGTGAATATGTGACATGTTCTATGTTATGTCATATACTTATCAATTGTATATGTGGTCTCATCAATACTTATCTGTAGTCAGCATATGTGGTCAGGTACATATCATGTTTGGTTATGCAATCAGTGTTGATCTTGTGTGAAGTTGTTTTGTGACTTAGTCATTTCAGTGGTCTTCATGGTAATGTCTTCAGTGATATGGTCTACATCAGTGATAATGGTTTTCAGTGACATGTTTTTCTCTCAGTTTTGATTACTTCAGTGGATTAAATTGCTCAGTGGTCTGGCATATTGATCAGTGGCACTCATTGCATATTATCAATATTTGAATCAGGGCAAGGGCTTGTATCATTTGACAAAAGTTAATATGGTTTACAAAAGTTAATAGTGGCATTCATTGCATATGCATTATATTAATTTCATTTAGATTGATATCATGACAGTGGCATCATAATTTTATAAATCTGATACAATATGGTTCATTTTGCTGAGTTAAAGGTATTATGATGATTAGATTTCTTGGAGTGGCAAGTGTGGTTAGTGATCAATACCTAACAAGCTTTGAACAAATGTTATTACCACTCATCTCAAAGTAATCATAATCTGCCCGTCACCTTTGTTTGCACTTTATGTTATAATTTTGAATTGACCGTTGTTAGCAGGTTTCATTTAATTGGTGACCGGTCGAAGGTGGCTTTAGTCGTGATGGGGTAAGTCACATGGACCCCGATCTCCTAGCGCAAACGGTGGATGTAAGTTGTGTTTTAAGCCTTTGCATCCAACAATCACAATTTAATGTGAGATTGGCGCGGACCACACATCAGAGGGATGTGTTTTAAATTAGAAAGTTTTTCAAACGGTCAGTTTACTTTGTTAAACTTGACGTTCACTGTTCATTAAAAGGCAATAAAACATGTTATTTTTTGACTTTTCCCACCGAAGTTCAAGGAGCAATGAGGTTGATTTTTGTGTGAAGGAAAGAGTAAGATTAAGAAGGTTTCTACTTAAGAAGAATATGAAAAGGCAGAGCTCTTCGAAGGGGATTTTATTTTTTCTATTTTGTTGTTTGATTTTCATAAGAGAATGTGATAAGTTTGAGAAAATAAAACAACATGATGTTGAAGTTGAACAGTTTTTTGAAGAGAATATATGATGAAATCTTATCTTGTATAAGATTTGATTTTTGGTATGGCAGGTATGTGAGATTGCAGAGAAGAGATGAGATTGAAGGTTGCAAGAAATTTTTGAGTATGATTTTTTTTTGTTTTGAAATATATTTTTGCAGGTATGAAGAAACAATTTTTTCAGGGAATAATGTTGAAGTTTTGAAAGAAAATTGGTTCAATAAATAGATAGAGTCATTCAATGATCAAGATGGATTAATGTTTGTTCAAATAAAGTGAAATTGATAAAAGACAATAATTTCTCAGAGAAGGTGAAATGATTTTGTTTACAAAGAGAAGATGAAATGATTTTGTTTGCAGAGAGAAGATGAAATGATTTTGTTTGCAGAGAGAAGGTGAAATGATTATCTTGTATATAATGGCTTTGCAGGTAGATTGATGTGTGATATTGTGCAGATCAATGATGAACTGACAGGGATCAAATACAGGTACAGAGACTGACAAGGTGATCAAAAAGATAATATGCAATTGCAATGATAATCAGGTGAAATTGATTGAATGGCTAGTAAGGTAGAGATGAAACATACAGAGAAAAGTAGTGTTGTTAAGCATATTAGAATACATGATTGATATGCAGTATTGTTGTATGGAGGATTGATATGCAGTGTTGTTGTATGGAGGATTGATATGCAGTGTTGTTGTATGGAGGATTAGAATACAGGATTGATATGCAGTGTTGTTGAATGGATCAGAATACAGGATTAATTTGCAGAGAAAATTGTTTATAGAGATTTGTATATGGAGCTTGTTTGCAAAAGAAAATGGTCCTGATTTGAACATCAAACATAAGGTATAAGGTTGTAATCAATGGTGCAAATCCGATTGAACAGCAATCATGTCTTGCACACAAAGATTGATGTTTTGTTAATAGGCATTGTATTAGCCAGTGAGGCTTATAGGTCAGTGTGACCTTAATATTTGTCAGTGAGACAATTTGTATTGCCAGTGAGGCATGTTTTTTCAGTAAGCCAGTGAGGCACTTCATGAGTGGTTTTTCTACCCCTGAGGGTTTTCCACTAGGTAAAAAGGTTGTGTCTTAATTTCTTCTATGTGTGTGCATATTATTGGTTTGATCATGTTTTGTTTACATCTGTTATTGTAAGTCTTGTGCATATAAACTCAACAAATCATTAATGTATTCCTTTCCATCTGTTCTGTAAGAGAAAGCTTTCAAAAAGTTGTAAAAATGTTTGAAAATTAATACAACACTGATTCACCCCCCCTCTCAGTGTTGTCCGGACTCCTACACTTCCTTCGTAACAGGAAGCATTTTAGCGAAGGATTCATGCCGCTCTTGACAATCAACAAGCGGAGTATTAGATCACCCCTATTGAGATGACAGGTACCTTATTTGGAGCTCCTGTTTCTATTCTATTTGATACTGGTGCAACAGAAAATTTTGTGTCACCTAGAGTCTTAGGTAAATTTTCTAGAAAAGTTGGTTTTATGTCAAAACCATGGATAGTAGAGTATGCAAATAACTCAAAGGCTCAGGTAGAGCAATGTTTGTTCGAAGCTAAGATTGATGTTTCTAACTTGACCACTGAGGCAAATTTATACGTAGCGCCTTTAGGGTCCTACGATGTCATCCTAGGAATGAATTGGTTGTGGAAACATTGAGCCAAAGTAGATTGTTTGCATAAAACCATTGAGTGTCTGGATGAGACGGGCAAAATAGTAAATCTCCAAGAAATTCAAAGAGAAATAAGGGTTAGATCCATTTCTTCAAAATAACTAAAACGGGCTAGCGAAAGGGATGTCAACTTTTAGCCATCAAAATGGACCTAGTAGAGGAAACCTTGGAGAAACAATCATTTGAGGAAAGATATCCATATCTATGCAACTTTAGGGATGTATTTCCTGAGGAGTTACCAGGCTTGCCTCCGAAGAGAACATTTGACTTTGGCATAGATATTAAACCAGGATCGAAGCCAATCTCTAAAGCTCCGTATCATATGACTACCACCGAACTTATGGAATTAAAAGCTCAGTTGCAGGAGCTATTGTCTAAGAATCTAATTAGGCCAAGTGTATCACCATGGGGAGCCCCAATTATCTTTGTCAAAAAGAAAGATGGAACTCTAAGGCTGTGTGTAGATTATAGGATGCTGAACAAGGCAACAATAAAGAACAAGTATCCCTTGCTACATATTGATGATCTATTTGACCAAATGCATGGTGCATCAGTCTTTTCTAAGATAGATCTGAGATCTGGATACCATCAGTTAAGGTTGAAAGATGAAGATATTCCCAAGATAGCATTTAGAACGAGGTATGGTCATTATGAGTTCACGGTGTTGCCATTTGGATTGACCAATGCACCTGCTGCTTTCATGAATCTCATGAATAGTGTTTTCAGAGATTGTCTTGATAAGTTTGTGCTACTTTTCATTGATGATATTCTGATCTACTCCAAAAATGAAGAGGAGCATGCACGACATCTTGAAATAGTCTTGCAACGATTAAGAGAACATAAATTGTATGCGAAACTCTCAAAGTGCACCTTCTTTCAGAAAGAAGTACAGTATTTGGGGAACATAACATCAGCCGATGGGATATCAGTTGATCCAGTCAAAATAAAAGCTATTATGGAATGGCCTGAACCTACCAATGTGTCAGAGGTATGAAGTTTCATGGGATTGACAGGGTATTACAGAAAATTTGTGTTGAATTTCTCAAGCATTGCTAGCCCAATTACCTCTTTGCAGAGAAAAGGAAAAAGGTTTGTTTGGACGAATGAATGTCAAAAGGCTTTTGACTTGTTAAAAGAAAAATTAACAACCGCTCCAATTCTGAAAGTTCCTAATCCTGAGGGAGAGTTTGAGGTTATCACTGATGCCTCGGGGGAAGGATTGGGAGGCGTGCTTATTGAAGATGGCAGGGTAGTAGCCTATGAGTCAAGGAAACTAAAAAACTACGAGCAGAACTACGCTCCTCATGACCTAGAGATGGCAGTAGTGGTTCATGCCCTTCAGATGTGGCGACATTATTTGTTGGGAAGGACTTTTATTCTAAAATCTGATCATCAAATCCTTCACTACATATATACACAACCTAATCTCAATGCAAGGCAAAGGAGATGGTTGGAATTAATATAAGATTATGACTTTGAGATTTCTTATATCAAAGGCAAATAAAATCGAGTAGCTGATGCCTTAAGTAGAAGAAGGCACATAGCCTCTATAATCTCCATACATTCTAACTTTAAAGACTTAGTAATGCAAAACTTATCTGGAGATGAGTATTATGAATAAGTGAAATAGGCTCTGCACTTAAACCCTAAGGACCCAAGATATGACGGATTCAGTTTTGAATCCAATGGTTTGATGAGATTCAAGGGAAGAATCTATGTTCCTGATTCAGTGGAACTTAGAAACCTTGTGTGGAAGGAAGTTCACTTTGCTCCTTACTCTGGACACCCTGGTGTAACTAAACTGTTAGCGGATGTAAAGCCGCTATATTTCTGGAAGGGAATGAAAAGCGATGCTGCAAAGTTTGTAGCTAGTTGTTTGGAGTGTCAGAGAGTTAAAGCAGAACACCAACATCCTGCTGGATTGTTATACCCGCATGATATTTCGGAATGGAAATGGCAAGTTGTTAGTATGGAGTTTGTCCAGGGGTTACCAATGTCTAAGAATAGGCATGATGCAATATTGGTTGTTGTGGATAAACTAACCAAGGTCACACATTTCATACTGGGAAATTTAACAGATGGAGCACATCTTTTGGCTCAGAAATTTGTGCAAAAAATTTTCAAATTGCATGTGGTACCTGAAAAGATTATATCTGATAGAGATGCTCGGATAACTTCATGGTTTTGGCAAACCTTATTTTCTGCATTAGGGACTAAATTGAATGTAAGTATTGCTTATCATCCCGAAACTGATGGAGAAACAGAAAGAGTGAATCAGGTATTAGAAGACCTTTTGAGAATGTATTGCATGGATCAGCAATATAGATGGGAGGAATATCTACCTCTTGTTGAATTTGCCTATAACAACTCCTATCATTCTACCATTAAGATGGCGCCATTTGAAGCATTATATGGAAGGAAATGCAAAACTCCTATAAGCTGGGATAAGTTGAAAGATAGGATAAGCATTGGACCTGAAATACTTGCTGATATGGAAGAAAAAGTAAAAATGATTAGGAAGAGGTTGGCAGAAGCCAATGACAGGCAAAAGAGTTATGCAGATTGCAAACGGGTGCCTAGACACTTTTTTGTTGGCGAGAAAGTGCTTTTGCGAGTGAAACCCCAAAAGAGTTCTATAAAGTTTGGTAAATCTTTGAAATTGGCTCCTTGTTATGTCGGACCTTTCGAAGTTCTTGAGATTATCAATCCATTTGCCTACAAAGTTGCTTTACCTCCAGCCTTGTCTAAGATGTATAATGTTTTTCATGTTTCGTATTTAAAGAAATATTTTGTAGGTAATGACCACATCCTTAACTGGAATTCCTTACAGATGCAAGAACCCGGGGTGGTTGTGATCGAGCCACTCAAGGTGCTCGAAATGCGTAAACTTCATTTACGTAATTGAGAAGTTTTGCAATGCAAAATTCAGTGGGACCAATATGGCAAGGATAGCGCCACTTGGGAAGACTATAAAGACATTTACCAAAGATTTCCTAAACTTTTCAAAGACATTAATGTTGCACTATAAAAAGTTTGTTTTAAGTTTAAATTTTGCTTGATAAACGTAATCATCGGGGACGATGATTTTTAAAGGGGAAGGATATGTTACATCCCTCTTTTTGGAATTGATTATGCTATTTACTTTCTTGCAAATTTTAGTAATATAATATGTTGTGGACGACATGGAAGCTGATGATTTATTATACAAAGTTTGTTCTATGAAATTTTAGAATCTATTGATTATGATCAATGTGATATTGTAGACTAAATGTCCTTTTGTTAAGTGAAATGATGTTTTGGATATATTATGCTGTGATTTGGAACATAGGTGCTTTGACCACAAAATTGTATGTGAGACTGTTGTTGCAGGAACAGGTGGACCATGTTCGACAGGAAGAGAAAGTATCTTTGAGAGAGAGTATAGACTCTGGAAATTAACCATGGGTGTTTGTTACTGAGAACGCAAAATAGGTAGATAAACCTTGAAGCCATCAATTTAGTCTTGTATTTCGACTGGGATAGTTTAAGACTAGGTGTCGACGTCTGAAGATAAGGCGTAACATCCTTTTCGTAAGTTGTCATATTGAATCTTGGAATCGACGATGTTGTCGTAAGTCCACCAAAGTGAGTCAACTTATTTAGACGATTATTATTTCGTTTATAAGTAATTAAATAAACCCTCTTGTTCCGGATTGCGGATCACGTCTCGTAGTCGAAGGATGTGAGAAGTCATTTTGTGCATCTAACAATTTAGAAACCTCGTGATGCGTTATGACCAATCCGTCATGATTGCCGTAGAAACGCGTCGAACTTGTGTTGTGAATTATTCTTTCTGGAAATCGATGAATGTCGAATTTGAAGCCATAGCGTGTAATAATTTGTTGTTGGTCGTTGTTTAGCATGAGTCTTTTCTTTTAGCTTTGACTGCGAGATATTATTGATCTAACCTTGAGTCTCTTATCTAAAGTGGTCTTTATCTCTTTTTCTTATTTGACCATAAAGATGCTTTAGGCATTTATTATCCGCTACCTTGTTGTGTTTAACTCCTCAATTCAGCTTTTAGTTTCTCTTGAAGGATTAGATGCTTTATTGTTCAACTGTGGGCGGGGTTGTTATGTCCACTAACAAGCCACATCGCCAAAGGAGCCTTCATCTTTCTAGTGGTCATGATAAGTGGGAAGTCAGGTAAAAAGATAGTAATGTCGACCCATGTGTTTAGGATTGTGGTAGCCGTGAATTCATTAGAGAGATTCTACTTCACCATGGCAAGAGAGGGAGGAAGTTTTGGCAGTTGTGATAGGTGTAACTATAAAGTTATTGCAGATGCTCCATCTTCACTGAGGGTGCAAAGGCATCAAATACTGTTGTAAAGAAATCAAAGGAAACTGCAGTTAGGAGGCAGGTAATGGTAGTAGTTGAACGTGATTTTATTTTCCATCACCGAGGAGTCTGGAGGTGGGGGGAAATTCTATTGAGAAGAAGTGATATCGAGAGTAGGAGGCATCATGTCAAGAGAGTTGTGCGCGGCTTAAGGGGGAATTTGGTTATTAAGAAACGGAATCAAGAGGTTAATGAATGCTTAGTTCTTCATCGTGAAGGAGGAGGGAGGCAGATAGAAAACATTCTGAATAGTTGTAGAGAGTCGGGGAGGGGGTTTATGTTGTTAAGAACTTGAAAAACTAGAGAGGACGTGGAGAGTGCTGTGGGTTATCACCTGAGGAAGGATGACGCTGAGGAAGCAGCGAAGCCTAACATCCCAAAAGTGATACTTCACAAGTATTTCGCTAGGTTTTATTCTTTCCCTCTGTCCAGCTTAGGCACATCATTTCTGGCTTGTTCTGGCAGCATTTTATGTATTTCTTGTAATGTAGAGGTTAAAGCATATAGCATTATTCTTCTGTAAGCTACGAATGAGGTTTGTCCTCAATGGGAAATAGAGTTTCTAAGTAAGAACCACTCGGTCCTACACCTCTGTGTAGGAATAGTAACTCAGTTTTGACTCCTGTCCGACGTAGGTCGAGTGCATGGTATAGCCTGTGGTTTTGTTGTTGCTGGCTGTGTATGTGTGGTGTTACACATTATTGAGATTAGTGATAATAATGCATTCTTCTGTATATAATGAATGGAGTTTGACTACTTAGAGTTTGTATTCTTTGCCCATCATGAACACTGCTCTTGCAACGATGTAAAATAGGTTCATGTTTGTATACACCAAGGTAGCTGCATGTAGGAAGTAAGACGAGAACAATAATCAGAAAATGAAGGATAACTTGGTAGTACTTGGTGTAAAACTTAAACTATATATATATCTGCGGTGAAAACATCCTTGTATGAAAGTTAATGTTTTGGTCGTAATGTAAACCACAACCTATTACTGCAATACATTGCTTTCATTTATTTTGGTAAGCTTTTCACATGACTGTGTTTTGCCTCAAAATGTCTCTGAATACTTGAAATATTTCCTCTCTTTGATGACTTCGGATGTCCACATTCCACGACTTTTATGACATATGAATCCCGAAGACGAGACATTTAATGTTAACAAATGCTGTAATCTAATTCCTTATTCGGTTTAGATTTACAATTAAAGGTCGACATATAAGTTTGATCATCTCGAGTGTCATAGAGAGATTCCAAGTCCTTTATTAACCTTATCATTTAATCCTTACCTCTTTGAACCTCGTAAAACTATTTATTTTGGTAAGAGGTGTGAGGTTGTAGTTAAATAGATATTCTTGGTTAAAAGCCGTCATGGTTTTGTAATAAACAAATAGGGTGGGAAAAACCCGCATTTGAGTCTAGATTACAATGCATATGATGGTCCTAGTATCATTTTATATTGTAGACTTTTATGAGTCTAAAACCCTTAAATTCTGGGATAACGGGAAATTGTTTTAGATACTTGAGAATGTTGTACAAACATGGGAACCAAGTAACCAAGTTTGAAACCACTTAGGAGTGGGTGTTATTAAACGATGTTTTCTATGAATATAGGATTATGAAACCATAAACTCAGGATTAGAGTAAACGTTGTGCCATGCGCTATTACAAGAGGAAATCCTAAAACCTTGAGGTCATCGAGGTCAACATTTGTTTAAACCTTACAAATAGGAAACTGTAGGATTTCGATCAGTTCAAGTCAAGTAGGGTGGGTGAACTAAGTTCATGCATTCTTAGAATGCTATTTAAAAAACAAATCCTTTGGCCAAGGTGGTGCACGATCCTCAAGTGCATCGAATGTTCACTGTGACTGGATGGCGTTTCTTGTGGAGAGTCGTGCATGACTAGAGGGTATCTAGGGATCTGTACGATAACAAGACATGCAAGTTAAAACACCAGAGCTCAGATGGCAAACACCAATGGTTATCCTAAGTCTATCGTCTTGAGTAGGGTAGGGCCACTTCCGATTAGGAAGGAGTGCGGGAGACCGACGGTCTGTGGTTAGAGGTTAAGCTCCTTAAAGATACTTTCTCTTCCAAATACTGAGGATTGCCAAGTCTTGAATGTGATGGGTCGACAATCGAGATGCATGTTAATGGTATGTTTCCAATATTTTATTTATTTCAAGAAAATATCATATTGTTAGAGAACAAAATTTTTATTGTATATGATTTCTTTTGGTATTATGAAAATAAGATCATGTTTATGTTAAAGTGAAAAATGTTATAATTGGTAGTAGATAAGTTTCTTTGTGTTTGATTACCTTGTAAAAAATAATTTTACCTTTGTGAAAACCTAGTTTTTCTTATCAATTCAGATATGGATGTTACATTATAGTATCAGAGCTAACTGGGTTCAGCACTAGGGCTGATGAGTCCACTAACTTGATTAGGAAATCAACATTATGCGGGGAGCTAATGATTTGATTTATTGTGCCAGGATGGTATACACCAAGAAAACCGCAAGAAAATCCTTCGCGGGTAAGAAGCGTTATCTACAAGCTAAGCAGAAACGGCTTGCGATGATCAAGACCATTGAGAAAACTAATGACGAAAATGACATTTGGCTTGATGATGTGGAAACCTTAGCCAATGCAATGTCACGACTCAAACGAGTGAGGAGAGAACTCCTAGAGGGAGCAGTGAGGGCAGCTCGAATCATGATCAACTGCTGCCCCAATATTGTACCTAATAGTGTATCTGTTAGTGTATCTGAGAGTGTACCTATTAGTATACCCATGATCACTAGGGATCCTTGTGTAGTACCTAGAGCTGAGATCATTGAGCTATCTTCTGATAGTGAGTCTGAGGAGTATACACCCCGTTATTATGTGTCGGACAATGAATCCGAAGGTTACACTCCACTAGATAATACTGAGTAAAAACTTGAGATATGTCTATCTCTAATGTTGTTGAAACAATTTTGCAAAATGAATAAAGACAAAATTTTGGTTTGAGAGCAATTATGATTATGAACAATTGTTGTGTTCTTTTGATGATATTTAATATGATAAGCGTAAAACTGATTAGTATATGTTTAATCAGGTGAGAAACTAAACTATCATGGACCAATCAGAGTTTAACGAGGGGGAGGATTGGGAAGGTCATAACTCTCAGGAAAACTCCACTGACAAGTTGGATAGGATTCTAAACATGCTCACTGAAACCAAGGAAATGTTGAACAAATTGGAAAAGACAATGGATGAAACTGGCAACACACAGGGTGGAAACGAGAACTCATATTATACAAGCAAGAGTAAACATTGGGAAAATGGCACGTCAAGTGAAAATCCTGACGACAGTGAAGTCCAAAGAAAAACCAAGGATAAACTTGCATTAGAGCTATCCAAGGATATGAAGAAGGTTAACCCTCCAAAGTTCGATGGAACGAAAATTGGAGATGCAGCAGAAGCATGGTTAACGGAGATGGAGAAATATTTTGAGATTAGAAATTACTTTGAGGTTACTAAAGTCATGTGGGGATCTTATCAGCTATCTGGGGAAGTGTCCACTTGGTGGATGAATAAGAAAATGGAGCTGGAATTAAGTCCCTTGAAGGTGACATGGGATGAGTTCATAGAACTATTCGGAAAATAGTGGTTACCTCAATTATATTTTGATCAGAAGTCAACAGATTTCCAAAACCTCAGGCAAGGTGAACTATTTGTGGTCGAGTATGTAGAAAAATTCACTAGACTACTGAAGTATGTCCCTCAATACCAAAAGGATGAAAGGTTCCAAATCAGAAAATTCATCATGGGACTCAATCCTCAGATCGGTGGTGAGGTGGAGGTGCATGGTCCAAGCACAATGGATCAAGTTTATGAAAAGGAAATTAAACAGGAGCAGAAGATCAAATCTATCTCTGCTTACCATGATAAGAAATGCAAGAAGTTTGATAAGAACTAGAACGACCGGTCTTATAAAAGGAAAAATGAGAAGGGATATGGAAACAGGAGGTTTGATAAGGGAAATCGAAAGAATCAAGGGGGATTTGGTAATGAGCAAAGAGGTGAAGATTATAAGAGAAATGTAAATTTTAAGAAGAATGATGAATCTGCAAGTAGGCCATCTGAGAAGCGAGGACATATAGGAGGATGCTTTTCTTGTGGAGGAGATCATTATGCCAACCGTTGCCCTAACAAGAAGCAGAATGGGAAGCCTAGGAACACGGAACTTCCTTCGCAATAGGAAGCATTTCAGCAAAGGATTCATGCCGCTCTTGACAATCAACAAGAGGAGTATCAGATCATCCCTATTGAGATGATAGGTACCTTATTTGGAGTTCCTGTTTCTATTCTATTTGATATTGGTGCAACAGAAAATTTTGTGTCACCTAGAGTCTTATGTAAATTTTCTAGAAAAGCTGGTTTTATGTCAAAACCATGGATAGTAGAGTATGCAAATAACTCAAAGGCTCAGGTAGAGCAATGTTTGTTCGAAGCTAAGATGGATGTCTCTAACTTCACCACTGAGGCAAATTTATACGTAGCGCCTTTAGGGTCCTACGATGTCATCCTAGGAATGAATTGGTTGTGGAAACATTAAGCCAAAGTAGATTGTTTTTATAAAACCATTGAGTTTCTAGATGAGATGGGCAAAATAGTAAATCTCCAAGGAATTCAAAGAGAAATAAGGGTTAGATCCATTTCTTCAAAACAACTAAAATGGGTTAGACGAAAGGGATGTCAACTTTTTGCCGTCAAAATGGACCTAGTAGAGGAAACCTTGGAGAAACAATCATTTGAGGAAAGATATCCATATCTATGCAACTTTAGGGATGTATTTCTTGAGGAGTTACCAGGCTTGCCTCCAAAGAGAACATTTGACTTTGGCATAGATATTAAACCAGGATCGGAGCCAATCTCTAAAGCTCCATATCGTATGACTACCACCGAACTTATGGAATTAAAAGCTCAGTTGCAGGAGCTATTATCTAAGAATCTAATTAGGCCAAGTGTATCACCATGGGGAGCCCCAGTTATCTTTGTCAAAAAGAAAGATGGAACTTTAAGGTTGTTTATAGATTATAGGATGCTGAACAAGGCGACAATAAAGAACAAGTATTCGTTGCCACATATTGATGATCTATTTGACCAAATGAATGGTGCATCAGTCTTTTCTAAGATAGATCTGAGATCTGGATACCATCAGTTAAGGTTGAAAGATGAAGATATTCCCAAGATAGCATTTAGAACGAGGTATGGTCATTATGAGTTCACGGTGTTGCCGTTTGGATTGACCAATGCACCTGCTGCTTTCATGAATCTCATGAATAGTGTTTTTAGAGATTATGTTGATAAGTTTGTGCTAGTTTTCATTGATGATATTCTGATCTACTCCAAAAATGAAGAGGAGCATGCACGACATCTTCAAATAGTCTTGTAACGATTAAGAGAACATAAATTGTATGCGAAACTCTCAAAGTGCATCTTCTTTCAGAAAGAAGTATAGTATTTGGGGCACATAATATCAGCCGATGGGATATCAGTTGATCTGGTCAAAATAAAATCTATTATGGAATGGCTTGAACCTACCAATGTGTCAAAGGTACGAAGTTTTATGGGATTGGCAGGGTATTACAGGAAATTTGTGTTGAATTTCTCAAGCATTGCTAGCCCGATTACCTCTTTGCAGAGAAAAGGAAAAAGGTTTGTTTGGACGAATGAATGTCAAAAGGCTTTTCACTTGTTAAAAGAAAAATTAACAACTGCTCTAATTCTAAAAGTTCCTGATCCTGAGGGAGAGTTTGGGATTATCACTGATGCCTCAGGGGAAGGATTGGGAGGCGTGCTTATGCAAGATGGTAGGGTAGTAGCCAATGAGTCAAGGAAACTAAAAAACTATGAGCAGAACTACGCTCCTCATGACCTAGAGATGGCAGCAGTGGTTCACGCCCTTCAGATGTGGCGACATTATTTGTTGGGAAGGACTTTTATTCTAAAATCTGATCATCAAAGCCTTCGCTGCATATATACACAACCTAATCTCAATGCAAGGCAAAGGAGATGGTTGGAATTAATATCAGATTATGACTTTGAGATTTCTTATATCAAAGGCAAAGAAAATCGAGTAGCTGATGCCTTAAGCATAAGAAGGCACATAGCCTCTATAATCTCCATACATGCTAACTTTAAAGACTTAGTAATGCAAAACTTATCTAGAGATGAGTATTATGAACAAGTGAAACAGGCTCTACACTTAAACCCTAAAAACCCAAGATATGATGGATTCAATTTTCAATCCAATGGTTTAATGAGATTCAAGGGAAGAATCTATGTTCCTGATTCAGTGGAACTTAGAAACCTTGTGTGGAAGGAAGTTCACTGTGCTCCTTACTCTGGACACCCTGGTGTAACTAAACTGTTAGCAGATTTAAAGCCGCTATATTTCTAGAAGGGAATGAAAAGCGATGCTGCAAAGTTTGTAGCTAGCTATTTGGAGTGTCAGAGAGTTAAAGCAAAACACCAACATCCTGCTAGATTATTATACCCACATGATATTCTGGAATGGAAATGGCAAGTTGTTAGTATGGATTTTGTCTAGGGGTTACCAATGTCTAAGAATAGGCATGATGCAATATTGGTTGTTGTGGATAAACTAACCAAGGTCGTACATTTCATACCGAGAAATTTGACAGATGGAGGACATCTTTTGTCTCGGAAATTTGTGCAAGAAATTTTTAGATTGCATGGGGTACCTGAAAAGATTATATCTAATAGAGATGCTCGGATAACTTCACAGTTTTGGCAAACCTTATTTTCTGCATTAGGGACTAAACTGAATGTAAGTACTGCTTATCATCCCGAAACTGATGGAGAAACAGAAAGAGTGAATCAGGTATTAGAAGACCTTTTGGGAATGTATTGCATGGATCAGCAATACAGATGGGAGGAATATCTTCCTCTTGTCAAATTTGCCTCTAACAACTCCTATCATTCTACCATTAAGATGGTGCCATTTGAAGCATTATATGGAAGGAAATGCAGAACTCCTATAAGTTGGGATAAGCTGGAAGATAGGATAAGCATTGGACCTGAAATGTAGCTGATATGGAAGAAAAAGTAAAAATGATTAGGAAGAGGTTGGCAGAAGCCAATGACAGGCAAAAGAGTTATGCAGATTGCAAATGGGTGCCTAGACACTTTTTTGTTGTCGAGAAAGTGCTTTTGTGAGTGAAACCCCAAAAGAGTTCTATAAAATTTGGTAAATCTTTGAAATTGGCTCCTTGTTATGTCAGACCTTTCGAAGTTCTTGAAATTATCAATCCAGTTGCCTACAAAGTTGCTCTACCTCCAGCCTTGTCTAAGATGCATAATGTTTTTCATGTTTCATATTTAAAGAAATATTTTCTAGGTAATAACCACATCCTTAACTGGAATTCCTTACAGATGCAAGAACCCAGGGTGGTTGTGATCGAGTGACTCAAGGTGCTCGAAATGCGTAAACTTCATTTACGTAATCGAGAAGTTTTGCAATGCAAAATGCAGTGGGACCAAGATGGCGAGGATCGCGCCACTTGGGAAGAATATAAAGACATTTACCAAAGATTTCCTAAACATTTCAAAGACATTAATGTTGCACTATAAAAAGTTTGTTTTAAGTTTAAATTTTGCTTGATAAACGTAATCATCGGGGACGATATTTTTAAAGGGGAAGGATATGTTACATCCCTCTTTTTGGAATTGATTATGCTATTTACTTTCTTGCAAATTTTAGTAATATAATATGTTGTGGATGACATGGAAGCTGATGATTTATTATACAAAGTTTGTTCTATGAAATTTTAGAATCTATTGATTATGATCAATGTGATATTGTAGACTAAATGTCCTTTTGTTAAGTGAAACGATGTTTTGGATATATTATGCTATGATTTGGAACATAGGTGCTTTGACCAAAAAATTGTATGTGAGGCTGTCATTGTATGAACAGGTGGACCATGTTCGACAGGAAGAGAAAGTATCTTTGAGAGAGAGTATAGACTCTGGAAATTAACCATGGGTGTTTGTTACTGAGAACGCCAAACATGTAGATAAACCTTGAAGCCATCAATTTAGTCTTGTATTTTGACTGGGATAGTTTAAGACTAGGTGTCGACGTCTGAAGATAAGGTGTAACATCCTTTTCGTAAGTCGTCATATAGAATCTTGGAATCGACGATGTTGTCGTAAGTCCACCAAAGCGAGTCAACTTATTTAGATGATTATTATTTCATTTATAAGTAATTAAATAAACCCTCTTGTGGCAGATTGCGGATCACGTCTCGTAGTCGAAGGATGTGAGAAGTCGTTTTGTACGTCTAACAATTTAGAAACCTCATGATGCATTACGACCAATCCGTCATGATTGCCATAGAAACGCGTCGAACTTGTGTTGTGAATTATTCTTTTTGGAAATCGACCAATGTCAAATTTAAAGCCATAGCGTGTAATAATTTGTTGTTGGTCATTGTTTAGCATGAGTCTTTTCTTTTAGCTTTGACCACGAGATATTATTGATCTAACCTTGAGTCTCTTTTCTAAAGTGGTCTTTATCTCTTTTTCTTATTCGACCATAGAGATGCTTTAGGCATTTATTATCTGCTACCTTGTTGTGTTTAACTCCTCAATTCAGCTTTTAGTTGCTCTTGAAGGATTAGATGCTTTATTGTTTGAGTGTGGGCGGGGTTGTTATATCCACTAACAAGCCACATCGCCAAAGGAGCCTTCATCTTTCTAGTGGTCATGATAAGTGGGAAGTCAGGTAAAAAGATAGTAATGTCGACCCATGTGTTTAGGATTGTGGTAGCCGTGACTTCATTAGAGAGATTCTACTTCACCGTGGTGAGAGAGGGAGGAAGTTTTGGCAGTTGTGATAGGTGTAACCATAAAGTTATTGCAGATGCTTCATCTTCACTGAGGGTGTAAAGGCTTCGAATACTATTGTAAAGAAATCAAAGGAAACCGCAATTAGGAGGCGGGTAATGGCAGTAGTTGAACGTGATTTTATTTTCCATCACCGAGGAGTCTGGAGGTGGGGGGAAATTCTATTGAGAAGAAGTGATATCGAGAGTAGGAGGCATCATGTCAAGAGAGCTGTGCACGGCTTAAGGGGGTATTCGGTTATTAAGAAATGGAATTGAGAGGTTAATGAATGCTTAGTTCTTCATCGTGAAGGAGGAGGAAGGCATATAGAAAACATTCTGACTAGTTGTAGAGAGTCAGGGAGGGGGTTTATGTTGTAAAGAACTTAAAAAACTAGAGAGGACGTGGAGAGCGTTGTGGGTTATCGCTTGAGGAAGGACGACGCTGAGGAAGCAGCGAAGCCTAACATCCCAAAAGCGATACTTCACAAGTATTTCACTAGGTTTTATTCTTTCCCTCTGTGCAGCTTAGGCGCATCATTTCTGCCTTGTTTTGGTAGCATTTTATGTATTTCTTGCAATGTAGAGGTTAAAGCATATAGCATTATTCTTCTATAAGCTACGAATGAGGTTTGTCCTCAATGTGAAATAGAGTTTCTAAGTAAGAACCACTTGGTCCTACGCCTCTGTGTAGGAATAGTAACTCAGTTTTGACTCCTGTCTGACGTAGGTCGAGTGCATGGTATAGCCTGTGGTTTTGTTGTTGCTGGCTATGTATGTGTGGTTACACATTATTGAGATTAGTGATAATAATGCATTCTTTTGTATATAACGAATGGAGTTTGACTACTCAGAGTTTGTATTCTTTGCCCATCATGAACGCTGCTCTTGCAATGATGGAAAATAGGTTCACATTTGTATACACCAAGGTAGCTGCATGTAGGAAGTTAGACGAGAACAATAATCAGAAAATGAAGGATAACTTGGTAGTACTTGGTGTAAAACTTAAACTATATATATCTACGGTGAGAACATCCTTGTATGAAAGTTAATGTTTTGGTCATAATGTAAACCACAACCTATTACTGCAATACATTGCTTTCATTTATTTCGGTAAGCTTTTTACATGACTGTGTTTTGCCTCAAAATGTCTCTAAATACTTGAAATATTTCCTCTCTTTGATGACTTCAGATGTCCACATTCCATGACTTTTATGACATACGAATCCTGAAGACGAGACATTTAATGTTAACAAATGCTGTAATCTAATTCCTTATTCGGTTTAGATTTACAATTAAAGGTCGGCATATAAGTTTGATCATCTCTAGTGTCATAGAGAGATTCCAAGTCCTTTATTAACCTTATCATTTAATCCTTACCTCTTTGAACCTCGTAAAACTATTTATTTTGGTAAGAGGTGTGAGGTTGTAGTTAAATAGATATTCTTGGTTAAAAGCCGTCATGGTTTTGTAATAAACAAATAGGGTGGGAAAAACCCGCATTTGACTCTAGATTACGTTGCATGCGATGGTCCTAGTATTGTTTTATATTGTAGACTTTTATGAGTCTAAAACCCTTAAATTCTGGGATAACGGGAAATTGTTTTAGATACTTGAGAATGTTGTACAAACATGGGAACTGAGTAACCAAGTTTGAAACCACTTAGGAGTGGGTGTTATTAAACGATGTTTTATATGAATATAGGATTATGAAACCATAAACTCGAGATTAGAGTAAACGTTGCGCCATGCGCTATTACAGGAGGAAATCCTAAAATCTTGAGGTCATCGAGGTCGACATTTGTTTAAACCTTACAAATAGGAAACTGTAGGATTTCTATCAGTTCAAGTCAAGTAGGGTGGGTGAACTAAGTTCATGCGTTCTTAGAACACTATTTAAAAAACAAATCCTTTGGCCAAGGTGGTGCATGATCCTCAAGTGCATCGAATGTTCACTGTGACTGGATGGCGTTTCTTGTGGAGGGTCGTGCATGACTAGAGGGTATCTAGGGATTTGTATGATAACAAGACATGTAAGTTACAACACTAGAGCTCAGATGGCAAACACCTATGGTTATCCTAAGTCTATCCTCTTGAGTAGGGTAGGGACACTTCCGGTTAGGAAGGAGTGCGGGAGACCGACGGTCTGTGGTTGGAGGTTAATCTCCTTGAAGATACTCTCTTCCAAATACTGAGGATTGCCAAGTCTTGAATGTGATGGGTCGACAATCGAGATGCATGTTAATGGTATGTTTCCAATATTTTATTTATTTCAAGAAAATATCATATTGTTAGAGAACAAAATGTTTATTTTATATCATTTCTTTCAGTATTATGAAAATGAGATCATGTTTATGTTAAAATGAAAAATGTTATAATTGGTAGTAGATAAGTTTCTTTGTATTTGATTACCTTGTAAAAAAAATTTTACCTTTGTGAAAACCTAGTTTTTCTTATCAATTCGGATATGGATGTTACAATGGACTTCAGGCCCACCTTACCAAGGTCATAGGTGAAGAAGTGGATTGGCCAGGGATTCCCGGCCACGTTCTCAGCCTGCTCCTCGCCGTGCACCTCACCGTCGCAAACATTCAGCCTCTCCACATAATCATGGATGGACTCTAGGCCGTCTTGCAAGTGTTGTAGGTGACAATGCGGGTTGGCCTATTGGAGATAATGCAGGTTGACCTACAGGTGATAATACAAGATGGCTCGCTCCTGGTACTTCCAATCCAACCAACACTGGTTGGGATAACACTAAGGTTTTTCCATGCTTGGATTTGACTATCTCACCACAGCACCAGGAGCCAAACATAGAGAATGATAATCAGGAGAATCAGGAGAATGATGATGGCTGAGCACCACCAGATGTCATCCCGGACCCCGCAGTAATATGGGGGAACCTGGATGACAGGGATCCACCATCTGCAGGCATTGCTCTGGCTACTTAATTCTGCATTATCTTATGTTTTTATAATTTCTGTACTATTTTTATGGGTGTGTACCCTTTGATACTCTAGAACTTTCCAGGTGAGGCCCATATGACTTATTTTTGGGGTGTGCCTTTATACCACCCAACTATTTTTTGTGAAAGTGTTATAATTTATCTTATAATTAATAGATAAATCGATATTTTCATATATATATATATGGATGGAGTGGTATTCTCACTCGCTAGAAGTCCACAAGAAAGAATAATTATGATATATGACTATGCTGCTATAATATGATGTGTGCAACAATTAGATATAGAATAAGTGAACTGTCTCATTCATTGTAGATGCTAGTTACTTATTCGTTTTGTATATACCCAGTGCTACTAATTAATTCTAATTGAATCTGTAGAATGCAACAATTACAAGCACATTATAAATGAAATTAAGAGATTCCAAACTTTGGAAATCTCTATTAAAAGGAAGAAACGTCCCCATCAATAATTATGTGTCAAGCCATTGCTTCTCTAGCACTGACTTCATGAATAAAATACTCAATATTCTTATCAGAAGATCCACCTTTCACCATTGCTTTCTTTTCTAATGTCTTCCATTGCAAAGCATTCTTTCTCAATTGTGCACCTTCTTCACTTTCCATAACTGTCTTAATAGATTTCTCCACCTCATCCCTCCCAACTAGCCCATCTCCTCTTTTATTCAATCTTATCCCAGTCTTCCACACCTCTTCAATATACTTAGAATTAGTTGTTTGATCGCTCCACTGAGAAATAGATACCACAGGTAACCCTGAGCTGAGGCTCTCTAATGTAGAATTCCATCCACTGTGTGACAAACATACCCACTGAAGGATGACTAAGCACTGCCATCTGTGGACACCATGACACAATTAATCCTTGATCTATAGTTTCCTCAAGGAAATCCTCTAGAAAATCATGTACATTGTTATTTTCTTCTTTGTTATGATCAGGACGAATCACCCACGAAAAGGAATGGTTGCTGGCCTTTAGCCCAAGGGCTATTTCTATGATCTGCTCTTTGGAAAGGGTAGCTAAACTACCAAAGGAAACATATACAACAGTTGAGGCTTCCTTTGTATTGAGCCAGTCTATACAGTTTGCTGCTTTCCAAAGATGTGTGCCAACATCTTGGTCTTGTGGATTGTTTCCATCCAGGAAAGCCGAGGGAAGAAGAGGGCCTACTGTTCGGATTGGAATGAGTGAATCCATGGATTTTATCTCTGCCATTTTCAGTTCATTGAAGGAGTTCCCCAGTATCCATGTGGCCTGAGAAATGGTACTGAATTGGTTCATCACCACTTTTCACAATGATTCTTGTGTATTTGAAGACTATAGAAAGGATGGCAGATCCAATTCACATAGTTGTGGAAGCCCTGGTATTACTATCGCATCTTCATCTTTTGCCTAAACTAAACACCAATATTATAAAGTTGAAATCAATATTAAAAATGAAGAAAACACAGAAAACAAATGCTAATAAATAGCAGGAACAAATTTTCCAAGAACTTCAATATTATCCATATCTAATTACAACATTCCATTTTTCCAGCTAACCGACCCCATAGAAAAAAAATTAAAAGAATTTAATTTTTAAACAAAATCATTTTCAGCTCTCAGTTACTTGAGGATAAACATGTTCATTAATTATGGAGATACGTTAATGTCAGTGTAAAATGAAGCAAGCTTACAATAATCCAATGGACAGAAGGGAAGAAAGTACAATCCACAATGAATCATCTTGAACTAACAATTTACAGAAAGATGATTGTGGTAAGAGTGAAAGTTTCTCGTATCATCCATTTTAACAGTTAAAGGTTATTATTGGCCAATAAAAATAAGTTAAATATTTACCACTTTTTGTTATGAATGAGATGTAAAATTACTATTAACTGCTTGATCATTGAAATGGATGATATTTAAATAGAATACTTAACATATAACTAAAAGAAAAATAAGGACAAAATGGTGAATTGAAAGTTCTGACATTTTTCAAGCAGACAAATAGCAAAATCTAAGGTTCTTAAGCAAGATAAAGGTTTGGATGTTTTAAGACTCAGAAGCTCTGAACTTTCCTTAATTTCATAAAAACAATTTTTTAATGCAATATTTATGAATGACTAATATAATTTTGTAGCAATCATTCAGTAATAAAAAATTCCTGGATTGGATTAGCATCTTTGTTACAAAGAATATATAAACACAACCAGACAGTTTAAAATTATCAACAATAGAAAACCTAAAATCCAATTTGAAAAAAAAAAATATCCACCTACTTGCAACAAATGATAAAGATAAAATTCATTTAATATTATTTGATAAAGAACATAGATTTTCTCAGCACAATTTTTTTTTTGACAGGTTGTGGTTCATCATCTAAATTAATGATTAATTTTTAGAATAATTATTGGAAGATTTATTAATAATATAAATTTATTTTTTTGAACTCAAATATAAAAAATTAATTGACTAATATTTATTTTAGAAGAAAACATCACTACACCAGGTTGCCCAAGGCTTTTTCTAATTTCAAAAGAATCATATATGAATCCTAGACTTTGGTTATTGTCTAAGTGGCAGTTCGTCGGTAGAATGCATCAATTCTTGTTGGCATTAAAAAAACGTTCAATCCTTAATAAATTGGAGGAGGTTAGTTTTAAAAAAACCTTAAAACCCTCAATCCTTGACACTGATGCTAAGAAGGTTGGTTCTATATACTTAAAAAATTATGAGCACTAAAAGGAGGAGCTTAGAGTGTAGTTTTATGAACTAAATATTATATATATAGAAAGAAAGTTTTTATTAACATAAAATAAAAAAATTCTATACTGGTAACAGAACAGAAATACAAACAAAAGATAACAGCAGCAGCAAGAGTACAGTTAACAGTTGACATAAAAGTCTACTGCTGTTATGACCAATAGAGCAAGTTCCACTAGATGTTAAAAAGATTACAATACATAAATAATAGAGACGTGAGCTGTCCACCAGAAACAAAGGCTTCTCCAAAGATGACAGAACTAGTAGAATTTGCACACAATTTGACATTCTGCTTTACAATATATATATAAGTTGTACTTTAACAATTGAATTGCAAAAGTATTAAAAAAAAAAGGTTCATTTTATTGATTTTAAAAAATTCTAGGAGCTGCTAAAATGGAATGTGGCCTAAATTTGACAGTTGACCCTGCGTGTCAAACAATTATGATGGTCATTCATTCATTCAAAATGCCCTTAAAATACTATGACATATCTTTGTATAAGTAAAATTATATATAAACCAAAGCACCCCATTTCACTGAAAATACTTTAGCTCCTTCCTTAAGATTAAGCCTAAAGAAGCTTGTGCTCCTAGGGTTACAGGCAAGGGCTATAAATAGAACTAAAATATTCTGTTAAGTGTTTTATCAATACACGTAAAAGTTTTGCCACCCCTGCGACGTCTCCATTTCAATGTTAATTTAATTTCGAGTATGGTCGATTTTGACCGACTGCGCAAATAGATACGCCCAACTACTAGTCAATTTAATTTCGACTATGTTTGATTTTGACCGACTGGTTTACCGTCGTTCAGAGTCGAAATTTTTTAATGTTGAATCAATGCATGCCTCATCCTTATCGTTGGTTGTCATGTTCATTGTATTTGTTTTGCGTTAAAATGACAAATGAGATGAGGAAAGCACATACGTAAAGGCATTTTTTATTCATTTTTCATTTGTTCGAGAACATCTGTATGGTATCTTAAGACGTGGAAATCGTTGTTTTCTTTTGAATTATAATTGAAAAATAGAAAGTTCTTATTAATCAGATCGTCTTGTAAGTGATTGAAATCAATAACAGTTCGACAAGAATTGGAAGAGCACCCAAAGTAATCCAAACACAAACAGCCACCATGTCGTTTTGGTTTGGAACTTCAAATGCCCCAAATAATAAGCACTGCCTCTTCTCTCTAGGACAGATTAAATGGTGGACACACATCTCAATCAGAGAATGTTCTTTCCAGCTCTTGATTGGGAACTTGAGATCAGAGGGAGAGTAAAGTCGTTAGATTTGATGACTTTGATTGATAAGGACTGCACCCTCACCCAGATCGCGGTTAGAAACATAGTTGGACACGCCTGGATAAGAGGGTATGAGGGACACGTGCTCAACTTCTCTGACGTGGTCTCTCAGCTTTTGTCCAACATAATGGATCTGGTTGCGGATGGTGAATTCATACATGCCCTCGCGGCTGGTTTGTTTTACAAAAACCTCTACTCAGTGGAAAGGTGGGAAGCGGTGGTCTCTGCCTATCGTATGGATCAGGGGGATGCTCTCATAGGTGGCCTTTTTAATCTTGCAACTCTGCGTAACTCTCCCTCGCAACAAGCAATATACAGGGCTTTACAAGCCAGTATTTTATCCCTGAGTAGTGGAGAAATAGATGTGGCGTTGCGGTCTCACTACTTTTTACTCTCCAAAAAGAAATCGGATCGCATTAAGGGCGTGTTCACGGTCGTTCGCTTCCTTCGACTCCATGCTCCTGACCTTGCTCCAGGTCTACCTTGGTACGTTTTGGAGGACCTTGGTGATGGTGCCCAGCCTTCTGCGGATGTGGAGTTGGATGAAAATGTCTTCCATGCAGCTCCCCCAGCGACGTGAGGTGGTGGTGTCTGGGTGTTCCTTTTTGTTGGTGAGCTGCGGGGGTGGCGGGCTTTTTTTGGCGGTTGTGTGTGGGCGGGTGGCTGGCTGGTTGTGTCTCCGTTTCGGTGGCGTCTGTTAGGTGGTGGTTTTTGCCTTGTTTGCTCGGGTGACTTCTTTTGTCCTATTTTTTTGGTTAAGTTTTGTTATTGGAGCTGGATGGTTTCCATTTTATTGTTGTTTTATGTCTCTCTAGACTGGGCTCTGGCCATAACTGTTGTAACTATTTTATCTATGTTTATCTACGGGTGCCCTCTCCCATTTTCTGGTTTAAAAAAAAATAAGCACTCAAAAATATGTATAAAAAATTAAATAATTACACATAAAAATGGTTTGAGGGTCTATGTAAAGTCAGGGATCCAAAAGGATATATTTATGTGTTGTTAAAGAAATATAAGTTAAATATATAAGAATATAAATCATGTAAAGTGTAACATCCAAATCCGAAATGACAAGAAGAAACTAAGTTTTCACAACGGAATTTTTTTTTTTTTTTTACTAGGAAATCAAATACAAAAGTTACTCATTTATAAACCAATACAACATTTTTCATTTTATCACAAACATGATCTCATTTTTATAAAGCTGAAAGAAATGATATACATTAAACATTTTGTTTTCTAACAAATGAAATTTTCTTGAAACAACAAATATTGGAAACATACCATTATCATGCATCTCGATTGTCGATCCATCACATTCAAGACTTGGCATTCCTCAGTATTTGGAAGAGAAAGTATCTTCAAGGAGCTTAACCTCCAACCACAGACCGTCGGTCTTCCGCACTCCTTCCTAACCGGAAGTGGCCCTACCCTACTCAAGAGGATAGACTTAGGATAACCATCGGTGTTTGCCATCTGAGCTCTGGTGTTGTAACCTACGTGTCTTGTTATCACGCAGATCCCTAGATACCCTCTAGTCATGCACGACACTCCACAAGAAACGCCATCCAGTTACGGTGAACGTTCGATGCACTTGAGGATAGTACATCACCTTGGCCAAAGGATTTGTTTTTAATTAGCATTCTAAGAACGCATGAACTTGGTTCACCCACCCTACTTGACTTGAACTGGTCGAAATCCTATAGTTTCCTATTTGTATAGTTTTAAATATTTGACGACCTTGATGACCTCAAGGGTTTAGGATATCCTCCTACAATAGCGCATGGCGCACTTTTAACTCTAATCTCGAGTTCAGAGTTTCATAATCCATTTTCATGTAAAAACGTTACTTATAAGCGCCCACTCCTAAGGGGTTTCATATTTGTTTACACAATTTCCAAAATTGCACAACATACTCAAATATCTAAATCCGTTTCCCGTTATTCCGAAATTCGAGGATTCTAGACTCATGTGGTCTACAATGTAAAATGATACTAGTACCGTCGCATGCAATGAAATCTCGACTCACATGTGGGTTTTTAACTCAAATTGTTCATTTCAGAACCATGACAGTTTCCTAATCATTAATAGCACTTCATCTTCCTATTCCTCTTTCCGTGTCATTAGTCTCACATGATTCATCAAGATGAGAGTCGTAAATAAAATATAAAAGGTTTCGGAGTCTTTCTTATGTCAATAGAGATGACCAACGCATGGTCGACCTCTAACTAAAGATGTATGACGGTTAATACATCAGCTGTTTACAACTGCATTATCTGGCTATCAACATACTAAATTTTATGTCAAAACATGCTTAAAAACTATGACTTTTGTTTCCTACACGACATGCACGTGGAGCAACGTGTTTTCTTGCTGTGGAGCTATCGTTCAAAGAAGGTAAATTACATCTTGCATCAAGATAAGTTCGTTCCTAAATGAATATATGTTAGAGAACTGCGTTCTTATATTACATCGTTTAATTTATGGCAAAAATGCTACAATTTCTGAGTTTACGGATTCTAGAAGACAGCATACTTCTTTTTCTGAGTTTTTAAATTCACAAACACAACAATAATGAAACAGCAGTACTTCTATTTCATGGATTAACCGCACACTGAAATCGTAGTTGAATTACGTTGTCATTCTATTCTACTCATATTATACGTATTCATCTTTCGCAAACATGAAACTTGCTTACGTACTGGTCTAAACTGCGAGAAGAAAACAAAAGAAATGAACCTGCGGATGATGATGGAGGTTGCTGTGGCAAATTTGACTTCTCCTCTTGGCTAATTGTCCTCCTCTCTGTCCGGTAACTTCACAAAAGCTTCCACTTGTGCCTTTCTGCCGTTTCTCCTCTAGACAACAATGGACTACCACAGTTATCACTCTTCTACCACTTCCAAATTCTGCGGATTACTACCCAAAGCGAAGACCCCAGCTCCCACAGTTAACACACTCTCTCTCTGTTGCTTTCCACTCAGAAATCTATTCACTCCTTAGAAGAAACGCTCACTCTTAATTCCCCATAAATCGATCCTCCTCAGGGAACCGTTCACTACGTAGAAGTTCTTTACTGCACTGATGCTCCCACAGATATTTCTCTTCGTCGCTCTCTACTCAGCAACTCCTCACTCTCCAGAAAAACTAATCCCCTCAAAAGAAAAATGAGCCCCCTCTGTTTGCCACCGCCAGCCCACTAAAACTCCTTCCCCTCCGCACTTACTTCCCTTCCATACCAACCACGATGGCCTTTTACTCCGTCTTGCTCTCTCTCGCCCTCGAATATCTCTCCCACTTCCCTTTCTCCATCTCATTCTTCTAACTATCTCCCGCCTATCTTCCTACTTCGAAGGAACTCTATCTGCAGTTTCCTCGCCACACAACATCGGTTACATCGATCCATTCTCCACTCACAACAGATTCCCTCTCCCATCACTCTCTGCCACATTTTGAGAAGGAAACTGCTCCTCTAAGACTACGGTTTGATGACCTCTTGACAACAGCAACCCTTGATTTCTCTCCCTCATCTATGAGATAGTTTTCGGCATTAAAAACATCGGTTAAACTTCATTACAACCGTTGAGCTGGCTCTCTCTCTCTCTCACAGTGAATTAGATTCTTAACTCTCATACGAGGCTAAGCATAAAGGTTTGAATGGGAAAATGGTTTTTAATAACATTGCGCAACTTAACAATCAACAAGAATATCAAGGAAAGAAAAGAATACATGGCATAAAATCTAAGCCATTCTTGCACGGTTTACACACGCTTGGCATCTCAACATCACACAATTGCCTGCATAAGGACACACGTCATGATGACATGCATAGGCCCAAGGTTCACGGATTACCATGGTAAACGTTTAACTCATTGCGACAGATCCAATCATGGTGAAGACTTCGTTGACCAAAACTCACTCGAACACAAAGCATCTGAAAGCTAAAAGAGAGGTTAAACTTGACAAGACGACGGTTAACAAGTGTCTAGAGCAACTTTTTGGCCAAAAGGAAAAGAATAAATTCACAACACAAGTTCGACGCGTTTTACGACAATCACGATGGATTGATCGTAACGTAACGAGTTCTTACAACATTAGACGGACCAAGCCGACTTCTCGCACATTTCGACTACGAGACGTGAATTACCATTTCGCCACAAGATGGTTCAATAAATACTTATAAACAAAAATATTAAATGTCTAAATAAGTCAACTTGCTATGATGGACTTACAATGACATCGACGACTCCAAGATTCTACATGACGACTTTCGACTAGGATGTCACACTTTATCCTTTGACGTCGACATCTAGCCAACTAACCCAACCGACAAACAAGACTAACTGGTTGGTTCCAAGGTTTATCTACCTGTTTGGCGATCTCAGTAACAAACGCCCATGGTTAATTTCTAGAGTCTATTCTCTCTCTCAAAGATACTTCCTCTTCCCGTCGAACACGGTCCACCTATTCCTGCATCGACAGACTCACATACAATTTTGTGGTCAAAGCACCTATGTTCAAATCAAAACATAATATATCCAAACATCATTGCATCTATTATAAAGACATTTAGTCTACAATATCACCTTGATCGTAATCATTAGATTCCACAAATCAATATTACAACTTTGTAAGATAAATCGTCAATTTCCATGTCATTCACAACATATTAAATTACTAAAATTCGCAAGAAAGTAAATAGCATAATTGTTTTCAAAAAGAGGGATGTGACATAAAGTAATGAGTGTTATGAGTGTATCATGTAACAAGTAAGTAAAACATATGTTAGGATCATTATACTTAAACATCATCTGGTTCAATGGTCAAACAATCAATAGCAATTTTACACTTCAACCACACCAAAATGTGGCAAATATTTGTTCTATTTTTGTTGGCCAAGACTAACCTTTGACTATTGTACTAGATGATGTTTAAGAATAGCATGGTAGGATAGGCATGGAAGTATATGGACTAGAGATAAATATCAAGGTATAAGGTTGCCCCTAGTATGGACAAATGGTAAGGTGAAAATGACCATACAAATAGAATGTAAGTGGTATGGGGAGACAAGGTTTCCTCAATGTGTCTCTTAGTGCATGGTAAGGCATGCAAGAACACATAATAAGATAGGAGTAGGCTTGATGCCCCCAATATGCTAAACATAACTCTAGGAACATAATCGAGTATGTAGGCACAAGATGATATCTAGAAAGGCGTAATGTCTCCTATTGTAATAGGATAGCTCATGATAAGGCAAGGATAATACAATAAAGTATGGGGAAAGCCGGATGCCCACAATCTAAAAGGATGGCTCTAGAAGCATAATATGAAGATTAAGGCACAAAATAGTCATGGGGAAAAGCATGGTTCCCACCTCCAACCCTCCTCTGTACCCCCAATTTAATAGGATGATATGGCAATGAAGGCACAATATGGCCACATAAGATGGAGGAATAAGCATAGGCACATAAGAATAATCTAGACATGATGATAAGCCTCATAAATAGAAAAATAGGAAAAGCATGTGATCCAAGTATGGTGAAAGGTCATGCATATAAGCATCAAAATAAACAAAGTACAATATAGGCATCATATGGGATGCAGTCATGAGTATATAGGCATAAAAATCATCAGAAAACTATCATGGTAAGGGTAAGCATGATGGATAAGAATCATAAAGTGGGAAACGTAGAAATCCAGAAAACATGTATAATGTTGTAAAGATAAGAATAAGGCAGGCAAGAATAGTAAAGAATATGTAAACCAAGTCAAGAAAGGTGAAAGGAAAATGCTCCCCAAGTGGGGGAAGGCAAGTTTGAAACAAGAGATAAAAGGTGAAGTGTGTAAAGCACAATGAACAAGGTGTAATAAAAAAGGCCAAAAGAGAAAAGAAAAAGACAAAATAAAATAAGAACTATAGGTATAGAGGCTATGGATACTCATGAATCACTAACCAAATTTTTGGGGATCATCATCATCCTCTAAAATATGATTGTCATCCCAACATGTATCATCATATTTTCTTTATTTATTCGTCCTTACTTGGATTTTCTATTATATATGTTTCATGTAGATAATCCTTTAGAATCACATTAGTAATTGGTTACAAATTAGGTGGTTTCTCCTTTATTTCATGTATAACCTTAACATGGGGTGTGTTAGAGTGAACATGACTAATTTTGTTGCATAGATCATTTTCTTTCTTATGATTAATCTCATCAAGTGAGGGGGTTGTCAACTCATTAGTATGAGTTTAATGTTTATCCCCCTTTATCTATAAGATGTTGGGTGTTATGTTTGAATTCAATGCATCTATCTATAGAGTGTCCATGTGTGCATTAATAGGAACAAAAGTACTTAGCCTTGTGTAATGTGAGGTTAGACTTATCCATTAATTTGAGAAGAGGTAAGGTAATGAGATTATGTCACAAGAAATATTCTAATATCATAGTGTGTTGGGAAAGGTGTTATACACCTTGCACATAGAAATATTTTGTTGGAAAAGGCATTGTACACCATGCACATAGGAACATTAAATATATTGTAAAGTTCTAGTCGATCTAAAAATGGGGTGCCACACTTTTGGGGTGTAATATTTTACCTAGGTGGAACCAGTTATGCATCCCTCTCATGACTGGAGGAACCAATATCTGCTTATGCATAACTAGAAGGTGTATCTGCATAACTAGAAGGTCATGGGATATTGGTGGAACCAGTTATGCATCAGGTAGAGATGGAAGGTACAAGGCAAAGGATGGTAAGAAAAACATTATGAAAATCAGACCTGGCAAAAATAGCAATTTTGGCAGATCTGAAGAGAAGGAAACAATTTGCAGTGATGGGTTTTGTTTTTCAGCAAAGATTTGTTGGATTTCTTTTTCCCCAATAAAAAGAAGCTGCAAGTAAGTCAATTTAATTTGTTTGTTCTATTTGACAGCAGAACAATTTACAAACCGTGGCAGATGTCTTAGATCTGGGCAACTGAAATTTCTTAAACACAGTAAGCCAATTTAGTGTGCACGGAGTAGGGGAGTTACAACAGAGATAAACCCAGTAAGTTGTTTGAAACAATGATTTTTGGGTAAAATGAAAGGATGATAAAGATAATCCGTATGTTTCTATGTTTCAATACGGTAAAGATAATCCGTATGTTTTATGTTTCAATATTAAGAACAGACACAAGCAACTGTAAACATGCCAAAATAAAAATGGGTATCTATGGCCGACTGTATATGCAGAAAGCGAATTCTGTAAGCACACGAAGAATAGCTTCAAGTTGGGAAAGAGACACTCCTCATTGGGGTCATTCAGGGAGAAGTCTCAGAAGGAATGAATCAAAAGGCCATCAACAACTTAATTTCAGACAAAGGTTTTTTGGAAGAGAACATAATCCTTGTATCCGACGGGTTGCTACACGAACCTTTCTTCCTGTGAGGAGAGTAAGTTTTTTAGAAGATACCCAAAATGTCAATGATAACAAAAGGGGACGAATAGATGTTTCTGTTCACAGATAGTGGAAGCCTCCTTTACGATCTCAAGAGGATGAATTTCGAAGAGTACAAGGTCTAACAGAGAAGAAAGTCTGCTTTAAAGATGAGGAGAATAGGAGTAGGAGGTCTTTCAGTCTTCAGAAAGATTCGGGTCAAATTGGAAGGAAGAGGACTGGTATGAGAAGGCCTAAAAAGGGAAATAGAAACTGTAGTTTTCCAAGGGTGGCAGGAAATAAGGGAGAATGGTATTATAGACCTAAGCAAAACCCTCCACAAGTTATTCGTAGAAAATCCCCGGTGATAAAAGTTCAATTGGCTATTGATTCATTTGAAAGAAGAGTAGAATCCCTGAGGATGACGACTCTAATAGGTACGGTTCTCTTCCCCCATTTTTCCATTATTGATTTACAGGAATGGGTAATCGAACACTGGGGTCAAATGGAAGAAATGGAGGATCTGGGTGAGGGTTTTTTTTGCTTTTAAATGTTTTAGTCAGGAAGAGAGAGATAAAATCTTATTGAACAACTTGTGGAAATTTAGGGAGACTTCTACTTTCTGTCAACCGTGGAAAGCTAATTTTGTTACCAGTAAAGAAAAAATTCCTTTCCTTCCTTTTTGGGTTCAAATTCCAAATCTCCCCATTGAGTACAGGGATACAGAGACACTAAAGAAAATAGGAAACAATTTGGGGGACTGCTTAGAAATTGAGACAAATAGGAATAGTGCCTGGCTTTCCACAATTAGAACGGGTGTTCTGATGAATACCGAGGTAGAATTCCCAAAAAAGATTTGGATCGAGAAACCAAAAGGGCTTTGGGATCAAGACATTTTTTATGAAGGTGCGGAGTTTATGGAGCAGTCTCCTCTTCAGGAACCAGGTATTGCGGAAAAAAGAAAGGTCACATGGGGAAAATGTGAAACATATTGTTTGAAGGTCTCATGGGGAAAAGGTGAAGCAGATAATGTGAAAGCAGATCAGTTGCTAAAAGGTGTGAATGGAAAAGACCAAAGGTTTTGCAGTCATGAAAATGAGGAAACTTTAGTAGAAACTCGTTTGGGGGATGAGCCAATAAACTTACAGGTGGTTTTCTACCCTCAGGTGGGGGATAAAGATATGAGTAAAGAAGATGGTGTTAATAGGAGTGTGGATAAGGATAGAGAAGATTGGGTGTTTACTGAGGATGATGATGGTGAGACTTGGTTAGAACTAGAAGGTGTATCTGTTGGGACGAAGGATGAAGAAGCAAGAGAAGTCGACTAAGAAATTGAAAATTTTGGACTAGAGCCGTTATTGGAGGAGGCCCTAGAAAAGGTCACAAATGACAATTGTGATGAGATTGTAGATGAAGTTCTGTAGGAGAATGAGGTTGACGTGATGTGTAAATCCTTGGGTATTTCCCAAACAACTATGGAGTCAAATGGAATTAGTAGTACTCCTATGCCATCAAGGAGAAGTTCTAGGCAGAGAAAGTTGAAGACACAGAAGGAAATGACAACGGGGATACGGACCACTATTGATAGAGCTTTGAAGAAGAGGGGCGCTGAGGGCTCTCCTTGAGAGCAATGAAGGTTCTAACGTGGAATGTTAGGGGAATTAATGCCCCTAACAAAATATGGCTCATCAAATCACAAACTGATGGGGTTGGAGCATATATTGTTCTCTTGCAGGAAACAAAAATTTCTACAGAGCAAGGTTTCTCGGTTTTTGGCAAGTGGAAAGAATGGGAGTCAATCTTGCAGCTGACTTGTGGAGTTTCAGGAGGTTTGGTGATTCTTTGGAAGAAGCGCCTTCCTTCAATTGAGGTAATTGGGTGTAGAGATAACTGGATATTAGGTAAATTCCCAAAAGTTCTGAATTTAAAAGATGTGTGGATTGTGTGTGTATGGGCCTATGGGTTCTACCCAAAAACAACATCTATGGAGGCATATAGGTAGGCTTTTAAGGGTTTTAAAGAATTAGTTGGTGATTATGGGAGGTGATTTCAATGCGGTGTTAGATAATTCAGAGAAATCGAGAGGTATTGTCATCCCCTCACGTGTGTAGAAGGAATTTAAAGATTTTATAATCTCAAATAACCTTATAGGTTGTAGACCAATAAATGGTAAATTTACATGGACTAATCGACGAAAATATTTTTTGAGAATAGCTAAAAGATTGGACAAATAATTTCTTATTTCATCTCAATGCATGCAAGGTGATTTGAATTTCAAAGTGGAAATTCTCTCTATGTCCGATTCAGAACACTTCCCTGTAAGTTTAAAAATAGGTGAGGAAAAGAAATTTTAGGGGTGCTATTTTAAGTTTCAGGAGATGTGGTTAAGTGATCTGGATTTTATACCTCTTGTTTAGACTTGGTGGCTTTCGGTGCCGTTCGTGAGAGGCTCAAGGATGTTTTAGTTAGTCCATAAATTGAATTTTGTGAAATCTTGAAGATAATCGAATCAAATAGGGTTCATTTCAAAAATATTTTTATAGAGAAAAATAGAATTCAACATGATCTCAGGGTCATGGCTCAAGAAATTATCTAGTATGGCATGGATTTGGATAGGTACATGAGGGAGAAAGAATTAAGAGAAAAGCTTGAGGAAGTGTTGATGCAGGAGGAAGTTTTTTGGCGCCATAAGTCGAGAGAGACCTAGTTAAAAGAGGGTGATAGAAACACAACATTCATTCATCTCTCTTCCAAAATACGATGTCATTCAAATTCTATTAAGAATATTAGAAAGGCTAATGGGATGGTGACTTGTAGTATGGATGAGATTAAGGGAGAAGTGATGGAGTTAATTAAATCTCTTTTATCCAATGAAGCTTCTTTGGGTCAAGATGGCAATTTTAATTTCAATGTGGCCAAATTAGTGATGAATGAACAAAATACATAACTTATGAAGGAATTTACTCAAGAAGAGGTTAGAGTGGCAGTTGCACTAGGTTTAGATGGCTGGACTGGGTTGTTTTTTCAAAAGTGTTCGGACATAGTAGCAAAGGACATTTTTCTTGTAGTGGAAGAATCAAGAAAGTTTAAGAATGTGCTTAAAGAGATCAAACAAACCAATATTATGCTAATTCCAAAGATTAAATTTCCATCCTCCTTCGAGGAATTTAGACCAATCTCGTTATGCAATTTTTTATATAAGGTAATTTCTAAGGTGGCGGCATCAAGGTTAATAGCTATACTTCTAGGTATCTTTTCGGAGGAGCAGGGGGGATTCGTATCTGGGAAAGAAACATCTGAAGGTGAAATTTTAGCTCATGAGATATTACATTTAATAAAGCAAGGGAAGGATCCAAGCATGGTTATAAAACTAGATATGGCTAAGGCATATGACAAAGTTAACTGGGATTTTATATTTTATGTTTCAAATGAACTCCTTAAGCTTCTCCAAACAATGGATTAAGTGGATAAAAGCATGTGTTATAGGGATAAATTTCTCTGTTCTAATAAATGAAGTGCAACCAAGTTCTTTTTCTTCATCGAGAGGCTTAAGGCATGGTGATCCTATATCACCATACCTTTTTATTTTAATGGCAGAAGCTTTGACTTGGTCAATTAGAGATGCAAATAAGATGAATCGATGGAAGGAGGTAAAGTTGGAAAACTCAAATGAATCTTGTACTCACACTTTGTTTGCAAATGACACAATTCTTTTTGGTAGGGCTAATAAGAAGGAAGCACAATTCATTAAGATCATCATTGATGCTTATTGTGGAGCTTCAGGTCAAAGGATAAATGAAAAGAAATCAAATATTTATCTCTTTTTTGCTGAGGAGGAAAGGTGGAGGGAGATAACTAGAATTTTCAATTATAAGGTAGAATCTCTATTAGGCAAGTATCTAGGGATACCATTGTTTAATGGAAGACATAGAAAAGAGATGTGGAAAGGAATATTAGAAAACTTGTTAAACAAAACAGGCACCTAGAAAGGGAAGTGATTGACTTTAGCTAGGAAATTGACTATGATCAAGGTCATGGTAACAACGAATCCAACATATATGATGTTCACTTTACATATTCCTAGAGGAATTGCCTTAGAGATTGGTAAAATATGCAGAAAGTTTTTATGACAGGGCTCCACCAATATGAAAAAGATTCATTTGATCTCTTGGGAGGTGTGTAGACTAAAATCTCAAGGAGGGGCAAGTATTATTAATCAAGAAGTGCATAATTTAGCTTTAGGAGCAAAATTGACATCCCATTCAAAGTGGGCAAGGTTGATGCAATCAAAGTATTTGGATAATAAAGAGCCTAAGAGGATCTTCATAGCTAAAAATCCACTGAGGGGTTCTTCTATGTGGAATTTCATTGTAAAAAGTAGAGAAGTCATCCTTCCAAAGCTTACTTGGATTATCCATGATGGATCCAAAGTGAACTTTTGGGATGATTCATGGAATGAGTGGCCTAAGCTATCTTCAAGAAGAGATTTAAAAGAAGGCAAAATTTATTTGAAATTTCATTAGGGAGTGAAGGTGAATAGTTACTGTGTCTTAGACACGAGCAGCTTCCCATATAAGGTGAATTGGAGAAGCTTTGAGGATTGTGACTTTCCTCAAGAGAAAATAGCAATATTGAGAGACATCCTAAGTATGAGAATAATATATATGTCAAATAAAAAGGATGAGCTGATCTAGTCAAGGGATGGCTCTGGGAACTATAAGGTAAAGCAAGGATATAAGGTGCTGACTACAGGTGAAAAATATGATTGGCCAGCATATATATGGTGGTCAGATGCTATTCTTCCAAAGGCTGGTGCATTTACTTGGCTAGCCTTTCATGGGAGAATCTTAATAGGAGAAAGGATTCATAAGTTGTCAATTGGAGCATTTTTCAATTGTGTATTGTGTGGGGAATCTGAGGAGAGCATCGATCATCTCCTTCTGCATTGTAAGTTTAGTGGGGAATGTTGGAGCTAACTGCTTAGGCAACTAAATTGGACAACACCACTCCCAAAATATCTATCACAACTATTTAAAAGTTGGCCAAACCTATATCCTAACTCAATATTGAGAAGTTTGTGGGTAGGGTCTCCTTCCATGCTCATCTGGCACATATGGAAAGAAATAAATTTTAGAATCTTCAAACATAAGGTGAAATCTAGGCAAGAAGTTTGTAAGGATCAGGAGGAAGCCATTTAAGAGGTTATTAGCGCAAATCTCAGAAGAACATGCAATAAGAATTCAAAATGGTCAAGTTGGGATGACCTGATGGTAAAAAATTGGACAAGTCTGGACCAAAATTCATATGGTTCAACTTGTTAAGGAACCTCTCAGAAGGTGGATAGGAGTGATGTAAATGGTTTCTACCAAAACACCCTTTCATTAACTTAAATTTTGATGGGGCTTGTCATGGCAACCTAGGGCCCTCAGGTACAAGATGCATACTAAGGAATCATGAGGGGCATTGGCTAATGGGTAAATCTTCCAAACTAGCAAATGGGACCAATAATGTGGCGGAGGCTTCAGTACTTGTACACAGATTTCAACTGGCATTAGAGCATGCTTTAAATCTGTGTGGATAAAGGGTGACTCTTTAATAACTATAAGGGCGGTGCAGACCAGAAAATCAGAGAATTGGAAAATTGATTATATTCTTCGCTAAGCATGGGAGCTAATTGAGAAGTTGGATTCCTTTCAAATCTCTCATTGTTATAGAGAGGGCAATAATGTCACATTATTTTTGGCTAATGCAACAATAGATCAAAAGTAGAAGGAAATAGTCTACAATCCTTGACAAGTTTTTTCTCCTCTAATATTGCTTTCTCTATTAAAAGATGATATTTTAATGGTGAAGGAATAGAGTTGTCTTCTTTTGTGGGAGCTCATGGTTTCAAATCTCCATGGGAAGAGAGTGCATATGCAAGGATCCAATTCCTCAATTATTTAATTTCCAGACTTCGTAGGTGTTATTATTTTGAGTTTATGTTGACTTGTCATTTATTTAGTTTCTAGCCATTGGAAAGTACATTGTGGTGGCCTGCATGTTCAACTGCTTTTTAATCTCTCTCCTGAGTGGTTAGGGAAGCCTTGGAAATCTAGGTGTATGGCTTGGCAATGCTCATGTGGTGGCGAAAGGATCTGTCCTTTGGGTTCATGATTGGATAGGGAAGTGTAGGGATCTATGTGTATCTTTTTAACTATTTTCAATTGAAGTTAAGGACATTTAGGGGAGAGGACCCAGTAGTGGTGTACCCTAATTTCACGCTTCTCAAAATCATACATGGCAATTTCCAATCACTCCAAAATTTTTATAGTAGCTTACTTGACAACGCCCCTGCTTATAACTAAGGTTTCAGGGCCACATCATCAAATATGATGCCACATCAACATGCTTTTTGTTGAGGTGTCAAATAGTTCCCCCCAAAAAAGGGTGGACCAATAGGTGTGCATTAAGTCATGTTTTGTTGGTGGGCTGAAGTGGCATTACATGATTGGTTGCTTTTTAAATTTAAAGGGCACATTTCATTCAATTATTAGTACTTATAGTAACACTAGCAACCTTAAAGTCATAACTACTAGTACTAAACTTTAAAAATATTGAGCCTTAAATGCACATATACTAGTACTAAACTTAAAAAATATTGGGCCTTAAATGCACATATACTATCTCAGCCATTGGAACTATCTCACCTATTGGGTCTCTTCCCCTATGGCTTAGCCCATAGAGTCGGATGTTACATGGGTCAGATGAGAAATTTATTTCTTTTGGCCGTTGTGGCCTCAGGGTACTTCCTTGTCATCAGAGGCAGTCTTAGTAGGAGAGGCAGTGTTAGTAGGATAATCACAAGGATGGACATCTTCTCAAGAATTAATGTTAGTAGGAGATAATTCAGATAATTTTCAGCGAATCGTCACCTTGAAGATCGATAGGATGGTGGGTAAAGTGGAGATAAGAAAACATTGATGAGAAGAGGATGGTTAGTTGGATTGGAAATGGAAATGGAAATGGATCCTTTTATAGTCCACGATGTTGAGCGGCCAGTTTTTAACATATGGGACTACCTCATACTCCAGAATTTGAACTTGTGACCTCTCTTTCAAGAGGGCAAGTTTTTCACCAATAGGCCAACTCAGCCTTTGACAACTTAAGCTGTTGAAGGAGAACCTTGCCTTTAATGGCATATCTTTCAGAATCCAATGATCACACAAGCCATAAATGGATGTCAAATCACCAGGGGCGTTGAGCTGGAGCGGATGTTGGGTGTATCTTTGAGTTGCCGATTATTAGCTGGCTGATTGGAGGTCGTATTGATTGTAGCTCCATTTTGGACATGTCATCATTCCTTTTGTTTTCAAGGCTGCCTAGGGAAATCTCAAAAGGAAACATTCCTCATGTGTATTAAAGTGAATGAGATATCTGCTTGCAGAACATTCAATGCCATTATCAGGTGTCCTATGCCAACATTCTTGGATAATGCCATGATGGACCTTTGGTTTGCTAGCGCATTCATAGTAATGAGAAGCCACTTATCAAGGGATTATATATTGGATCTATGTCATTCATTTCCAGATATAGTTGTTCTATTTTGCTCCATCTTAGTTGTCAGTCAATTCGTTAAGGTACTTTGTTACTGCTGTGGTGGTGGGCGATGGATCGGTGGGTGCCAAATATTCCGTCTTTCCTCCCTCAAGTTAATGGTACTAAACCAATCTATCAGGGAGCATTGAATACGGTGTTCCTACATCAGATCTTCGAAGTTGAGTGTGACAGTGTAGAGTTTTCTATCCACTGCATGCTTGTCTATTATCTGTTTCAACCTGGTGATAGGTAAATAAGGGGCTCTAAAATCGCAGCAACCGTCATGTCCAACGTGTTTGACTTAACTCAAGACTAGGAGTATGCGTACACCATTGGGTGTGGGTTGATATGTGAGTCTTTCTTGAATGCAGATAAGTTGAGAGCTACATTGGTGGTGTACGAATTCTAGGATGGGGAGACGCTGACAGGTGGAGTCTTTGATAGGCAGCTCCTACAGACCTCTCACCATGCCGCCTGCATTTACACTGGTTTGCAACAAGGACTCCAGCTAGGCTATTTTAATGTATTTAACAAACCCATGAATGCTCATAGGTTTTAGCTCCCGAGGGGGTTGGCCGATAGGGAAAAGGCTATCCAGCCCTAGAAAAAGCATGGGGGCATGGATGCCGGATGGCATACCATACATCTGTACTTACACTTGTTGGAAATCATAAAAGTGTTGGAAATCATAAAATTATGATTTCCAACAAGTGTAAGAACAGATGTATGGTATGGCATCCGGCATCCATGCCCCCAAAGGAGGTGTTCACTTCCATCTATTTCCTCCGTCATCGTGCTTTGGATTTAGTCCCAGGCCCCCACATGCACCGGGTACTCCAGCGTTTTCTCTTCCATTTCCACTGCCATTCCTTGAAGAACATCATGATTTGAATTCTGATTAGATGTATGGTTTTTGGGGTTTTGAGATGTTTCCCTGTTAGTCTATTTTTTGAGTGTATTTTGGTTTCCCCTCATGCTATGCATGGATATTTTGGAAGCTACTCCTACCAGAGGTTAAATTCATGTTGGCTTTGTAATTATGTTTTTCCTATCTAATATATCTCAATATGGGTGTCTATCACCTTTTCTAAAAAAAATATTTTACTTAGGTAGTTGTTGTGTGTACCATTTCAAATCTATTTAATGTGGTGGCACATTAAAGAACTAAATTTAATATTAGGACTTGTAGTTTAGTGAGCACATGGATAAAATGGCTCATGATTTAATGTGGAAGGCCATGGGAGTCATGCTCATGAGTTGGACATATGGTGAGCTAGAGTTCTTGTTTACCCCTTGGTCATTTCGATGCATGTTGGAAAATTGCATGGTGTGTTTGGATGATTTGTATGTTGCAAATTTGTGATATTTCATCATTTAGAATATGAATCTCGTGTTTCAAATTTATGGGTGTTTTTGATGTGTCACTAAATTCATATTTGCATGGTTGGTTTTGTAGGTTTTTTTGTTAAAAATATGTGTTTTTTGTAGATATGTGGAATAATGTTTTCTAGGTTATAGTTAGTCTTGAGGGTTGTCTGGATGGATACAATTTTATATTTACATGCATTCTTTTGAGAATGGTGAAAGGCTTGTTCATTAGTCTCTAGTTCTTGATTTGTGGTTGTTTTGTACTTACAAATTTATAACATTTTGGATTTAAGGATTTTTTGGATTTGATCTTGATGCTATGAAAATAATTTACATGATGCCTCAGTTATTTTGTTACCTATGGAGATTTAAATAATGTTTTTAGGTCTAGATTATTTTTGGTGCTTTCAAGTTGCTTTAAATTTGAGATCTATGTGTTTCGTCATGTGATTTACTTTGCTTTCCAGTTTTGGTCTGGAATGGCCATGCTTCTCACCTTTATTATAGGATGCATGTGTGCAACATGAGGTTGTGGGTGTCATATTTGTGTACATGAATTTTGTATGAAGAACTTGAGAGTAGATATATGGAGTGTTGATGATGTTGTGTGTATGTAATAGAGAGATCCACCATGAAAATGGTGGTGGTGATTTGGTGATTGCTTTAAGGATCTTTTTTAATTTTTATAAACTATTTGGCTACCATGGTATTGCATATTTTCATTTTTTTCCTATGGCCATCATTGAGCATTGACATGTTGAGTAGTAGAGTGGCGGTAAGATGAATGAGAAGGTCTTTGGAAGGCTACACAACAAGGAATTGATGTCTTCATAGTTTTGAGGATGTGAACTATGTTGTAATGATAGGCTCTAAATATTGGTTCAATGGGAGCTTTGTGTAGGAACATAGTTGGTGGTGACATAATATCTGAACTACATTAAAGAAAGCAACCATGATGTCACGAGAAGATATTGAGTTCATAATTAGGCTTTTGGTATGACATGGTTGTGCTTGTGAACCTACATAGAGATGTTTATCACAATGTTATGGCAATCTCTAGATCACTCTTAGTGGTAGTTTTGGTAGTGATGTTGATTTGTAATTTCATGATGGATGGTCTTTTGGTATCAAGAGGACATACACTATTGTTCCATGGTAGATCTTAAATTGGTTGTTAGATCATGACATGATATAGATGATATTATGGACAAGTCTATCAATCAAAGATAGATGATCTTTTATTATGAATATGTAAATCATAGTGCCATAGGGGGTTCATGAAGCTTGCATTGATCATGCAGGGGGGCATTGGCTATGATTTGGAGCTAATCATTTGCTATTGATTAGAATGCTCATTTTACCTTAGAGATTGACACTCTTAGATGTTGTATTGCTACATATAGAGTTTGGTTGGAATGAGATGATTATATGCATACTTGTGATAAATCTTATTTAGATTGCATTAGCTAGGGTTTGTAGTCAAAATCTTATTTCATATTTTACGACCTTTTTAAAACACTCATTAGGACTGATTTCTAACTGTAGTGTTGCATCATAGTAGTTTGCTTGAAAAATTTCATGCCTAGGGTTT